>CM053037.1:143345325-143737825 GCA_028564925.1 Lithobates sylvaticus | reverse complement strand
CTTCGGGTTCGTTGCTATAACGACGTCTCTCCCCCAGAGCTCCGTCGGCTCTCAGCTCGCAGCCTCGCTGTCTCTCCTTTCAATAAAGCGGTGGAGCAGTGCCGCGATCTCCTTCAATCCGGTGTGGCCCCCGATTGGTAAGTCTCTCTTTGTCTTCCGCTGATAAGCTTTTTTAAGTTTTTTAATGTGGGGTCTGGTGTATCTGGTGGTGAGCGTCTGGGGCTTCGGTTTCCCTCCTCCAAAGTTTGGCTAATTCCGTCCGACCCTTGAGCTGTGTAAGGCGGGTTGCGTAGAAAGCTATAGGAGGGGGTAGGTCGGTGTTCCTCTCTCTGCTTCTCTCTGCTTCTCCCGAGGTCCACGTTGGGTCTGCCCTCGCTCTCCAGTACTCGCCGCTTTCACCCCCGAAAATCTGTGGCCGGGTTAGTTGGTAATCCTGATCCGACACGGCTACAGCAAGTGTGGATATTCTTTGCTAGTACTCTCCGATCCGTTGCAAGGCTTGTGTCTAGTAAGTGCTCATTAGGGATATCCCGTTCTACCTGACTGTTCCCATTATCTCGTCAGTAGCAGCAGCTGATTGACTGGGGAGGGGAAGAGCCGTGCTCAACACACGTCTGCTCTGGTCAGCGTCATCCCCCCCTTCTGGTGGATGGAATTTATTTAACAAAAAATGTGCAAATATATGGAGATAATTCAAATGACCTACTAATATAATCATCATATAAAAAAAAGAAAGAAAAAAGGATCTCTTGAAAGTTTATATCTATCCTTATGGAACATGATACTATATGTAATAAAACACTCCATATCAATTATTGTAATGAGTTAATATCATAATGTGTTATATTGGAGTTTACTAAATTCTTCCTATTGATAGAGTCTTAAAATATCTCTAACTATATTAACAAGTGAGAAGAAAGATGTAGTAAATAATTGGGAGGTATTAATAAAAGAATGAATGTCCCACTTCACATTAATACCATGTGTATAGTAGGACTTCAATTCATAGATCCAAAAGGTTTCCAACTTCCAAACCCCCCTAACATTTGATCCACCCCTCCAGGGTGGTATATATTTGTCTATGATTTGAAATTGAGTACCCTCAGTGTTATTATTATGGTATTTTAAATAGTGTTTGGGTACACTCTGTTTTGTTTTCCCCTTTTTTATATTTTGATATGTTCATTCACCCGTACGGAGAATGAATGTATAGTTCTACCAATATATTGTATCCCGCATGGACATTATTAAATAGACAGTGTTTTTAGTAGCACAAAAGTTTAAAACAAGTAAAATGTGATATACCTACCTATCAATTTATTAATGCTATCAGCATAAGGATTAAAAATAGTCAATGTTGATTGAGAGAGTGAAGTGGCAGGTAGGTTGTTTAAAATATCCAGGATAAGTAACCAGAGTTTAGTCGGTCTCAGTAGCTTCATCTAATCCCAGACAGACTCAGTAATATTGAGATCAGGGATCTGTGAGGGTCACAATGGGCTCCATTCACAAAGCGGTATCTTATCACATCCGTGTATGCGGTAATTTACCGGGCAGCATTTTTCAAAAAATGTTTTGGCATTCACAAAAAAAGCTACTAAAATACTGCATGAGTTATTTTATGAAGTCATGCAGCATTTTAGTAATGAAAGTAATTACTATTGGTAATTAACCGCCAGCGGTAGCTGGCATCCTTAACACAAGTTGTAAATAGCTGGTTGTTTAAGAGGGGGCGGCCATATGAGGCCATTCAGGGTTTTGAGGGGAACCTCCACAGCAAAATCCATACTGGACCCTTATTTGAGCATGCAGCCCAGCAGGTCAGGAAAGGAGGTGGATGTGCGAGCACCCCTCCACTTCTGAACCATGCCAGTCCACATGCCCTCAACATAGGGGAGGGGTGCTTTGTGACAAGGAGGACTTCGCCCCCTCCAAAGCACCTTGTCCACATGTTGATGGGGACAAGGGACTCTTCTCCACAACTCTGGCCAGTGGTTTTGGAGGTCTGCGGGAGGGGAGCTTATCGAAATCTAGAAGCCCCCTTTAACAAGGGGACCCCCAGATCCCACCCCCAATGTGAATGAGTATGGGGTACATAGTACCCCTACCCATTCACCAAAAAAAAGTGTATATCCATTATCAATCACGAAAAAATAACACTCCGCTACCGGCAAAGGCTCCCACTGTCTGCCAGCTCTGCCGTCTGTCAGTTCTTAAATAACTAAGGGGCGGTGCCAAGCATAGCCAAAAGCCTTGTTTATACTAGCAGCTGGGGGGGACTGTAAAACCACACAGTTGAGCATCAGTTTTATCACCCTCCAACTGTTCCTCCTTTAGCTGCTAAGGCAGCAAAGAGGTATGTACATATTTGCGGCATGGCAAAAATGAACCCCACTGTCGTGTCCAGTACTGCCCGATGAACGCGACCCATTCAGCTGAATTGAGTGCCCCACAACTGTGGGTGCAAGGTTCAAGTGGTTAATGCAGTGGGTGAGGAGGAAATACAACACCTCCCCACCGCCTGTCAAATACTTTCTAAAGAGCGATTTGAATGTAGATCACTCTTCAGAGAGCAACGCTAGTGCAAACTAGCAATAAGGAGCATACAGTTAAAGATGAGGATTACATTTTCCACTACAACAATGTTGCAACAAATGTTGCTGTTAGGAAGAGATGACAATTCTAGTGTAAAGAAAATGTATTTATTTAAA
This sequence comes from Lithobates sylvaticus, assembly GCA_028564925.1. NCBI lineage: Eukaryota > Metazoa > Chordata > Amphibia > Anura > Ranidae > Lithobates > Lithobates sylvaticus. The sequence goes on along the minus strand of CM053037.1, from coordinate 143,735,114 downwards.
ACATTTTTTTTTTTTTAATATTGACATTGGTAATGACCCCCATAGTAGTCCTTGGCTTCTCATTTTCCCCAATACTTGCCCTACGAATTGGGATATTATTTTCAAGATTCATCCCTATAGTTTTCAATAGGGTTCACCACAAAGTTCTCAAAATTTGAGACTTGTAAAATATTTAGCAAAATGAAGCCAGGAAGATTCAAGCTCGGTTCACACCTAAGACGCATCCATCTCATGCCGTGTACACACGCCTGGACTTTCCGGCAGAAAAGGTCAGACGGAATCATTCTGTCGGATATTCCGATCGTGTGTGGGCTTCATCTGACTTTTTTCTTCAAAAATTCAGACGGACCTAGAAATAGAGCATGCATTAAATCTTTTCCGACGGAATCAATCAATCGGGAAAACCGTTTGTCTGTATGCTGGTCCGACGGACCAAATATGACACAAGGGCAGCTATTGTCTACTGGCTATTGAACATCCTTTTCTAGTCCCGTTGTACGTCATTGCATTAGAAATGAATGGACTTTGCTGTGATCGTGTGTGGGCAAGTTTGTTCGGTCAGAACTCTGTCGGGAAGACCGTCTGAGTTTATTCTGACAGGAAAGTCCGGTCGTGTGCACGCAGCATCACAGGAGGGGTCCGGTGCGTCCTGGTTCACTGTTTCAGGTCCGATTTCACCCTGAATTTTGTGCTGAATTCGGACTTGAAACGGGCCAAAAGACGCACACGCAAAACGCATTGGACCTGCTGCAGAGATATGTGAACCGGCTCCATAGAGCGTGTCAAAATCTTCTGCTGTTGCGAATTGGATGCAGGGATCCAATTCTCACTGGTGTGAACACAGCCTCAATCTCTCATCTAAAGAAGGCACATTTGGACCAGGGTCATCAGAGGTAATGCAGAGAAGCAATCCTTACTGAAAAATCTGAAGCCTTGAGCAGGTAGGATTTGCTTCACATTCAATTTTGAGTGGGTCATGTGGGAAGGGGAGTCTGGTAGCAAGCAGTAGAACATTTGAATATATTTGGATGTGACAACTAAGATAGGCAGCTGTAACTAGCAGAGACAGAAGAAAGGAGATGTTTCAAACAGCTAAGTAGCATAATGGAGGGGAAAGCACTGTCAAGATTGTTCAACTACTGTATAATCTCTTTATCCCCATGGGTTTATTAGCCTTTCTACAAAGTCAGTAGAGTGTTGCCATCAAAACTGCACTTGTTTTAAGTGCAAAGGGATCATTTTGTGCAACAGCTGTGGCCTGTATCATTTATTACCAGTGACAGACTGCTTCATACAGTTTTAATGAGCTCTTGTTAAAGTTCAACCTTGTGGATATATACATGACTGGTCAACTGTACAACATGCAGTTTTGCTGTTCGTTGACCACCTACACTTCAGTAACTGTTAGACATGTGCAATTCGTTTAGTTTTTTTTCGTTTTCGTCTTTTTTCGTTATTTTCGTTCGTTCGTTTTCGTACGAATGAACGAATCATTCGAATCGTACGAATCCGAATAACGAATCGTAACGAATCGTACGAATCCGATTAACGAATCATTCGAATCCGATAAACGAATCATTCGAACCGAACGAATCCGAAAAACAACGAAAATCCGAAAAAAACTAATTAGAAACAACGAATGTACTAACGAAGAAAATCTGAAAAACGAACGAAAAAATTCGTACATTCGTAACTTTTTTTTTTTTTGTTGAATTGGTAATTTTCCGTGTCCCTTACAATGGTGCTGCTAAACGTGCTTCGAATGGATTGAACAAAAAAATTCGTACATTCGTAACTTTTTTTTCGATTCGTAACTTTTTTTTTTCGATTCGTAACTTTTTTTTTCGATTCGTAACTTTTTTTTTTTTTTTTTTAGATTTGTAATTTTCCGTGTCTCTATTGAACCAAAAAATTTGTACATTCGTAACTTTTTTTTCGATTCGTAACTTTTTTTTTTCGAATTTGTAACTTTTTTCTCAATTTGTAACTTTTTTTTTTTTTTTTTTGATTTGTAATTTTCCGTGTCTCTATTGAACCAAAAAATTCGTACATTCGTAACTTTTTTTCCGATTCGTAACTTTTTTTTTTTCGATTCGTAACTTTTCTTTCAATTCGTAACTTTTATTTATTTTTTTTTCGATTTGTAATTTTCCGTGTCTCTATTGAACAAAAAAATTTGTACATTCGTAACTTTTTTTTTCGATTCGTAACTTTTTTTTTCGATTCGTAACTTTTTTTTTTCGATTCGTAAATTATTAAAATGTAATAATAGCATACACATTACATCAAATTATGAATTATGCTCCGATTACGAATCTACGAATGTTACGAATGTACGAATAAATACGAATGCGTCCCGAAAATTAAACTAACGAAAAAACGAATCAACGAAAAAATAACTCTTACGAATGTACGAATCATTACGAATCCGAACAACGACGACTTACGAATGTACGAATCCGAACAACGACGACTTACGAATGTACGAATCGTTACGAATCGACGTAAACGAAAAAAACGAAACAAAAAAAAAAGATTTTTTTTCGGAAACGAAAAAAACAAAACGAAAATAAACGAATGTTTTTGTTGTGCACATGTCTAGTAACTGTAAAGCCAGAAGGTTATTTATCTTAAAGCGGACCTCCACCCTAAAGTGGAAGTTCCGCTCATCGGAACCCCCCCCCCCTCCGGTGCCACGATTGGCACCTTTCGGGGGGGGGGGGGGGGGGGTGCAGATACCTGTATAATCCAGGTATCTGCACCCGCTTCCGGCAACAGCTAGCCGCAGATGCCCACACACAGAACACACAGTTCCCAGGACACAACACAGACCAGTGAAGGCGCGTAGCGCAACTCGCGCATGCGCAGTAGGGAACCGGGCAGTGAAGCTGCAGCGCTTCACTTCCTGATTCCCTGACAGAGGATGGCGGCGGGGCAGCCGAGAGATGAAGGATTGCGCGTCATCTGCTGCCAACATCGCTGGACCCTGGAACAGGTAAAGTGTCCATTTATTAAAATTCAGCAGCTGCAGTATTTGTAGCTGCTGACTTTAAAAAAAAATTTTTTTGCGGTGCAGCTCCACTTTAATGCATTCGATGCATTAAGATAAAAAGTCTTCTGTGCACAGCAGCCCCTCTCAGCTTCCCTAATACTTACCTGAGCCCCATCTCGATCCAGCGATGTTGTAGGAGTGTCTTGGCTGCCGGGACTCCCCTCCTGATTGGCTGAGACAGCAGCGTGGTGCGATTGCCTCTCCTGCTGCTTGTAATCAAAGTCAGTCAGCCAATGAGGAGAGAAAGGGGGAAGGGCTCCCTGTGAATGGACACAGGGAGCTAGGGCTTGGCTCGGGTGCACCCATAGCAAGCTGCTTGCTGTGGGGGCTCTCATCAGAAGGGAGGAGCCAGGAGCGCCCAAGGGGGACCCGAAAAGAGGAGGACTTGGGCTGCTCTGTGCAAAACCACTGCAAAGAGCAAGTAAGTATAACATGTTTGTTATTTTTAACTAAAAATAATGAGACTTAAAGAAGAAACCCATCAGTGAATATATTTTCCTTTGATCAGCTGCAACCCCAAATATGTCTCTTGGTATTAAAGTGATTTTTTTTTAAAATAACAAACATATCATAGTTACCTGCTCTGTGCAGTAGTTTTGCACAGAGCAGCCCCGATCCTCTTCTTCTCGGTTCACCTTCACCCGTCAGGCTCCTGGCCCCTTCCTCCTGCCTAGTGCCCCCAGAGCGACTTTCTATGGGAGCACCCAAGCTGCTGCCCTGCGTGTCCATTCACATGCAGAGCCGTGGCTCATCCCCTCTCTCTCCCTATTCGCTCACTGGCTGTGATTGACAGCAGCGGGAGTCAATGGCTCCCACTGCTGCCTCAGCCAATGAGGAGGGAGAGTCACCAGAGAGCTGAGGCTCTCGTGCACATCGCTGGATTGTGATGCGGCTCAGGTAAGTATTAGGAGAGATGGAGAGGCTACTGCACACAGAAGGTTTTTCCCCTTCATGCATAGAATACATGAAGGGAAAAAAATAATAATGAAAGTGAACAGCGCAGACTTCTAACACATTAATATTATAAAAAAATATAAAAATAATCCCAAATAGTTTGAAAAAGTAAACACAATAGTTGAAATCCAAGAAAAAATGTGTATGCATCAAAAAAGTCCATCAAAGTGATAGATTAGTGACAATAATCGTGAGTGTCCATAATCCTGGTGAATCTTCTAAATAGTTGTGTTGTGAAATTGATGTTATTCTTCGTGACTAAATAGTCATGTAATGCTCCCAGAGCCCTTACCTCCAAATGGAGAAAAATAAGCCTTGGATCGATATCTTGGGATGGGATCGCCTATATGTCGTCCGTACTCCCAATTGAAATCCGTGTAGATGGTTATGGACGTGGTTCACGATCCGCTGAGCAAGTCCTCTCTCTGCTGACAGCTTGAATGGCCTCAAAATCTTGTGGTTCCGTTATGGACATTCAGTGTTCGCTATTAAAGGAAATAAAAGATAACTGGGCTCCCATAGTGTAATATGTAAATATAATACAATTTATTGAAAATGCCAAGTTGCCTCTTACATCAAAAAAGTTAAAAAAACAAGCTTATCTGTATGTTGCCGTGTGTCAAACACACTCCTTGCATCACATCCAGTCTCTCAAACTTCCGGCCAATCCCTATGCACGTTACGTCACAACACGTGACTTCATCAGGGGACACAACCTTGAACCTTTAGAACCACAATAAAGCAGTATTTACCCCAAAACCAAAAATGTAATATATTGCTGCTTACCAATCATTAGATGTGGTGGCTGCATTCATTTTCTTTTTTTTTTTAGGCTTTTTTCCCCTCTGTTTTAACTTGGCAAGTAACATGCTGTCAGGGTTTCCGTCCGCTGCGCACGGGTTCGGCTTCCCGGCTCATAGCCAGTGACAAGGAGAAGATGCGGCGGCGCGTGCGCACTCGTGTTCCCGCATGCGCATGCGCAGTAGCGCGGCATCACCTCAGGTGACCTCAACGGCCCTATAAAAGGAGGGCCTCTGTGCCCAGACAGACGCTGGTTCGTCTGACAGCTGCTTCCTGTTTGTATCCTGTACTTGACCCTTGAAGATTGTCTTACCTGTTGCCAAACCCGGATCGTCCTGACTACTCTGCCTTCTCCTGACCTTGACCTTCGGCTTGCCTATTTGGATCTGTTACCTTCTCCTGCCCTGGACCTTTGGCCTGTACCCTGGACTCTCTGTTAACCTGCCAGTGTTTGATCCCCAGCCTGTCTTGGACTCTCCTGCTCAAGGATACCTTGTACCTAATCTACCAGTGTTTGACCCCCGGCCTGCATTCACCTAACCTGCCTGTGTTTGATTCCCAGTCTGCTTGCCGTGTTCCCAGCTAGGAATTCGTGGACGTACTATCCTGTTCCAGTCTACCCTTCTCTACAACATCAGGAGCCCACGCCTGGTCACCATCCTACCGGTGGCTTGTGCCTCTTGGTGCCAACCGTCCCTGTATCACTTTCAGGGCAGTGGGCGCCGAGTCGCAAGGGCAACCGCTCTCGGCATCTTGGCCTCGGTGAGTACCTAGTTCATGACAGTACGAACCAGCCATGACAGAGGCCAACAGAGCGGGTTCTCCATTGGACATGCTATGTCAGCAGGTGTCTGCCCTCACGGAAGCGGTACAGAAACTACAGGAAGGCTATGCCCAAGTCGATACTCGACTCCAACAACTGACCACGGCCGCTCCTCTAGCAAGTTCAGCTTCCGGGTCTACTAGTGGGACTTCCGCACCTCAGGCTCAACCTCCACCTGCCATGATGATGGCCGTGCCTGAACCCAAGGTACCAATACCAGAACGATTTTCGGGTGATCGCAGGAAGTTCAGGTCCTTCAAAAATGCGTGTTCCCTGTACCTTGCCCTGCAACCCCGAACCTTCTCCTCAGAAATTGTCAAAGTCGGGTTTATCATCTCCCTTCTATCCGAGGAACCCCAATCTTGGGCCCACGGCCTCATGGAACAAAGGAACCCTCTCCTTAATACTGTTGATACATTTTTTGAAGCAATGGGCCAACTCTACGATGACCCCCAACGTAAGGCCACGGCTGAGGCCACCCTGCATACCCTCTCCCAGGGTAAAAGGCCTGTGGAGGACTATACGGCGGAGTTCCGCAAATGGTCTGCCGATACCACCTGGAATGAGGCAGCCCTCCTCTACCAGTATCGACTGGGATTAAGGGAAAGTCTGAAGGACGAGTTAGCCCGGGTTGAGCCTCCTACTTCTTTGGAGGAGTTGATCCAGGTAGCCACCAAACTGGATCGACGTATGCGGGAACGTCGCTCAGAACGTTTACAAGGGTCCCGACCAATATGGGTTCCCCCAAGGATGCCAGCTGCTTATCCGACCGTCCCATCCGGTCCATCGGCCTCTTAAGGGGAACCAATGCAATTGGGCCTAGTTCATCCCTGCCTTACCCAGGAAGAACGGCAACGAAGACGGAGATCCAATCTGTGCCTCTATTGCGGGGGTTCAGGACATTTCCTCCTGAATTGTCCCATCCGGCCTAGTAAGTTGCCATCTCAGCCTTTCATGAACTGTCAAGCCGTCAATCGGGCCCAAACTTATGTGACTCTTTCTGTTTCCCTACAGCTAGCGGGAAGGAAGATCCGGCTACCAGCCGTGATTGACTCAGGTGCTTGCAGCTGCTTCCTGGATATCTCTATCGCCAAGGAATGGCACATTCCTTGCTTCAACAAGACAAATCCTCTATTGGTCCATTTGGCTGATGGGTCCCTTCCACAATCTGGTCCAGTAACTCAGGAGACTTCACCTATCCTCACCACCACAGATTCTGGCCACCAAGAGTTCCTACGGTTTGATCTTATATCTTCCTTGGACTTCCTTGGCTGCAAGCTCATGACCCCCAAATTCACTGGAACAGGAAGGAGGTCTCCTTCTCGTCACCATATTGTCACCAACACTGCACCTCTCCAACTCCCCGCTCCGTCCTATCGGTTATCTCGACATCAGAGAATCTTCAGCACATTCCCCCGGTCTATCAGGACTTTAAAGATGTCTTTGACAAAAAGAAGGCCGACCACCTATCACCACATCGGGCCTATGACTGCCCCATCGAATTGCTCACAGGCTCCGCAATTCCCTTTGGGCGCATATTTCCTCTGTCAGAGACCGAGCTAAAGGCCCTCAAGGCCTATATTGATGAGAATCTCGAGAAAGGCTTTATTCGGCCATCCACCTCTCCAGCAGGCGCTGGTATTTTCTTCGTTGGAAAGAAGGATGGCTCACTCAGGCCCTGCGTTGATTATCGGGAACTTAATAAAATTACTACCAAAAACCGATATCCTCTACCACTTATTCCTGAACTCTTCCAGCGGTTCCGGTCAGCTAAAGTTTTCTCTAAACTCGACTTAAGGGGTGCCTACAACCTTGTCAGAATCCGTGCAGGGGATGAGTGGAAGACAGCCTTCAGGTCTCGCTTTGGCCACTATGAATACTTGGTGATGCCATTTGGCCTATGTAATGCTCCAGCCACTTTTCAGCATCTGGTTAATGACATTTTTAGAAAATACTTGGATGACTTTTTAGTCGTGTACCTAGACGACATTCTCGTTTTTTCAGCCACTCTGGAGCTGCACCGGGAACACGTCAGAAAGGTCCTCACCATCCTCAGAGCCCATCAGCTCTATCTTAAAGCTGAAAAATGCGAGTTTGAAAGATCTACAGTACAGTTTCTGGGGTTCATCATCTCCACTAAAGGCACCTCCATGGACCCACAAAAGGTCAAAGCAGTGGTAGACTGGCCACCTCCTAAAGATAAAAGAGCGGTACAGAGGTTCATCGGTTTTGCTAATTTTTACAGGAGGTTCATCGCCGGATTCTCTGCCATTGTGGGCCCAATCACTCAACTGACCCGCCTACACAGCCGTTTTCAGTGGTCCCAGGAAGCCCAGGAAGCTTTTGTCAAACTAAAGACTCTCTTCACGTCTGCCCCTATCTTACGGCACCCAGACCCACTGCTACCTTTTGTTCTAGAAGTGGACGCCTCGGAGTCTGCCACAGGCGCCATCCTCTCCCAACGCCATGGGCCGAAAGCCCTGTTACACCCAGTGGCCTTCGCCTCCCGAAGACTCAATCCGGCTGAGAAGAACTATGATGTTGGCGACCGGGAGCTATTGGCCATTAAATCCGCGCTGGAGGAGTGGAGATACCTCCTCGAAGGAGCAGTTCACCCAATTACCATTTTTACAGACCATAAAAATCTTGAGTACCTTCGCACGGCTAAACGCTTAAGACCCCGTCAAGCCCGTTGGGCACTCTTCTTTTCAAGGTTCACATTCCACATTTCCTACCGGCCAGGGTCAAAGAACGGCAAGGCAGATGCTCTATCCCGTATCTTCCCAGAGTCCTCTCAGGTATCAGAACCCAGCACCATTCTTACTCCTCAGAACTTTCTACTACTCACACCCACTGACCTGATCTCCGCTCTATCCACTTCTTCGGCTCACTGTAAAGATCCCATTCTGGACACCCTAGAGAGACGTGAAAATCTATTCTGGCTCCAAGACAAGATTTTCGTCCCTACAGAGGTAAGACCTGTAGTCCTGAGAACTTTACACGATCATAAACTAGCTGGTCACTTTGGGGTACGGAAAACAGCAGAACATATCTCTCGCACCTTTTGGTGGCAAGGCTGGAGAAGTGATTGCCAAAAATACGTATCCTCCTGTATTACATGTCAGCGAAACAAGGGTCCTAGAACAAAGCCATGGGGGTTACTAAGGCCTCCACCCATTCCAGAACGACCTTGGGCCGACATTTCGATGGATTTCATCGTGGAATTGCCTCCATCGCAAGGCTTCACTACCATCCTAGTGCTAGTGGATCGGCTGTCCAAAATGAGCCACTTTTTGCCCATGATCGGCACCCCCTCTGCCCTGGAGACCGCCAACATTTTTGTCAAGGAGATTGTTAGACTCCATGGGGTACCCAAGAGCATCGTCTCGGATAGGGGCCCACAGTTCACCTCAAAATTTTGGAAAGAGCTTTGCAAAACCTTGGATATCAACATTTGTCTTTCATCTGCCTACCACCCACAAAGTAATGGACAAACTGAGCGCACTAATCAAACTCTTGAACAATACTTACGGTGTTTCTGTTCTTCCGCACAAGACGACTGGTCCTCTTTATTATCTTTTGCAGAATTTGCATATAATAACTCTTCCCACTCGACCACAAATCAGACTCCGTTTTGGGCTAACTTTGGGTTTCATCCATCTTTTCTCCCTAATGTTGTCTCTGAATCACGGGTTCCCGCTGTACAAGAACGGATAAGTTACATTCAAACCAACTTCAAAAGACTTCAAGACGCCATGCAACAGGCCCAGGAAGGATATAAAAAATATCACAACAAGGGGAGGAAGGCGAACCCTCATTTCAAGATTGGAGAGAAGGTATGGCTGGCAACTACCCATCTTAAAATCGCGTGTCCTGCAAGGAAGTTGGGTCCCAAGTTCATTGGACCATTCGAAATCAAAAACATGGTAAATCCTGTAGCTTTTGAACTTGCCTTACCCAGTTCCTACAGAATACACCCAGTATTTCATGCCTCCCTACTGAGACCCTTGGTCCCCAGTCCTTTTCCAAACAGAGAAGAAGTTCCTCCTCCACCTATAACAATTGATGGAGTAGAAGAATACGAGGTAGAGTCATTACTTGGCTGCAGGAAGGTGGGTCGTCAGCTTCAATTTTTTGTAAAATGGAAGGGCTATCCACCAGAGGATAATTCTTGGGAACCATCCAGAAACTTCCATGCCCCAAGATTAATCAAGATCTTCCGACAAGAACACCCTGAATTGATGGAGAGCCTGGGCGTCCGGGGGCCGCCCCTCAGGGGGGGCACTGTCAGGGTTTCCGTCCGCTGCGCACGCTAGTGCGCAGGCGCACGGGTTCGGCTTCCCGGCTCATAGCCAGTGACAAGGAGAAGATGCGGCGGCGCGTGCGCACTCGTGTTCCCGCCAAGCGGCGCGCGCGCATGCGCAGTAGCGCGGCATCACCTCAGGTGACCTCAACGGCCCTATAAAAGGAGGGCCTCTGTGCCCAGACAGACGCTGGTTCGTCTGACAGCTGCTTCCTGTTTGTATCCTGTACTTGACCCTTGAAGATTGTCTTACCTGTTGCCAAACCCGGATCGTCCTGACTACTCTGCCTTCTCCTGACCTTGACCTTCGGCTTGCCTATTTGGATCTGTTACCTTCTCCTGCCCTGGACCTTTGGCCTGTACCCTGGACTCTCTGTTAACCTGCCAGTGTTTGATCCCCAGCCTGCCTTGGACTCTCCTGCTCAAGGATACCTTGTACCTAATCTACCAGTGTTTGACCCCCGGCCTGCATTCACCTAACCTGCCTGTGTTTGATTCCCAGTCTGCTTGCCGTGTTCCCAGCTAGGAATTCGTGGACGTACTATCCTGTTCCAGTCTACCCTTCTCTACAACATCAGGAGCCCACGCCTGGTCACCATCCTACCGGTGGCTTGTGCCTCTTGGTGCCAACCGTCCCTGTATCACTTTCAGGGCAGTGGGCGCCGAGTCGCAAGGGCAACCGCTCTCGGCATCTTGGCCTCGGTGAGTACCTAGTTCATGACACATGCCTTTGGTGTCAACCAGTTTTTTTTTTATTTAAGCCTCGTAAACACGATCAGATTGTTGGCCAACAAAGCGTCAGACTCTGAAGGACGTGTGCCAGGAACTTGTCTTGCATACAAATGTTACACAATCGTTGGCCAACAAACACGAATGTAGTGACATACTACGTGGAATTTCAGCTCTTGAGTGCCACCCTTTGGGCACCTTCTGCTAATGTCGTGTTTGGTGAGCATTGATTCTGAGCATGCGTGTTTGCACTTTTGTGTGACGGACTTGTGTACACACTATACAAAAATCTGACAATAGACCATTGTCCGCCGAAAATTTACTAGCCTGCCATCCAACATTTGTTGGCGGAAAGTTGGACAAAAATTGTCTGATGGAGCGTACTAACGGTCGGATTTTAGGCAAACAGTTTGTCATCACACAATTCCCTGCCAAAAATCTGATCATGTGTACGAGGCTTAAGGATAAAGGTTTTACATAAGTAAAAAAAACCTGATCATTGTAAACACATACACATAAACACAACAGTGATAGATGACTCCAACAGGTAACCAGACCTTGTGTGAGGGGGTAGTTTCTGTATAAATAGTTCATAAGAAGTTCATAAGAAGCTCATAAGAAGTCCATGTAAGTATGAAGTTCATAGGACATGAGGAAGTGATCCAACAAGAATGGGGGGATCCTAGGACATGGTGTCCAAGCACTAGGGCAGGCTTATTCGCAAGAGCAGAAGCAGGCTCTAAATGACAGGCAGGAGAGAGAAGAAAAAGCGCCTGTAAGTGCAGACTTTTTACAGATTGCAGAACAGCCAGATGAAAATAAAAAAAAGAAAGCACAAAAAAGTAAACGAATGCAACCAACACATCTAATAATTGGTAAACTGCAATATAATAAATATTGCTTTTGGATTTATTGGCACTTTAAATATGCAGTAAAAAGAGTAAAATTGTGATTTAAATAGGGTACCGAAGAACCCCTCAAAATACGATTTGTAACTTTGGGAGCTTTTCTTAAGAAAATATTTTAAAGTACATATTTCAGGAAAATATATTAATAAACACAAACACATGCCCCTGCACCCTTCTAAATGTAAAATACTATATAAATATGCAGTAAACATAAAATTTTACTTTTAGACTTTTAGGGGACGTGAAATAAAATAAGTCTATTTATAAATGTTTTCACAGAGGATTCAAACAACTTTCTCCCAGGATTCACACATTTTTTTTCCAATTGAATCTAACTAGAAAAATATGTGAACACTGTTTCAAACTTGTGTCAAAACAATTATAAATAGACCCCTAGATCTAAACCCTAAAGCCTCGTACGCACGGTGCGATTATTGGCCAACCGAGCGTCTGATTTTAGTCAAAAGGGCACGTGCCAGGATTTTGTCTTGCATACAAATGGTACACAATTGTCATGCCACAAACACGAACGTAGTGACGTACTACAAGGAATTTCAGCTCTTGAGCGCCACCCTTTGGGCCCCTTCTGCTAATTTTCGTGTTTGAGCATTGATTCCGAGCATGCGTGTTTGTACTTTTGACTTTTGTGTGACGGATTTGTGTACTGACCATACGAAAATCAGACGTGGAGCCGTTGTCCGCCCAAAATTTAATAGCCTGCCATCCAACATTTGTTGGTCAAAAATTGGAAAACAATTATCTAAAGGAGCATACTAATGGTAAGAATTTAGGACAACAGTCTGTCAACAGATAATATCCCCATGTGTACGAGTCTTTAGGGCACTTCACACTGGGCCGGGAGGTTGTCGGTGGTAAATCGCTGCCATTGAGTCGCTCCGATTAGAACGATTCCATTCTGTGTGAACTGAGCCTTACTGGATGGCACTGTGCATCATAAACAATTACAATGTGTTTCTTTTCTTTCACCTTTTTTTCATCTGGTTGCATATCAATTATGATAATTTCCTGCAGGTCCTTTGGTCTCTACATAAATAGAAATGAAAGGCAAAACGTGTGTGTGTGTGTGTGTGTGTTTGTGTATTTACAGTATCTCACAAAAGTGAGTACACCCCTCACATTTTTGTAAGTATTTTATTATATCTTTTCATGTGACAACACTGAAGAAATTACACTTTGCTACAATGTAAAGTAGTGAGTGTACATCTTGTATAACAGTGTAAATTTGCTGTTCCCTTAAAATAACTCAACACACAGCCATTAATGTCTAAACCGCTAACAACAAAATTGAGTACACCCCTAAGTGAAAATGTCCAACCAATCAGAACCCGCGTAACCTGTCCTGTCACTGCGGGTGAAGAGGAGAGAAAGCCGCGGGGATTTCAAATCCACTGACTGGTAAAGCGGCTATGCAATGTGTCAGAATGGATGATTGACGGTTTTCAGGCTAGCGGGACCGGGTGCGATGGGGACAGGGTCCAGTGTAAGTGCACCTTACAGATTTTCTGTGAAGGTGAACTTACACTTTAAGGACACATCACGGAAATACTGATATACAGTGCCTTGCAAAAGTATTCACCCCCCTTGGCATTTTTTGTGTTTTTGTTGCCTCACAACCTGGAATTAACATGGATTGTTTGAGGATTTGCATCATTTAATTTACAGAACATGCCCACAACTTTGAAGATTTTTCATTTTTTTTGTGAAGCAAAACTTCAATGTGCATAACTATTCACCCCCCTAAAGTCAATACTTTGTAGAGCAGCTATCGCAGCTCCAAGCCGCTTTGGATAAGTCTCTATGAGCTTGCCACATCTTACCACTAGGATTTTCACCCATTCCTCCTTGCAAAACTGCTTCAGCTCCTTCAAGTTGGATGGTTTGCACTTGTGAACAGCAATCTTTAAGTCTGACCACAGATTTTCTATAGGATTGAGGTCTGGACTTTGACTAGGCCATTCCAAAACATTTACATGTTTCCCCTTAAACCACTCAAGTGTTGCTTTAGCAGTGTGTTTGGGGTCATTGTCCTGCTGGAAGGTGAACCTCTGTCTCAAATCACACACAAAGTGGTACAGGTTTTGCTCAAGAATATCCCTGTATTTAGCACCATCTATCTTTCCCTTAACTCTGACCAGTTTCCCAGTCCCGACTGCTGAAAAACACCCCCACAGCATGATGCTGCCACCACCATGTTTCACTGTGGGGATGGTGTTCTTTAGGTGATGTGATGTGTTTAGCGTTTTCTTTGATGGCCAAAAAGTTCAATTTTAGTCTCATCAGATCAGAGCACCTTCCTACAACTATTTTGGGAGTCTCCCACATGCCTTTTCGCAAACTCAAAACGTGCCATTTTGTTTTTTGCTGAAAGTAATGGCTTTTTTTTCTGGCTACTCTGCCATAAAGCCCAACTCTATGCAGCGTACAGCTTATTGTCGTCCTATGTACAGATACTCCAGTCTCTGTTGTGGAACTCTGCAGCTCCTCCAGGGTTACCTTAGGTCTCTGTGCTGCCTCTCTGATTAATGCCCTCCTTGAGCGGTCCATGGGTTTTTGGTGTGCGACCGTCTCTTGGCAGGTTTGATGTTGTGCCATGTTCTTTCTATTTGGTTATGATAGATTTAATGGTGCTTCTAGGAATCATCAAAAAAAGGTGTTTGCTCCCCAAGCCTCATTCTGATCCTGATTACACGGCCGTGTCTTTCTCCACACTACTGAGGCCGACCGAACATCGTGGAGCCGCTTATCCCTGTCTGATGGACCCTGTTAGACTCCATTTTGACTGTGATATTGTGATATGAACAAGTCTGGATCACTGAAGGTGACTGCGCTGTGGTCAGCCATCCCACTCTTTCCTGTCTGGATCTGATGTGGTGCCAGCTTTACAGGATCTGCTGTGACCTGCAGTCCCATTTCATCTCTTCAGCCCAGCAAACGGACCTGAATGCAACTCTCCTTTCCTCCATGTTAGTGGATACTGTTGTTTAATAAATTGTTTTTATGATACATACTCAGAGGCGCCCCTTTCCTTGTCTTTATTCTAGGGATCATCAAAGATTTGGATATTTTTTTATAACCTAACCCTGACTTGTACTCAACAACATTGTCCCTTACTTGTTTGGAGAGTTTCCTGGTCTTCATGGCAGTGTTTGGTTAGTGGTGCCTCTTGCTTATCTCTTGCAGCCACTGGGGCCTTTCAAAAAGGTGTGTATATGTAATGACAGATCATGTGACACTTAGATTGCACACATGTGGACATCATTTCACAAATTATGTGACTTCTGAAGGTAATTGGTTGCACCAGAGCTTTTTATGGGCTTCATAACAAAGTTTTTTTATTTCTGAAAAATTGTTTTATGTATATATTTTTCTAATTTTACTTCACCAACTTAGACTACTGTGTTCTGATCCATTAAAAAACACTGAACTAAAGGCTGTAATGTAACAAAATAGGTAAAAATCCAAAGGGGTGAATACTTTTGCAAGGCACTGTAGTGTGCTCACTTGTGCACAGATGGGTGTTTTTTTTCTATAGCAATTGCTACACCTAGGGAACAATGATGTGTAGCAAGTAGTAACGATTAATTGCTATGAGTAGCACAATGCTTCAGATTTGATTGATTACTACATGCAACTACAACCCCAATTACAAAAAAGTTGGGGCGCTTTGTAAAATTTACATAAAAACAGAATGCAATTTTTTGCAAAACCCATAAACCCATATTTTATTCACAGCAACACCTCTCAAAAAAGTTTTTTTTCTATAGCAATAGCTGAACATTTTGCAACTAATTAGGTTAAATAGCAACAGGTCTGTAACATGATTGGGTATAAAAAAGTGCGTCTAAAGCCCCTACACGGTCGGGGGACCAACACCATGTCCGTCATACTTTGTCTGATGCTGGTTTCGTACACACGGTCGGACAAAGTTGTCGGAAAATCCGATCATTCTGAACGTGGTGACGTTTGTTGCCTACGACGGACTACGTAGAGGCTAGTAGCCAATAGCTTTGGTCTTGTAATGTGATCTGAGCATGCGTAGCACTTTGTCCGGTCGGACAAGTACACACAAGTGACGGCAAATCTTTCCAGCAGGAGTAGACTTTGTCCGTCGGACAAACCGACGAACACTGTCCGATTGCATATGAGTCGGACAGAATCCACAATGCTTTTCTGGAGATTTTGCAAATTGATTACATTTCAACATTTGCAACTACTGAAATGAGGGAAAGCTCTGCTGATTTCCCAAATTACAACAAAAAAGTTGGGGCAAGTGCTTTGTCACAAAATTTACATAAAAACAGCAATCTGCGGATATAAAAATTGTCAAAACATTTTAATGCTTAAAGAGGAGGGCCCACAATTTTTTTTTTTTAAAAGTCCCAGCTAACGGCAGCTGCCCATATTTTAATTCGGACACACCTGTCCCAGGGTCCATCAAAACGAGAGCATTCTTAAAACACCCATCAAATGTTTCGACGCTCAACTGGGACACATGACAGGTCCCAAAATGTACCATGTTTTAAAGTGACACACTACGAAAAAAAAAGGTGAGTAAAAATATTTTTTTTTCCAATTTTTTTTTTCTTTTTTTTTATGATTTTTGAGCCTAATTTTTGTTTTTGGTGCAACAAATGAATGCAAGCAGTATATAATATAATCAAAAGCAATGCAAGCAAGCAATGAATCAAAATTTGACATTCTTTTTGGCAGCCATGGACTCTGTGTCCTCCAGACTTCTTATCAGCGCTCAGTTCAAAAGCCTGTATGGCATGGGGGCGCATTGTTGCGTATGGAAAGGGGCAGCATGCACATCTGGAAAGGCACCATCAATGCTGAAATATACTGTATATCCAGGTTTAAGCGCGGCATTTTCTCCCAACCAGGTGATGTCTTTTTCAGGAAAGGCCCTGCATATTTCAGTAGGACAATGCTAAACTGCATACTGCCTCTATGCCAACAGCAAGGCTTCGTAGTAGAAGAGTCTGGGTGCTTAACTAGCCTGCCTGCAGTCCAGACCTTTCACCAATTGAAGCAATTTGCCACATCTTGGAACGAAAAATATGACAAAGAAGACCCAGACCACAGTTCCAAAATGTTTACAGAGTGTTGTTAAAAGAAGAGAGGATGCTGCATCATGGTAAACATCGCCCTGTCCCAACTTTTTTGAGACGTGTTGCTGCCATCAATTTCAAAATTACCTTTTATTGTGAATAAAATACGGGTTTATTAGATTTTCGAATTGTTACATTCTATTTTCATGTAGATTTAACACAGCATCCCAACTATTTTGGAATCGGGGTTCTACATGTGAAGAGATCACTAGTAAATGCTTATGGGGCAAACATGGGTGATGGTCATAATAGCAAAAAATCGCCATGCTTTTAGCATTAAGATTACAGAACACCACTCCCTTCTCCATATCATAGAGGGGAGATAGTCTTTAGGGGCGAACAAGGCAGGGCTGATAGCACTGCTTGATATAAAACTGGAAAGAGCACGGGACAAAGGACAGCACCGGATTTCTAGTAGGATCGTCTGGTAGTTTTTGCACTTATCAGACAGATATAAGAAGACACTTTTAAAGCTATATTTAACAGACCAAAAGGGCACAAATAAAAGGCAAATACACTTTAAACACTGCAAAAAAAAGACTTAAAGCTATTATAGTTCTCTAAATGTACAGGTCTAGAAATCCAGTCTAAAATAAAGGTCAATGGAAAGAATAAGAACTGTTACACTAATAGTTTAACAAATGAGAGCTTTAGGATGGACAAGCTATCATTTCCTAATCCCTACCTGACGCTTTGCACTGGACATATGATTGGTTATAATGGGCAAAACAGTCACTTTTCTGTACTCCAGTTTTTAGATTTGTACCCAGTGATTTCCCTGGTTGAATGGTATTAGAGGATAATAATGACAGCCATGAGGCTGTACTAGCTCACTTGTGTTGCTGTGAACACCCTTTACTATATTTAAAAGATGGCAGCACCGCTTCAACATATTGCAACAGACAGACTTTGACAATTTGGCATTGCCATGAATCATTTAGTTAAAGCAATGGAGAAGCTCTTCCGCACTGTGCCTATTGTAAGGGGAATGCAGAGTTAGTGGAGTTAAAATAAATCAATAAAATGCTGTGAGAAATTCATCACTGGTTATTTGGTTAGTGATTGCATTTCCAGATGGATGTGTAATACAATTTGCTCTACGCTTTGGTGTACCATCCATGGACATAGGCTCCTGAGCAGAACATAGTTTATCCCTTCATTTGTGAGCACTTTCAGCATGTGTGTATACCATCTTGTCAGAGTAGCAAGATGGTACATGAGCACGTAGTCAGGAAAATTTATCTTGGAGGCATTTGATTAAGGCTGGTTGTGGCTTTGGAAGAATCTAGCCAACAGAGGAAGGAATCCTTTTATTTACATGCCTGGTGGTCACTCTGTGGCCTTAGATATCTGGTGAGCACATTTATATGTCACTTTGGGTGAAACACACTTTTGTCAAGAATTGAAGCACATTGCACTTTAGGAGGCACGGTGTTGGAGTTTGCACAGAAGACCCTAACTAATATTTTGTTTATTTTTATATTATATTGTTTATTTTTATAATTATATTGATTATTGAATTTTGGACTCTGACTAGAGTTGAGCGGACACCTGGATGTTCGGGTTCGACGTGTTCGGCCGAACTTCGCAAAAAAGTTTGAGTTCGGGACCC
Organism: Lithobates sylvaticus; assembly: GCA_028564925.1. Classification (NCBI taxonomy): domain Eukaryota; kingdom Metazoa; phylum Chordata; class Amphibia; order Anura; family Ranidae; genus Lithobates; species Lithobates sylvaticus. Next base: position 143,716,800 of record CM053037.1, on the reverse strand, counting down.
GAACTTCACCCGAACTTGACCCCAAATCCCATTGAAGTCAATGGGGACCCAAACCTTTGAGGCCTAAATGTCTCTAAAAAAGTAATGGAAAGGGCTAGAGGGCTGCACATGGCAGCAAAATGTTGTTAAGAGCATGGTAAGTGCTCTGCAAACAAATGTGGATAGGGAAATAACTTAAAATAACATAAAATACATAAAAATAAAAAATAATAATCTTGACCTAGGAGGACGAGGTCCATATGGAGTAGGAGGTTGAGGTGGCGGTGGATGTGGCGGTGTAGGTGGAAGCAGCGGTGGAGGAGGACGAGGTAGCCAACACTGGTTTATAATTAAAAAAAAATTTAAATTAGGGTACACCCCAAAAGAGTGAGAAATATCAAAATTACAACAATGGCTGGGTAAGGCCGGTATACATGTCTATTCTGCAGAAGGTACGGGCAAGTCCTGTGGGATCCATGCCTGGTTCTTTTTAATGAACGTGAGCTTGTCCACATTGGCTCTGGACAGGCGGCTGTGCTTGTCTGTGATAGCGCCCTCTGCCATGCTAAATACACGTTCAGATAATACACTGGCTGCAGGGCAGGCCAGCATCTTCAAGGCGTAAAGGGCAAGCTCAGGCCATGTGCCCAATTTGGAGACCCAGAAGTTGAAGGGGGCAGACCCATCATTAAGTACGTGTGGGCATGTGCACACATACTGCTCCACCATGTTGGTGAAATGCTGCCTCCTGCTAAGACGTTCCATATCAGCTGGTGGTGCTGGTTGTTGTGACGTGCTGACAAAACTTTTCCACATTTTGGCCATGCTAACCCTGCCTTCTGAGGTGCTGGCGGTGCCCCAGCTGCGTTGGCGAGTTCTTCCTCCTCCTCTGCCTTCGCCTTGCGCTTCCACTGTGCCCCCGCTGTCAGGTGGGAATGTCACCAGCAGCGTGTCTACCAGCGTGCGCTGGTACTAGCGCATCTTACGATCACGCTCCAGTGAGGGAATTAAGGACGGTACGTTGTCCTTGTAACGGGGATCCAGCAGCATGGCCACCCAGTAATCAGCACCAGTTAGAATGTGGGCAACTCGTCGGTCATTGCGGAGAAACTGCAGCATGTAATCGCTTATGTGTGCCAGGCTGCCCAGAGGCAACGAAAAGCTGTCCTCTGTGGGAGGTGTATCGTCTGTGTCCTCTGTATCCCCCCAGCCACGCACAAGTGATGGCCATGAGCTGTGAACATGGTTCCTCCTCCTCCATCTCCTCATCCTCCACCTCGTCATCCTCCAGAACTGTGCCCTTGCTGCCGGACAATTGTGTGCCTGGCGTTTGTTGGTGCAGGAACCCACCCTCAGAGCCACTTGTGAATGACTGCCCTGAAAGCCTTGGAAATTATCCCTCTTCCTCCTCCTCCTCCTCCTCCTCCTGTGCCACATCCTCTTCCATCATCACCCAAAGAGTTTTTTCAAGGAGGCATAGAACTGGGATAGTAACGTTTAGAACAGCGTCATCGGCACTGGCCATGTTGGTGGAGTACTCGAAACAGCGCAACAAGGCACACAGGTCTCGCATGGAGGCCCAGTTATTGGTGGTGAAGTGGTGCTGTTCCGCAGAGCGACTCACGTGTGCGTGCTGCAGCTGATACTCCACTATCGCCTGCTGCTGCTCGCACAGTCTGGCCAGTATGTGCAAGGTGGAGTTCCACCTTGTGGGCACGTCACATATGAGGCGGTGAGCGGGACGGCCGAAGTTACGCTGCAGCGCTGACAGGCAAGCAGCAGCAGGGTGAGAACGCCGAAAGTGCGCACAGATGGACCGCACTTTCTGCAGCAGCTCTGGCACATGGGGGTAATTTTTAAGGATCCTCTGGACCGCCAAATTCAGCACATGCGCCAGGCAAGGTATGTGCGTCAAACTGGCTAGGCCCAGAGCTGCTACGAGATTTTGCCCATTATCGCACACCACCAGGCCAGGCTTGAGGCTCACTGCCACCAACCACTCATCGGTCTGTTGTTTCATGTTCCTCCACAACTCCTGCACGGTGTGGGGTTTTTCCCCCCAAACAGGAAAGTTTTAAAACTGCCTGCTGTCATTTACCCCTGGCTGTGCTGAAGTGAAGGTGTTACGCTGACTGGATGAGGAGGCGGTAGAGGATGAGGAAGTGGAGTAGGAGGAGTTAGCAACAGGAGGCAAACTGAAGCGCCCTGTAATCCTCGGTGGTGGACATGCGCCAGACTCCTATCTGCCTCAGGCCCAGCCGCCACTGCATTTACCCAGTGTGCTGTTAGGGAGATATAACGTCCCTGACCGTGCTTACTGGTCCACGTATCCGTAGTTAGGTGGACCTTGCCACAGATGGCGTTGCGCAGTGCACACCTGATTTTGTCCCCCACTTGATTGTGCAGGGAAGGGATGGCTCGCCTGGAAAACTAGTGTCGGCTGGGCACGACGTACTGTGGGTTAGCCAATGCCATCAGGCTTTTAAAACCCCGCGTCTCCCCCAGACGGAATGATAGCATTTCAAAGGAATTTTGAAATGCTGGCATTCAGGGCCAGGGATCGCGGGTGGGTAGGGGGGTACTTCCTCTTCCACTCCAGTGTTTGGGAGATGGAGACCTAAACGCTTCCATGGGACATTGTGGAGATGGTTGGACACCCATTGGTATTGTTGCTGGCAGATCCTCTGTTTGTGGGTTGGCAGGTGCCACTGTCACTTCAGAGGTGGATGAAGAGGCCGAGACTGCTGTAGAAGAGGAAGCAGGAGGAGCCAGAGACCTTTCTTGGTTTTTGAGGTGTCTACTCCACTGCAGCTCGTGCTTTGCACATAGATGCCTGGTCATGCAGGTTGTGCTCAGGTTGAGAACTTTTATGCCTCACTTCAGGCTCTGATTGCAGAGCGTGCTAACCACTCGTGTCTTGTCATCAGCACATTTTCTGAAGAACTGCCACACTAGGGAACTCCTTGCACCTGGCTTTGGTGTGCTCGGTCCCTTGCTGCATTGGGCAGTAGCAGGTGTACTGTCTAGGGGACGGACACTCCACTTTTGCACCCTGCTTCCTCTTCTGCTGTGCTGGTGGCTCTGTGCGACCACCGCCTCTTCCTCCGAACTACACAGGTCACCTGCATGATGTTGATTCCCTGTGGGGTCGAGGACCTCATCATCCTCCACATCATCTTCCACCCAGTCTTCACCCCTGCCCTCCTTGTCGGTCTGCACAATTGCGAAAGCAGCAGCAGTTGACACCTGTGTTTCGTCATCATCCGAGACGTGCTGCGATGGTCCTCCCATGTACTCATCTTGAAACATAAGTGGTTGGGCATCGGTGCACACAATCTCTTCCACTTCTGGGGCAGGGCTAGGTGGATGGCCCTGGGAAACCCTGCTAACAGAGTCATCAAAAAGCAGAAGAGACTGCTGCATGATTTGGGGCTCAGACTGATTGGCTGATTTGCAAGGGGGTAAGGTGAAAGACTGATGGACATCGGCTGCAGGTGCCAACTCTGATCTTTCAGCAGGAGACTGGGTGGGAGACAATGTGAAGGAACTGGAGGCACTGTCAGCAACCTAATCTACTATCGTCTGTACTTGTCCTGGTCTCAACATTCCTAGAGCCGCATTAGGCCCGACCAAATAACGCTGCAGGCTTTGTCGCCTACTCGCACCTGAGGAAGGTGTTTCACTTGTGCGCGTAGCTGGCACAGATCGACCACATCCTCTCCCTGCAACAGGAGCTCCACCAGCAGCACCACGACCGGGGCCACGTCCCTTCTTTGACGTTCTCCTCATATTTCTCAAATTTCGGATCTTGCCCTAAATGGGTGTTTTTTGAATAGCAGAATAGAACAACAGTATCTAAAGGGTGTATCTCACATGTACAGATATGCAGCAAACGCTGCAAAATATTTTTTTTGCCCTAAATGGGTGTTTTTAGAATAGCAGAATAGAGCAACAGTATCTAAAGGGTGTATCTCACATGTACAGATATGCAGAAAATGATATTCAAAAAAAAATTTTGCCCTAAATTTTTTTTTTTTGAAGAGCAGAATAGAAGAACAGTATCTAAAGGGTGTATCTCACACGTACAGATATGCAGAAAATGCTATTCAAATTTTTTTTTTTTTGCCCTAAATAGGTGTTTTTAGAATAGCAGAATAGAGCAACAGAATCTAAAGGGTGTATCTCACAGTAACATATGCAGTTCTGGTGCACTGAGCTTGCATAAAATGCCCGCCGACGCCAACCTAACTAACAGACAGATAAAAGTTATCTGGCACTGGGCTCAGGGCAGGGTAAAAAGATTGTGCACTGCACCCACACAACAAAACCAAGGTAGATCGCTGAGTAATTTGATTTCTGAATCAGGACTCCTATCTAATTCTCTCCCTCAAAGCAGCAGTGGCAGCAACCTTTCCCTACACTATCTAAAGCAGAGTGACATGCTGTGCTATATGCCTCTAGCTTATATAGAGGCTGGGTCACATGCTGCACTGGCCAATCACAGACATGCAATTAGTAGGCATGGCTGTGATGGCTTCTAAGGGCACATGAGGTAAACTAATGTTGATTGGCTGCCCTGCAGCTTTTTAAAAAGCGCCATTACATTGCCGAACACTGAACATACAGTAAATTGTTCGGGTTCGGGTCCTGGTACCAAAAACCCAAAAGTCCGGTACTAACCCAAACTTTACAGTTCGGGTTCGCTCAACCCTAACTCTGACACAAATAAATTATTTGCTTCTATATGATATATCATGCACTTTATCCTGTAATGCACTAGTACATGTTCTATTTGTGCCCTTAATCACTTTTTACACATGCCTTATTAGTTATCACTAGTTTTTGGTGCTGCATTTGAATATTTTAGATTTATATTTGTGGCGCCGTTTTTTTATTTTTATCATTGTTTACTTTATAGTGCCTGTTACCTCTACTGAAGAATGTGTGGGGTTTCTAGTATTCCCCTGATATAAGCCCAAATCAGATCTCTTGCCCTTCAAGCCACTTTGCAGCAGCATAGGCTGCACAGACAGTGTGGCTGCCCCTGCCTTAGAAATATATTGATCACTGCTTCCTAGCATCCAAAGCAGTGTACCAAAAGCAGAATTCAAGAAGGCTCAAAGTAAAAGCTCCTGCACAAATCAATGATGATGTGTAATTATTTCAGCTGCTCCCTGATTGGATCCGATAGCTTTGACTCTTTAAAGAGTGCGCGTGGATAAGCCTTGAAAGCCTTAACAAACGAAGAGGTACATGCTATTATATCCATACAGGTCTTTGGAAATAACAGATATGCTGATCCCATAGATTTACTTGTGTCTGTTTACATAAGACCAGTATGCTATGCGCTACAGCTGTGCGGACCTACTTTACACTAGTCTGGTAATCCTCAAATATCCAAGTAGCAGATTTTTTTTTACCCTCTGTATTTTATCACTCCCACAGCTAGATTTGTGTAAAGCCTTCATCGCCCTCCTCGGAATGCCTGAGGCATCTGCCAGGGGATGTAACGTGCTGGAAATAAGAAGACCAGCACACAACCTTTCACTGAACGGAGGTAATTCAGGTAAAACGTAACAGAAGATGACAATTTTTAGGTCAATATCTGAGCCAAATATCAATATAGAGTTAGTTGAATGCATATATTGGGTGGTTGTTTTAATACAGCTATATGAGTGAAGGAAAAATATAAAAAAAATTTAAGACAATGGAGTTGTTTTTTTCGTTACTAGTGCCTCTTTCTACATGTTTTAGATATGACTCCACACCCATTCACTGGACTCACATAATGTTATGCTTGCCAAAGGCAATGATATAATAAAGCATGATCAGTTATTAACAATCAGCTTAAAACCAAGAATAAGATGAATTGATGAGTTATATACAAGTAGAAAAAATGCATATACAGGTACAGACCAAAGACATCCTGAAAATAAAAAAATAATAAAAAAAAATAATAAAGGGAAAAAGATAATGGAAACAAAGTGATATCATGGCTATCTAACAATGCTGTGGTGGCTACATGATGTGTACTAGTGTTATATGGGCTACCTTATAAGACAGTGCCCTCTGGGGCATAATGTATTATAAAATAATTTATACAAATATTGAATCTCGATCATCAGATTATTTAAATTGACTACCATTTTACTGACTTTACTGGATACTTTATTGCTATCCTTGAGGGCAGGGACTAATTTTCACATATAATATACTGTATTTAAACACTGTATAAAATTGTCAGTGTTATAAAAGTACCTGTAATAATAATAAGATTATACTGTATAGATCTTATCTATACATGAGATAATTAGTGCATGTTTTACTTTTTATTGATTTTTTTTTTTTTTTGCATGTTAGCCCTGATGAAGGTGGAGGCTTTTCCCTCCTGAAATGTGTTTTCTTTACTTGATCCTGTTAACCATTATATTTTTAAAAAAGACCTTTAGGCAAAATTAACTTTTGTACCAGGCGCTCTTCCGTACACATTCAAGGATTTACCGTCTGGCAAGCAATCCCCTTGTAGCGACCAGATAGGTGGCAGCCTAGGATCAGAACAAGTTCTATCCACACTATATTTTCATTATGAATCTGCTTTCTTCATGGAAATTGCACCTTACCGTATATCCATCAGAACCAGTGCACAAACTATAAAATACCCCCCCCGCCACAGGAGCAAAACGGCAGTGATAATCCACCACCCCCTGCCACGGGTGCAAAACAGTGGTGATCACCTGTCACCACCCCACGGGGCAGACACTAAACACTCTGAATGTGTCTTACCTTGCCATAGGGGGAAGGGAGAGCTGGGCCGCTCCGGTGAGCACACAATGGAATAGCCCCCTCCTGGCCGCACAGGGACAGGAAGTGTGTCTGGAGACACGATTGGCCAGGGAGTCCTAAGACTCCTAAGAGTAGGCTTTTCACTGCTGACCTTTTTTATAAAGGGGTACATATATTTTGTTCTGTATCCCTATTTTGTTGTATTCTGAACTAAATGAATTATCATTGTAATGCTTTCCTAGACTATTCATTCAGCAAAGTGAGATTTATCACCAACCCCTGGTTCTAAGTTGAGGCTGTCTATCTTTGTGTCGTTATTTCTCTTTTCTGTTAGCTTTTATAATTTACTGTTGTGATACAGATTTTATATATTTTCTTTCTTTCAAAGGGTGGCCTTTGCTTACTATATGCAGGACAAATATTCAGTTCTTGTCAGCTGTCATGTTTATTTAGCAGGTCTTGTAGTAGTACAATGTATGTTATGGTGGATGGTGCTGGCTGCATACAGGATTTTATTGGGAATTCTCGTTTCCAATGTTGCCTTAATATATGAAAGCAGATTTGTCTGGTCTGCTAAAAACCATAGAGTCATGATTGCCTGAATTCCTATACTTCATGACTCTCCTGAGACATACCTATATGCAAATATGGAAAAATACAAAATTTGACAGAGATTTCATCATCACTAAACACAAGCATATGCAGAAGTCCTTTTCAACAATGCAGACCTCCAAACAAGAGAATGTAGAGATGGTTTTGTAAACAGTAAAGAGTTAATAGTTCTGTGAATTTAACCAAAACATGCCCAGAGTTGGCCATAAGAGGGAAACAAAATAGGATAAAGGTACAGTTTAGGGTTTTACTTTCTGCACTAATCTTGCTGTTCTAGAAAATGGCTTACGAGTGCCATTATTCTAAATACAGCCCCAATGGGGACTATAAGGGAAGGATTTGGAGGTCCACTCTGTGGTCACTGGTCAGGTTACATGGACCCTGCTCATTCCCCGTGTAATTTCTTGTCAATGCGCAAACATTTTCTTCACTGGCCAGTCTAAATATTTTTTTTCCAGTTCTCCAATGGTATGTATTCCTATTCAATCCTGGCAGTGTCCAGCATTTGTTACATCAAAGGCTAAAACTAAGTATATAATTTATCAAAGGCATCCCAGATACAAGCGGGTATAGCCAATGATAAAATTAGCAGATCCACTTTTATAAATCCAAAGGTCCTTTATAGCTCAGAGGACCTTTCAACTTTCTCAAGTGTAAAGAAGCAAAGCAGTATTTTTCATGTACATTGTAAATATAATTGCTCATTTAGGGCGCAGAAAGTTTATCCTTGCATTAGAGTTCAAGCTGAACTTCAGGCAGACATAATATAATGCAGTTAAATTATTTAGCAAAATAAAAAAAAAAATATTTTTTAAATGTAATTATTGTAAAGATTAGCATGGTGTGATATATTTATTTGTTTTAGTGTTGCGCCTGTTCTGTATGCACCTGCTACTCTTTGCAGGTAACATTTCTACTCTCTGACTATACTGTGGGGGTTGGCAACCCTTCGATCGTGAGCCACCCATCAATCACAGGCGGGTGATGAGTAGATCGATGATCCTGCTTTGCCGTCCCCTGGGCTGCTCCTCCCACATTGCAGAGAGGCGCAGGGAAGGAACAACCTGGTATGCTGTGCTAATCCAAGCCGGCCCTTCTCTCACATCCATCCCAGGCATTTGTGTGTGACATCACATGGGCTGGACAAGAGAAGAGCCGGTGTTCTGCCGAGATGGTTCCCCTCGGCGGATGAGTGCAGATCTGTACTGCGCATGCGCAGCGTAATTTCCGAACATTGCCGAAGCAAAACAGTTTGGAGTGAAGTGTACACCGCGCACGCGCAGTCGGTGTACAAGACGATGCCGCACGCTACCGATGCTGGCGCTACTCTGCAAGGGGAGTCTGAGTCTAAGGGGCGGGTCTATTACTGTAAGCAAGGGAAAGGCAAAATAAAAATAAATCGTTTAGCCCTGGATATAGAAGAAAGTAATAGAAAACGTGTTTTTAGAGTGCTATCTGTGGAGTTTTCCCTTTCAATTAGGAGTGTATTTTTTTTAACTTTTTTTTTTTTTTTTTTTAACAAACCAAATCAGCTGTGCGGTGTACACTTCACTCGCATCTGTTTCGGTTCGGCAATTTCCGGAAGATGCCTAGCCATTCGTACTGCGCATGCGCAGTACAGAGAGGAACCAAGCCGCCAGGGGAACCAACTCGGCAAGACACCGGCCAGGATCAGCACGCCAGGGAAAAGAAGCATAGCGTATACCCGCTGCTTCCCATCAGTGCATGTAGGCAAAGTTTCTTCTCTAACTTTGAGCCCCTGTACACACATCACGGTGCTACTGACTGACCTCATCCACTATCCTACTAAATGACTGTCCACAGCCCTGCTAACTGACACCGTTCACATCCCTACTAAATGACACTGTTCACATCCCTACTAAATGACACTGTTCACATCCCTACTAACTGACACCATCCACAGCCCTACTAACTGACACTGCCCATAGCCCTACTAACTGACAATCTCCACAGCCCTACTAACTGACACCATCTTTGGCCTTACTAACTGTCACATCCACTGTCTTACTAACTGATTCTATCCACTGCACTACTAACACCATCAACTGCCTTACTAACTGTCACTGTCCACTGCCCTACTGACTGACACTGTGCACTGCCCCTATATTCTGCCCTACCTATTACTGAACTCTATACATCGCCCTACCTATTACTGATGTCTATACACCACCCTACACACCGCCCTACCTATTGATGACCATATACACCACCCTACACACCGCCCTACCTATTACTGAGCCCTATACACCACCCTACACACCACCCTACCTATTACTGACCTCTATACACCGCCCTACACACCGCCCTACCTACCAATGACCTCAATACACTGCCTTGCATTAATTCCTGAAACTAGTCAGGCAAGTCAGCCTGCAGTATCAGATGTTCTGCCTTTATGATGGAAACTTGTGGGGTGACTAATTACTCTCCACATCTGAAAAAAATTGTGAATGAAAGTGAATAAGTTGCTCACTGAAGTTAACTTTTAGGATGGGCTAATTCTATATTTTTAAAGTGACATTATTTTTATAATGATGTTTCTTTTTTTTCAAATCTTTTTATTTATGAAAAGGGATACAGAAACATGAAATACATGAGATACATCTTCCAATTGTTTCAACATAAGGTAAAAGAATAGCAATCTTGTCGGAAACTTTATGTCTGATAGAGGTTCCCATGCAGTAGTGGTTTATGTACATGTTGCAGAGAGGGGTAGTTCTCTGCTATATCTGGGGAACTCCCTAAGTATCTATAATTGTGTCATTCTGCCGGGCCTTGTTTCTGGTCAAACTCTTCTTGTGTTTTTAGTGAACCTTGCTACAGTTATTTGGATTCAGCTTTATCATTGGATGCTTCCACGAGTCTCGTCCCAGTTTTCGGAAAGAGCTAGAGGTATGAAAGGGAACTCCAGAGAAAGGAGATAGTCATTAGTAAAGGGGGGTGAATAGTGTAAGCAGAAAGAGACAGAGGTAGAAGCGTCTATAGAGCAGGGGGGGAAAAGGGGGGGGGGGAGCCAGGAGGCAGTACTCTTCTCCCATCTAGGCCCGTTCCCAGGTGGGTCCAGGTCTCTCATTACTCATTCAACTGGTTTTCTACCAAGAGAGTTGTGGTACTGTTAATTCAGGGTACCGTTCTCCATGAGGGATCGTCCCTCGTCTGAGAATATGAATATATTCCATCCCATCCAGACCTTGGAAAATTGTTAATTTTGATTTCTAGCTGTGAGAATAAGGTCTTCAATTTTTTTAATGTCTTCCACTTTTTTAAGCCACATACTAATTGTCGGGGGTTGTGTGGACTTCCATCTCAACGGGATGCATGCCTTGGCCACATCGAGGAGGTGGCGTGTCAGGGACTTTTTGTACTTTTTTTGTGAGAATTCAGAGGCATGGAGCAGGAAGAATGCCGGGTCAGGCTCGATAGGGTGTTCTGTGAATTTCTGTATTATGTCCTGCACTGTCTTCCAGTACTGCTCCAAAAGGGGGCAGGACCAGAAGATGTGGAGTATCGTTCCCTTTTCTCTTTGGCATCTCCAGCAGCGATCTGAGGTGGTAGGGAAAATTTTCTCCAATTTCGCAGGGGTATTGTACCACCTTGTCAATAATTTATAATTTGTCTCTTGTATCCTCGTGCATATAGAAGATTTGTATGTAAAATGGAGTATGTTCTGTTTTTGGCGTGATGTGAGATTGTGTTGTATGTCTTTTTCCCATGCCTCCAGACATCTTAGTTGATGTCCTTCTGGTGGAGTGACCAGGAGTTGGTATGTCATGGAGAGGGCATGTGGCAGGACTCCCTCCTCCGAGCAAAGTGCTTCATATGTGGTCAGGGTTTGGTTAAAGTTTCCTGGAGGAGGCAGGGATTTTAGGAAGTGGATGAGCTGGGAGGCCCTTAAGAAATTAAGCCGAAACTGGCCATTTGGGCACATGAGTTCAGCAGGGGTGGGCCACCTGTTCCCTTTGAGAAAGTGGTGGGCTTGTGTATAACCGGCTAATTTAAGGGATTCAAAGGCGGGGTCTGTAAGTCCGGGGGAGAACTCTGGGGTACCTAGGATGGGACGTATAGGAGAGTCCAAGGATGTCAGGCGGAGGTTAGTAAAGAGGGTGGCACAAATACGTGTAGTTGTACCTATTAGGGGATGGCTTTTCACTTCCCTCGTAAGCAAGTTATGACACCATGGTGCTCTTTCAAGGGGTATGTCACATTGGGCCTGTTCCAGTCTTGTCCATTGTTTCGTGGTCTGGTGGCGGTTCCAGTCAATTAGTCTGGTCAGATGTGTGGCATGATAGTATTTCCGGAGATCCGGAACTGCTAGACCTCCGTATTGTTTTGGCCATGTCAGCTGGCGCTTATCCAGTCTAGGTCTTTTATGTGCCCAGATAAAGTTGTATAATGAGGCTCTGGCTTGTTCGAAGTAATGGGAGGGGATTTGGATCGGGAGGGCTTGTATGAGGTATAGGAATTTGGGAAGAATGCACATCTTAATTATGTTGCATCTCCCGAACCACGAGTGCAGTCCTGAGTGCCATTTGTTAAGGAGGGACCTAACTGAAACTAGCAGCTGGGGGAAATTCAAGGCAAACACTTGGGATATCTTGGGGGGGATATATGTGCCCAAGTACTTCAGGGCTGTGGTTGTCCATTTAAGTTTAAAGTTGTTTTGTAAAATCGTGAGGGGACTTGAGGGGATTCCCACGCTCATTGCTTCAGATTTGGCTAAGTTTATTTTCATATTCGAAACGTCTCCATAGGATCTGAGTTCTTGTAGTAGGTTCGGGAGGGAGACCTCAGGATTGGTGAGAGTAAATAACATGTCATCCGCGTATGCGGCGATCTTCTGATAGGTGTCCCCAAGGGCTATCCCTGTGATATTTGGGTTGGACCGTATAGTGCGTAGGAAGGGTTCCAGTGACAGGGTGAAGAGGAGTGGAGATAATGGGCATCCCTGTCGAGTGCCATTTTGGATTGTAAATGGCTCCGAAAGGACCCCATTTACTTTGACCCGTGCTGTAGGGTTGGTGTATAAGGAGTTAATCCAGTTCATCATTTTTTCTCCAAGACCTATGTGTCTCAAGACAGAGGTCATAAACTTCCAATTCACCCTGTCAAAGGCCTTCTCCGCGTCCCTGCTTAAGAATACGCAGGGGGTCTTTTTCTTGTTGACTATGTGAAGGAGGTTAAGTACCTTTATTGTGTTGTCCCTAGCTTCCCTGTTTTTCACAAATCCCACTTGATCCAAGTGGATCAAGGAGGGGAGTATGTCCTGTAACCTAGATGCCAGTAATTTTGTAAAGATTTTGAGGTCCGTATTGAGTAACGAAATTGGTCGGTAACTTCCACACTGAGAGGGATCTTTCCCCTCCTTGTGGATTACCGAAATGTGTGTTGTGAGAGCGTCCCTCGGAAAGAGCGTGTTAGTGCCTAGTGAGTTGAAGAATTTTAGCATGAATTCCCCCAATGTCGGTAGTAGTAGCTTGTAATATTGGGCCGTGTACCCGTCTGGGCCCGGGGCTTTCCTTAACTTTGCCTGTCTTATCGCCGTTCCAAGTTCCTCCATGGTGAAAGGTTCCTCCATGATTTTACTTAGGTCAGGCGGCATTTTGGGCATGTTTGAAGCGTTTAAATAATTTTCAATTTGGGGGGGCGTCGGGGCCTGTGTTTGTAAATTGTAGAGACCTGCATAAAATTCTTTAAATTCCCCTGCTATTTCCCGTGGTAATGTAACCTTCCGGTTGCTTTGTGAGGAGATTTGCGGGACATAGTTCGCAAGGGTTTGTTCCTTTAGCGATTTGGCCAGTAGCCTACCACACTTGTCTCCCGACTCGTAAGATAGCCTACGGCATGACTGTATGGCAGCCTTTGCTCTGAATTGCATGAGGTCGGTGATCTTAGAGCAGTTATAATGATGTTTCTAAGTTTTCCTCATGTCATATTTACTATTTAGTTATGATCTTTAAACTCTTTCATGTTGTTCAAGTAGATCTCCACCTCACAAAGGTTGCCTACCCCTGTTTTATAGTATCTGAATCAGCCTCTTGCAATCCATTATACTGCAGTAATCAGATTGAGAGGGGAGGTAATGGGAATGGGAGAAAATCAGTTGTTCTGCATGCAAATGAAAAGAAACATGTTGATAGGAGGAGAGAGCAGAATGTGCAGACAGGTGACCTTATCAGTTTGCTGCGGCTCCTTTAATGTCTGGTTACCAGGGTGAAAAAATTACACCACTGTATTATTACTAGAGTCTATACTAGACATGTGCACTACTGAAAAATGTGTTTTTGTTCCATTCCTTAGTTCTTTTTTTCTATTTATTGGATCATTCATTATGATCGGCATTCATTACTTCGGATCATTTGTAACTTCAGATGCATTCGTATTCGTTCCATTCCATTCGTTTACATGCTGTATTTTTTCCGAGATAGCAAGGATAACTTGCCACAAATTTGTGGCAGTGTTGAATTGTAAGTCTATTAACTTGCTGCACATTTTCAATGGCAAGTTGTACACTTGCCGAGCACTTGAGGCACTAGTTCTAGTTGACACTGTTCCAATTTGTAGCAATATTGCGTGGCAAGTCTCTAGCTAGAGCAAAGTTACAGTGGTGAGTCTACAGCAAGAGCTCTGCAAGTCTACAGCATGACAATTCAGCCACAGTGACCCCTGTGGTGGGATGACTATTGCACAACATAACTGAACCAGAACTTGCAGCAGACTTGCAGAATGTTTGCAAGAAAGTTGCAGTCATGCAATGTGGACTTGCTGCAATTGTGCAATAAACTTGTGAGGACTGGCAAGTCTAGCAATAGCTTAGCAAGTCATTTTCAAACTTGCAGCACAAATGCCTGCTATCTAGGTTACTTCGGATAATTCATAACTTCGGGTGCATTTGTATTTGTTACATTCACTAATGCCGCGTACACACGTACGGACTTTTCCCGGCGGACCTAAGTCCAGCGGACAATCCGCTGGACTTTCCAGCTGGGTACGCTGGACTAAAAGCGAACGGACTTGACCACACACGATCACGCAAAAAGTCCGACGGTTCACGCGATGACGTACAGCACGTACGACGGGACTAGAAAACGAAAAATACTAGAAAAATACTTGCTACTGAGCATGCGTCCTTTTTGGTACGCCGGACCATACTACACACGGCCGGATTATCCGCTGGACTGCCAAGTCCAGCGGATAATTTGAAAACAAAACTTCAAACTTTAGTCCGCCGTACTTTGGCCAAAAAAAGTCCGCCGGCGCCCACACACGAGGGGATTATCCGCTGGACTTCGGTCCAGCGGATAATCCCGCGGGATAGTCCCTTCGTGTGTACGCGGCATAACAGTTACTTTAGCCAAATTTGAAAAGAAATTCCAATAAAAATGTAAATCTATTCCAAATTAGCTGCTATGGCACAAAGACCTGAATAGAAGAATTACTGACTTAAGTTATTTTACCTATAATTTAATAGTTTATAATAATAATAATTAAAAAAACTATAATACAGGGGGTCCCCGGGTTACAAACAAGATAGGGACTGTAGGTTTGTTATTAAGTTGAATCTGTTTGTAAGTCAGAACAGGCACATTTTTTAAGTGTAGCTCCAGCCAAAAAAAAAAATTTTTAAGTTTTTTAGATAACATAGAGAAGGGTTATCACCCCTGTAACATTTGTTTTGCTGTCTGTGCCCCTGTTCAGAAGATTTCACCTCTCCCTCTGTCCCAATGACAATTGGATTTTGAAAATTTTGGGTTGATAGGGAAACATGGACTGGTTATAAAGCATGAGTGGAGACACCTTTTTCAGATATTAACTCTTACAGGAGTGAATTTCCCTTCCTGGGGTGGATTTCCTCTTACCTCCGTTTGTAAGTAGGAGTCGTTTGTAAGTCGGAGGTTTGTAAGTAGGGGACCCCCTGTAATAGTTAATAATTTAATTATAGTAGAAAATACAAAAAACAAAATTTAAATTATTTGAATGTAATTCGTTAAACTCATAGGTTGAATTTTTTTTGTTCTTTCGGATTTTTGTATCTGCAGATGTTCATTCTTTCGGATTTCTTTCTGACAATTCGTTTTCATATGCATTCATCAAAAGGTTTTTTTTATTAATTTGGGAGCTTCCGAATGAATGAATATGCCGAATTTAGTTCAAAAACAAATTTGTAAGAAACTAATTGCACATGTCTAGTCTATACCTGTAACAGAGAAAGTGGTATCATCCTCCTGGCTGTGCTGTATAATGGAGCTGAATATACAGAAATGTACATACTTTGGCAAGTAAAACAATGGGGTTGAATTACTATAACTGGAGAGTGCAAAATCTGGTGCAGTTCTGCATAAAAACCAATCGGCATCCATTTATTTATTTTTGTCAAAGCTTAATTGAACAAGCTGAAGTTAGAAGCTGATTAGCTACCATGCACAGCTGCAACAGATTTTGCACTCTCCAGTTTTAGTAAATCAACCCCAATGTATTTATATATTTCATCCATGTATTTGGCCGTTTGCCTGAAGTTGTTTTAAGGCAGTAAACTTTTGGTATTTTACAAAGATTATTTTGCTATTAAAAACATGAAAGATGACTTTATACTAAAATAAAGTGTAAGTATTCTTCTTAAGCATGCAAAAGCTGAAATATGAGCTGTTAACCACTTTCCGACCAGCGCACGACGATGTACGTCCATTTTTTGAAGAGGGATATCTCGGTAACGGCAGCAGCTGCTGCCACAACAGAGGTATCCATCTCTTCAGGCGCCGGTCGGCTGTCCGATAATGGTGGTCATCGCGGCGGATTCACCGCGAGATCACCGTTATCGGCGGCGGGAGAGGTGCCCCCCCCCCGCCGCTCTCCCGCGCCTTCCGCCGCTTACCGGAACCGTCGGCAGCGGCGGAGGCGATCGGGTCCTTTCTCCTCCTGTGTCTAGAGATGAGTGATGCTAAGATGGCCGCCACTCATCTCTATACCATAGGAGGGCGGAAGCGACGTCAAAAAGGTCACTTCCGCCCATACCTCTTAAAGAGGAATTTTCAAATGTAATTTTTTTAAATGACATTTTTTTTTTTTTTTCATTGAAGTCCAAATATGAGATCTGAGGACTTTTTGACCCCAGATCTCATATTTAAGAGGACCTGTCATGCTTTTTTCTATTACAAGGAATGTTTACATTCCTTGTAATAGGAATAAAAGTGAGCCAATTAATTTTTTTTTAAAAAACAGTGTAAAAATAAATAAAATCAAGACAAATAAATAAGAAAAACAAAATTTTTTTTTTTTTTTTTAAAGCGCCCCGTCCCGACGAGCTCGTGCGCAGAAGCGAACGCATACGTGAGTAGCCCCCGCATATGAAAACGGTGGTCAAACCACACATGTGAGGTATCGCCGCGATCGGTAGAGTGAGAGCAATAATAATAGCCATAGACCTCCTCTGTAACACAAAATATGCAACCTGTAGAATTTTTTAAACGTCGCCTATGGAGATTTTTGAGGGTAAAAGTTTGATGCCATTTCACGAGCGGGCGCAATTTTGAAGCGTGACATGTTAGGTATCAATTTACTTGGCGTAACATTATCTTTCACAATATATTAAAAAATTGGACTAAATTTACTGTTGTCTTATTTTTTTATTCAAAAAAGTGAATTTTTTCCAAAAAAAGTGCGCTTGCAAGACCGCTGCGCAAATACGGTGTGAAAAAAAGTATTGCAACGACCGTCATTTTATTCTCTAGGGTGTTTGAAAAAAAACAATATATAATGTTTGGGGGTTCTAAGTTTTTTTCTAGCAAAAAAAACTGTTTTAAACATGTAAACACCTAAAATCCAAAACGAGGCTGGTCTTAAAGTGGTTAAAGAACATTAGCTATCAGACTTCATTACCGTAAAACTGCTAGAAGCACTTTGTTTCTAGTGTGGCTTAAAGTGAAACTTTAGACAAAAATCGAATTTTTCACAGTATGATCGCAAAGAATTAATGATTAGTTTCTCACCAGTGAAAAATGCTGCCATCTCTACTTCTTTTAGAGCGTCCTCTGCCCAAATTCTACCATGCATGAATGAAAGCATTACCATTTCCAGCATCACTTTGATACTGGGGAAAGGATTTCTAGCACCAGGTGACATAATCACAGCCACAAGGGAGATATGTTTTAAAAAGTACCCTAAGTTATATATTTCAGACATGGGTTGTTTTATTTTTCATTTTATCTTCTCCAGTTACACTTAATTATCTTTTCTTGTACTTATCAACATGGCAGTTAAGTTTAGTTAAGTTAAGTTTGCCAATTTCAACCACATTCCATAATCTGGAAATCACACATGATTGCAGACAATTGCTAAAAACGAAGCAATCTACCACCTACAAGTTTGCTCAATCCCCAGAATGTGGTTGATTGTGAAGTCAAAACTGGGGAATTAATTGATAGATTTGGCACATTTAATTCAAAGAGTGAATTGAAAACAGAACAAAAACTCCAATTTCATTGAATGCAATCAGATTTTTTTTCTCCCAGGTTCAATTTTTAATTTTAATTATGGTTCTTTCTTTACTTTCATTGTGATTTCAATCAAAATCCATTAAAATTGTCACATGTGTTCTTTTTGACATACATCTGAAAAGCATTTTTGGAATGCAGTGTTTGAATTAGAATTGGAAAGTGTAGGGTCCATAAATGTTTAATGCTGCTTTTACCATACACCGAGTTTCCTTGCTTTATTCCTCTACAAGTCAGAAACAAATGCATTTTAAATGCATCTCAAGCATATACCAAACTGAAATGCAAGTCATTTTTCTCTGAGCACATGCTGCATTTGAGCAGGCACCAAAAAAGTACCTACAAATACCGTTAAAATCTTTCAAAATGTCTCAGATAGAACATCTATCCTTAGCACACTGTCCACATACTGTGGTCCTCTTCCTCTCTGATGTGACCTATGTCTTAGGCCCCACCACAGATTAGAGGTCAATAGCTTTTCTATTATATAGTAAGTTTGAATATAAAAAAAATAAACTTACAGTATAAACTCTTTGTGTTACATTGTTGCATAGTTGGTAAGGTTGACTAAAGACAATAGTTCATCCAGTTCAACCTGTGTGGGTGTGTGTTTGTGTAGATAATAATTTCTTATATCCCTTTATATTGTGTTCGCTAACATGCATGCCCAAGAGTCTTTTAAAACTATCAATACTTCCTGATGACACAACTGATTGTGTTAGAGTTCCACATCCTTACCACCCTGACAGTGAAAAACCCCCTATGCAGCTTAAGGTTAAACTGCATCTCTTCCAATCTAATTGTGTGGCCTTGTGTCCTCTTACACTGCATGAGACTGAATAGTTTCCTACCTACACTGGAATTGCTATTAAGATATTTGTATATCACTACTATCATGTCTCTTCTCCAGGGAGAATACATTTAGCGCTTGTAGTCGTTCCTCGTATTTGAGGTCCTCCAGCCCCCTTATTAATTTTGTTGACCTTTTTCTGAACTCTCTCCATTTTCAGCACATCCTTTCTGAGGATTGGTGACCAGAACTGGATGGAATACTCCATCTCCATACTGCTTTTGTGCCTACTTGCCGAACCACAGTTTGTCTGCATATCTGCCCTCTGCTTTGCTGCTCTGTCTGTCTGCTAGCCCGGTGAGTCTATTCCAAGAAGGAGCTCATATGTACATTTATTTTGGTTCTTGGTTTTTTGGGACAATAACTGGACTTACTCACATTCTTTTTTTTTTTATTTTTTTTTTTATTTATATATTTTCTTATCACATTGATCACTTATTCAATTTTGGTATCTATGAAATAATTTTATGGTTATTATTCAATCATGTCACTTATGTAATAATTTATCACACATATTATTTGATGCTAGTTTATTTTTTATGGGATTGGTTTGTGTCAGACATGTAACCACTTCACACACATTATTGATGTTTGTCAATTTTGTGGGATCATTTATTATTTTGTCACAATTTTTGTTTGCCAGCGCTGTTTTATTGGTTTGAGCAGAGTTTTATAAAGTGATAGAATTATTATTTTATATCTGGAGTAAATCCCTTTTTTAATGAATGCTAGTATTCTGCTGACTTTACTTGCTTGACAATGCATGCTATTGCTATATGTATGTCATCTACTAGGACGCCCAGATCCTTCTCCATCCTGGAATCCCCCAGAGCATCTCCCCCTAGTGAGTAACTTGAGTTTATATTTTTAACCCCCAAGTGCATTACTTTACATTTTTCAATGTTAAACCTCATTTGCCATCTAGTTGTCCTCTCCATTCATAAGGTTTCTATATCCTGCTGTGATTTTATTGTCCTACTCATTTTTATGTCGTCTGCAAACACTGAGATTGAGCTATTTATTCCATCCTCTATATCAGGGATATACAATTAGCGGACCTCCAGCTGTGGCAGAACTACAAGTCCCATTAAGCATAGCAAAACTCTGACAGCCACAAGCATGACACCCAGAGACAGAGGCGTGATGGGACTTGTAGTTTTGCAACAGCTGGAGGTCCACTAATTGCATATCCCTGCTCTATACCATTTATAAATAAATGACAGAATTGGTCCCCGGACAGAAGCCCTGGGGTACCCCACTTACCACTCTAGAGTATTCTGAGTTTTTTAACACCAACCTTTGGACAAGCCCTTGTAGCAAGTTTTCTATCCAAGAACAAACCCTATGGTACATGCCTACAGACCTCAGTTTGTAGATTAAGTGTTTGTGGGGCACACTATTAAATGCTTTTGCAAAATTCAGATACACCAAATCCACAGGTCTACCTTTGTCCAGGTGGCAGCTCACTTCCTCGTAGAGGGTTAACAGGTTGGTTTGGCAAGAAAGACTTTTTGTAAACCCATGCTGATTACTACTAATGATACTGTTTTCATCAGCAAATTCTTAGATATAGTTCCTTATAATCCCCTCAAATAGTTGACATACTATTGATGATAGGCTGATGTCAGGTCTGTAGTTTCCAAGAATATATCTCTGTCCTTTTTTAAATATTGGTACCATGTGGGCTTTTCGCCAATCAGCTGGTACCATTCCTGTCAGTATGCTGTCCATAAAGATTATGAATAGCAGTCTGGTTATAACCTGACTATACACTTCCCAATGGTCAGAAACTAGGACCAAAACGCTCTATAACCTGTGATACTCAAGGGGTAGTGTATATTATAGATTGCCCTTGTGGAGCCTTCCATGTGGGCAAGACTAAACGTGAATTATGGCATAGGATCAAAGAACATATCAATTCGGCAAACTCGGGGGATATTTATTCAGCTATTGGAAGACATATGATCACTGTCCATCATTATCATGTTTCACCTCTCCTCTTCTCCCCTTTTTCCCTTGTTTTCCATGTCACTTTCCTTGCCCTTCCCAGGTTTTCTTTCTTTTTCCATCTTTTTCCCAGTTTTTTGTCATGTGCCCCTTGCACCAGTCACTTGTAGCCCCCCATGGCCACCACCGGGGGGCGGGTAGTCTGGGCGTGATTGAGGCCTAGTTACCAGGCTTTCTGTTTTGCCCCACAGCAAACACGGCGTTCCGTTTCCCTGATTTTTCACGTGTCAGTGCTGTCTTTTTTAATTCGGCCTCCAGTTTTCAAGATGGTGGCAGCATTTCCAATTCCGGTCATGTAGTCATGTCTGGTGCCCTTGGCCCGACCACTTGCGTCACTTCTGGCAGGGCCCACTATTGGCTTTGATGGTGGGGGATAGAGGAGACAATGTCACAGCTGAGGCCAATTCACCAATTGCGCCAATGTCATTGGCCTTTTTGAGTCATATGATTTTCCCTCAAGTATACTTATATTGTGCACTATTAGCAAATTTGTGAGGCCTAGTGTGCATTAACACGGCCTATACCCCAAAGAGAAGCTTAAATAGATAGACATAAAGAGTATATGCAGGTGAAAAAAAGTTTTTATTAAGGGCTTCAGGCCCAAGGGTAAATCAATAAATGGGTAAGTAGACATATAGATATACAAGGCAGTGTATATACATGGTAATCATGTGTAACCATAGACATGTACAAAAATGCATAAATTGCACAACAACTTGCGATAATATCGGGGTCTTTCAGGAAAATGCCGACATGTTTCGGACGGGCGTCCTTTTTCAAGGCAATATCTGTTCCTGTATTTGCTCAATAATACTGTATAAGACAGAGTAGAGTCATTAATATACAACATAGTGTGTTTATTAGGTATAAACCTGTGAATTACACCGCTCAATGGTAATGGTACTCACTTGCAAAGGGTTAAAGGGCTAGGGATAAGCCCAGTGTTCTTGGGGTACAGAGGTATGGTATCAGTATGTCCATGCAGTATACAGTGGATCTTGTGCTGTTAAAAGCAAACGGCTGCTACACATTTGAAAGGCTGCAAGATCTCCAAGCCATGCAATGGGAAGTTGCAATGGCTAGTGGTGCCTGGGCAGAAGGTGATAAGTAGCTATAGAGTAAGGGGAGTAAGTGGAGTAACATTAGTATCACTTAGTAGTGAAGAGGAGTAGGTAGGTGCAAGATAAATTGCAAAAAGTAAGATACTAGTATTACCTGGTAGAAGGAGAGTTTGTAGTCAACTGCAGTATAGCAAAACGCCGGCAGGAAAGTGTGATACCTGATCCCGCCAATGTAGAGACTAATATAGTGTGTAATGATGGGTGTCAGCTGTGCAGGCCGTGGTGAAAGGTGATTGCACTAAGCTGTGTAATATTTGCTAGGCCAGGTGTGGGGATGGTGGCTGGGAAGCCACAATATACTATCCCCAGTATTGAGATCTCAGATGCGGCGGCGCCGCGCGTCGACACGTCCAGGGGGGGCGTGGCCTCGTGCGGCGTCGGAGCGTCACCGACGCGGGCAGACTAACCCTTCCCCGTATGCTGGAACGCAAGCGGGGAGGGCGCGTGTGGTGGCAAGACGTGCGCCTCAATGGGTGTGTGTGGCGCATGCGCCGTATGGAATACGCGCATGCGCACATGGTCTTACCCGCGCCGGGCAGCCAATACATCAGATGGAAGCAGAAAAGTGAATATAAGTATTGAATGGATGTATTGAAGAGGAGTATAACAATATAAATGCATTGCGACTGCATTTAATGTGTTTAAACATATGGTATTTTCAGCGAGTGGGTCACATTACCATGGAGATAGATAGGAGGCCCCCTAGTGGACAGGGATAGACACAGCATTTGGAATAACAAAAACAGCAATATTCACATATTTGCAAAAAATAATGAGAACATATGTATATATACAGTATATTAATATCATTGTGTTTGAATAGATATAGACACATTATAAACACTGCGATAAAGTCAACATAGTGTAACATGGTATAAATATATTTGTAAAACATTACAGCAGGTACATTTTTATTGAGACAGAGCAGAGTGACCATAATGTGGGTATGTGGTTGGACCAGGTGGAGCAGGGGTTCCAGAGGGTAAAGTGCTCGGGGAGCCCATCTCGGTACCTGTAAAAATTATAAATCAAGTTCACATACTCCTGATTCAAAGCCCTCAAGATAGGGCTTGAAATTGAATGCCTCGTTGAGGCCAGGGGGGGATGTGGCGTTGAGGTGAAAGATCCATTTAAGCTCACTTTGAAGTAGGGATTTGTTATAATCACCCCCTCGATTAGGTGGGGGAATATGGTCAAGTGCTCTGAATGTGATCTGAGGGGTTGAGTCCTGGTGCACTATTGCACAGTGTCGCCCTAAGGGGAGATCAGGGTCTTTTTGTTTGATACTAAGGATGTGTCGATAAATGCGTTTCCAAAAGGGGAGTTTGGTTTTCCCGACATAAAAACACCCACACTCACATTCTAATAAGTAAACAATGCCGACTGAGCGGCAGTTGACAAAATGTTGGGGGAAAAAGGGTTGTCCATTGGGTAAGGTATTGGATCTGTTGGATTTAGATAGGTGCTTGCAGTATCTGCATTTACCGCAGGGGAATGTCCCTTTTGTTTGTTTTTGTAAGTAACTGACAGGGGTGTATTCACTTCTGATTAATTTATCACGGAGTGAGGGAGCTCGTCTGTAAGTAAGTAGTGGGTGTGCCGGTACAAATGGAGACAGTGAGTGATCTGTAGTTAAGATATACCAATGTTTCTCTAAAATCTGCGTGATAGAGGAATGTTGTTCGCAAAAATTGGTGATGATTCGCAGTGGAGTTTGTTTGGCTTGTGGTTTGGAAGGGAAGAGTAAGGAGTTACGTGTTTTTGATTTCGCTTTTTTATATGCTATTTTCAAAATTTTGGGTGGGTATCCTCGTTCTAATAACCTATTTCGTAAAACCGAGGCCTCGTTTTCAAAGGAGGCCTCGGTTGAACAGTTACGGCGGGCACGGAGGTATTGGGCATATGGAATAGAATTGAGGAGAGGTTCCGGGTGGAAACTCGCAACCTAAAAATCTATCCCAATCGATCCAAGGCAAGAAACTTCTCATACAATCAATACCTCGCTCTTCAAAATCTCAAAACCAATTCCACGATAATAATAAAACCCGCCGACAAAGGCGGAAATATTGTTATACTGGACAGGGACTACTATACTCAAATGTGCCATGATATCCTTCAGAACAAGGAATGGTACAAAAAGATCCCCACATCTTTTATTTCTTTAGCACAACAACAACTATATACACTCATAGATTCTGCTACCACACAAGGGATATTAGATAAAAACACCAGTGATTATGTTAGAACTAAATTTCCACGTATAGCTACGTTCTATGCACTCCCCAAAGTGCACAAAAACCTACCCAGACCACCAGGCAGGCCCATAGTTTCCGGAAGAGGCTCTCTGACAGACAACCTCAGCCGTTACATTGATAAACTACTACAACCCCTAGTTATCCAACTTCCTTCTTACATAAGAGACACTACTCATCTTTTACAAAGCTTGTCCTCCCTAACCATTGGTCCCGACACCCTACTTGTCGCGATCGATGTTGAAGCACTATACAGCTCGATTCCTCACACCCTAGGACTCTCTGCCATCCGACATATACTCACTACTTCCTCCCTATACTCCATTGACCTTTCTACATTTATCCTCAATGCTTTAAATTTCATTCTCAATAACAACTTTTTTTCTTTTGACGGCTCCCACTACCTCCAAGTACAGGGCGTGGCCATGGGCACTTGCTGCGCACCGGCCTACGCCAATCTGTACTTGGGGGAGTGGGAACGCCTTCTATTTTCAGACCCCTCTGCCAATATGTACACCAAACATATTGTTACTTTTCGTCGATATATCGACGACATTTTTATTGTCTGGCAGGGACCCAGCCAAACCCTACAAGACTTTTTGACCTATTTGAACACCGTAAATCGGTTAAATCTGAAATTTACCATGACTTCTAGCCCCACTTCTATTTGTTTTTTAGATCTTACTCTTATAAAAGACTCTGAAGGCCATATCCAAAGCCATCTATACCGTAAACCCACTGCAGGCAACACAATCCTTGCTGCCTCCAGTTTCCACCCGGAACCTCTCCTCAATTCTATTCCATATGCCCAATACCTCCGTGCCCGCCGTAACTGTTCAACCGAGGCCTCCTTTGAAAACGAGGCCTCGGTTTTACGAAATAGGTTATTAGAACGAGGATACCCACCCAAAATTTTGAAAATAGCATATAAAAAAGCGAAATCAAAAACACGTAACTCCTTACTCTTCCCTTCCAAACCACAAGCCAAACAAACTCCACTGCGAATCATCACCAATTTTTGCGAACAACATTCCTCTATCACGCAGATTTTAGAGAAACATTGGTATATCTTAACTACAGATCACTCACTGTCTCCATTTGTACCGGCACACCCACTACTTACTTACAGACGAGCTCCCTCACTCCGTGATAAATTAATCAGAAGTGAATACACCCCTGTCAGTTACTTACAAAAACAAACAAAAGGGACATTCCCCTGCGGTAAATGCAGATACTGCAAGCACCTATCTAAATCCAACAGATCCAATACCTTACCCAATGGACAACCCTTTTTCCCCCAACATTTTGTCAACTGCCGCTCAGTCGGCATTGTTTACTTATTAGAATGTGAGTGTGGGTGTTTTTATGTCGGGAAAACCAAACTCCCCTTTTGGAAACGCATTTATCGACACATCCTTAGTATCAAACAAAAAGACCCTGATCTCCCCTTAGGGCGACACTGTGCAATAGTGCACCAGGACTCAACCCCTCAGATCACATTCAGAGCACTTGACCATATTCCCCCACCTAATCGAGGGGGTGATTATAACAAATCCCTACTTCAAAGTGAGCTTAAATGGATCTTTCACCTCAACGCCACATCCCCCCCTGGCCTCAACGAGGCATTCAATTTCAAGCCCTATCTTGAGGGCTTTGAATCAGGAGTATGTGAACTTGATTTATAATTTTTACAGGTACCGAGATGGGCTCCCCGAGCACTTTACCCTCTGGAACCCCTGCTCCACCTGGTCCAACCACATACCCACATTATGGTCACTCTGCTCTGTCTCAATAAAAATGTACCTGCTGTAATGTTTTACAAATATATTTATACCATGTTACACTATGTTGACTTTATCGCAGTGTTTATAATGTGTCTATATCTATTCAAACACAATGATATTAATATACTGTATATATACATATGTTCTCATTATTTTTTGCAAATATGTGAATATTGCTGTTTTTGTTATTCCAAATGCTGTGTCTATCCCTGTCCACTAGGGGGCCTCCTATCTATCTCCATGGTAATGTGACCCACTCGCTGAAAATACCATATGTTTAAACACATTAAATGCAGTCGCAATGCATTTATATTGTTATACTCCTCTTCAATACATCCATTCAATACTTATATTCACTTTTCTGCTTCCATCTGATGTATTGGCTGCCCGGCGCGGGTAAGACCATGTGCGCATGCGCGTATTCCATACGGCGCATGCGCCACACACACCCATTGAGGCGCACGTCTTGCCACCACACGCGCCCTCCCCGCTTGCGTTCCAGCATACGGGGAAGGGTTAGTCTGCCCGCGTCGGTGACGCTCCGACGCCGCACGAGGCCACGCCCCCCCTGGACGTGTCGACGCGCGGCGCCGCCGCATCTGAGATCTCAATACTGGGGATAGTATATTGTGGCTTCCCAGCCACCATCCCCACACCTGGCCTAGCAAATATTACACAGCTTAGTGCAATCACCTTTCACCACGGCCTGCACAGCTGACACCCATCATTACACACTATATTAGTCTCTACATTGGCGGGATCAGGTATCACACTTTCCTGCCGGCGTTTTGCTATACTGCAGTTGACTACAAACTCTCCTTCTACCAGGTAATACTAGTATCTTACTTTTTGCAATTTATCTTGCACCTACCTACTCCTCTTCACTACTAAGTGATACTAATGTTACTCCACTTACTCCCCTTACTCTATAGCTACTTATCACCTTCTGCCCAGGCACCACTAGCCATTGCAACTTCCCATTGCATGGCTTGGAGATCTTGCAGCCTTTCAAATGTGTAGCAGCCGTTTGCTTTTAACAGCACAAGATCCACTGTATACTGCATGGACATACTGATACCATACCTCTGTACCCCAAGAACACTGGGCTTATCCCTAGCCCTTTAACCCTTTGCAAGTGAGTACCATTACCATTGAGCGGTGTAATTCACAGGTTTATACCTAATAAACACACTATGTTGTATATTAATGACTCTACTCTGTCTTATACAGTATTATTGAGCAAATACAGGAACAGATATTGCCTTGAAAAAGGACGCCCGTCCGAAACATGTCGGCATTTTCC
The DNA here is from genome assembly GCA_028564925.1 of Lithobates sylvaticus. Lineage (NCBI taxonomy): Eukaryota > Metazoa > Chordata > Amphibia > Anura > Ranidae > Lithobates > Lithobates sylvaticus. Next base: position 143,689,601 of record CM053037.1, on the reverse strand, counting down.
TGAAAGACCCCGATATTATCGCAAGTTGTTGTGCAATTTATGCATTTTTGTACATGTCTATGGTTACACATGATTACCATGTATATACACTGCCTTGTATATCTATATGTCTACTTACCCATTTATTGATTTACCCTTGGGCCTGAAGCCCTTAATAAAAACTTTTTTTCACCTGCATATACTCTTTATGTCTATCTATTTAAGCTTCTCTTTGGGGTATAGGCCGTGTTAATGCACACTAGGCCTCACAAATTTGCTAATTTTATATGTGAGAAGCGATAGACCAACCTGCCATCACTCACTTGCCCAATAAATATTGTATATTGTGCACTATATTAGCTTCACCCAGAGCGCGTGGAGCATGGAGGAGGTCTGACAACTGGGTTCCTTTTGTTCCTAATGCTAGTTTTGCACGCTGATAAGTTGAAGCTGTGAGTTTTTTAGGCTAAAACTTTCTTTCTCCTTTCCCTTCAGCTTATACTAATACCCAGCTTCTTTGTCCATGTTGTTATGGATTCCATATGGTGGGCTTTGCTTTTTTTGCTTATTGATAGACTTGAGGATATTTGCCATTTTTTGGTTTGGCATTTCAAAGGTATGGACACTTTGTTCATTTGTTTTTCTTTTACACCTTTTGTGAATATTTTTTCCTGATTGCCATACCCCCCTTTTTCCATCTTTTTTTATATCCATCTCATCTCTTTGCCAGGTAGTTTCACACTATCAGACTGGCCGTTATCCAATGTGTTTAGGACACACATGCTGGATATTGGTATTTTTCCTTTTTCTCCCCTTCCCCCATTCTTCCTTTCCCTATGGACCTTCAGTATAATATAACCTGCTTGTACATCATAAGCTATGTAAGTGTATTGTGCCAAGATTTTCACTGTATGGAAGACTGTTCATAGACATGTCTTTACCTTTGTTTATATACATACTTATTGTTAGAAATTCAAATCGGGGTGATCGTTTTTCGACCGATCCCAATTCTAATTGTTCTGAAAAGTTGGAATTCATTGGAAAATTAATAAATTAAATAATTTTTAATGAAAACTAAATGAGATTTAACGAAACCAAAACTAAACGAATTCCAAAACCAAACATAACAAATTCCATAACGAAACAAAATTACTAACATAAGGAATCTATCCGAAATGAAACAAATTTTTCCCTTTTGCACGTCTACTTATTGTACTCTTGTATCCTAAAGAGCTTCTTGATTCGTTATCCAAGGGTAATCCCCTGAGGAAGACAATTAAGGTTGAAATGCGTCAGTGCTTCTTGGAATCCTACAAATCAGGAATATTGCTATATGTTGCACTCATTTTTTTCCTTTATTGTTTTTTAAGCAATGTTTACATTTAACTCCCCTCTACAATGGTATTTACAGGGGTCATTTTAATATTTTTCAATACAATTATTTTTTTATGCTATATAACTAGTTACATTTTCTATGGTATCACAAAGCCCAGGTGTTCTCTATTCCCCATTTCCCTTTTGGATTTTTGTTTTGTACAAATTTTGGGGCTGATATCTACCATTGATTAGACATGTGCACACTGAAATATTTTGTTTCGGAATTTCGTTTTCGTCCGAAAAATTATTTATTTAGTTACTCCCCAAATTAGTTTTTATTTATTTTTTTTAACGTTAAAAATTGCATTCGTCCGAAAATCCAAATGAATTAAGGTCGAGGTGATCAAAGAAGATTTGACGGAGCAGCTAAACTGTATGACTCTATATATAAGAATAAGAGTATTCCTGCGCTAATATGGAGATGCAAAAAAACTATAACGAATAGACAAGCACTGAGAGGGTCAAACGCTGCCCAAAATAAGGTGTGTAAAAATCAATAGGTGGTGTTGCGCTCCTGGATGTGTAATGATAAATAGGCTAAAGATGTCACTTATACGCAATGTATACAAGTCAAAATAAATAAATTAAATAATGACGATATATATAAGAATAAAATAATAAGTGAAGAGTGAATAAATAGGTGACTGATGTGCATTAATAGCTAAAATCAAGAAGAGTAATCCTATTCAGGTAAAAAAGTTGCGGTGACTTGATGTGTAAAAATTGCTAAAACATCGCATTAAACAATAAAACGGTGTTCTAAATAAATTGATGACCAGAATAAAATGATATATATATATATAACTAGAGCAATAAAATGTATATTTAAAAATTAAAGTTCATAAACGCATGTGCAAAAAAGTATGTGAGGAAAAAAATATAATAAAAGTGGTGCAGCTGAACTTCTGATCTAAAAGTTTTTTCAGCCAATAAAAGTGCAAAGTGCGGGTCTAGAAGTGCAGATTATCTTCAGTATAGTGGCACTGTGAGCACTGTGAGCAGCGTGCTGTGGGTCTTCGGTGCTGTTTGACACCCGTAGGTGTACTAACTTATTACCTTACTGCTGCAAGGTAAGCAGCATTGAACAGGAAAACAGGGAGGTGGATGGTCACTCCGGGGGGATGTGGATCACGTAAGCCCTCTTCCTCTATTTTTCCATAGATGTGTGTAGCCTATATGGTAATGGGACTGGGTAATGGTATCTCTTCACAGGGTTCAAACCAGGCACCGCTCAGCATGCATCAGCCATAGTGATAAAGGATGGAATAAGGGACTTTCTAGTGTAGTATTTCTTAGAAAACAGTTTATTTCAATAACACAGAAGAATAACACTCACATTTAAAACGCTGTAGCAGTATATTGTAAGGGACGAGCGGCGAGCTCGCGTCCAGACCGTCACTTCCGGTGTCCGTAAACCCCTGACTTTTTAGTCATCTAGATTGGGCAGCTTAGGTGCTCGGACAGGCAGACTCACAAACTACTCGAGAACAAAAAGGCTTTTAAACACAGACCTGTTTGTATTTTCCAATAATGTTTCGGAAGATGTTAATTGTCGAAATTTGAACTTAGGTTTTTTTTTTATGTGTTCTAATTAAATGTACACTGCTCCAAGCAGTTTAGTATAGTAGACCAATTAATTTAACTTTCATTAAATGACAGCAATAAAAAGAGCTTGCTTATGACAAAACTGATATGCTTGTAATGCAACGAATACACAGATTAATGATGCCCAGTAAAGAGAATCTGAAAATGTTTAATTTGTTGTAATTGTGGTTGAGCAGGCTATCTTTTCTTATTAACCTGTGTCACTGGCATACCTATACAGCTATACCTATATTATTTATAACATAGATTTACTTTTTTATTTAATGGTGTAATATGGTAGCTCTTAGCGCAATGGTTCTCAATGGCCACATGGGATTTTCATCTTCTGTTTGCTGCATACCCCAGACCAGTAGCTGTTTTAATAAATGTGCAAGAAAGTGAGGTAAAGAAATCAAATTCAGTGTTCATAAAAGTTATGAGATAAAATTTGCATTGAATTTATTTCTGAACATAAATCTTGAGGCAGGCCTAGAATAAACCAGAGATAGTATTTAGTGTATCCAGTAAGGAAGATCAGTTAGCACTGAGAATGTGCAAAGTATGGTAACTGATAGCAAGCTACTTCAGTTTAAAGCAGTCATAACAGTAAAAAGGTGAATTCTGATTGGTTGCCATTGATGGACACTTTTCTCATCACCCTATTTAGGTGTATTTAAACACAAAAACAAACATATAATATACTGCAGCTTCCCAGTCCTTAGATTTTTTTTTTTTTATAATTTTATTTCATCTGCTGACCTTGCTTCCTTTGCTAGGAAGTGAATGGTCACTCACTATACTGTATCTATGAATGTGCATTATTGTCAACTGTTATGGGGACAGGTATAAGCAATGGTAAACCATGCATGAAACAGAGACACCCAAGAACAGTCCAAGCAGGTTAATCCAGCACTTTTCTTCAGCAAGCAACAAACTTACACAACTTTTTTAACGCAAGAAGGCTTTGTACAGCAAAACCATAGCATTAAAGTGGTTGTATACCCTCAGTTACAACTTGCACATACAGGTAAGCCTAGATTAAGGCTGTAGGTACAAGAAATATTATATTTGCCAAAAAGTTTTACAACGCTGTCTATGGCGCATGCGCGCCGTAGACAACAGTGCATTCACAGGGTTAATTCCCATTCACAACTTCGGCTCGCCGAAGTTAAAGTCTCCCGCGCGCATGCGCGGAGCGACGTCTTCGATGCTCTGGCCCATCACAGCACCGCATCAGCGCTGTGATTGGCCGGAGCGGCGATACCTATCTGTGGAGATATGGCTGCGGCTACGGTATCCGTGGAGAGATGGCTGTGGCTGGAGGGGGACACGAGGACGGCGTCAGGGGCCCCGATCTAAGGTAAGGGATGCATAATGAGCTAGTATGCTAGTCATACTAGCTCATTATGGCTTTGTCTTGCAGGTGGTTAAAAAAAAAAAAAAAAACGGGTATACAACCGCTTTAACAAAGAAAATATTTGCTGGTTTTGAACCACTAACTAAACTTAGGGCAGATCCTAATTAACAGGGGGCCCCCTAATGGGTTCCCCAAACAAACAGGCAACACTTGGGCCTATTTAGTGTTATGTCAGCATTCAGCCTTTTCAAATGCATGTGCATGAAGGGTGCTGCACACAAAGCGGCTTTTGATAACAATGTTTGTCTTCTTTGAAAACAATGCTTGTCTACATGAACCCTAAAAAAAGCCTTTTCGAAGAGAAACACGGAGACTTTAATTGTTGACCTTCTTCTTGTAATGCTATTTGCCTGGCTGTGGCTAGCTTCAGTCACTGATCTTAAACATGTTAATGAAAGTGTGGAGTGGCAAAAAGAGAAGTGACTAAGAAGTGACTAAGTGTGTGTTGTACTTCTTTAGTTTGGTTTGTGAAAAAGATAGAGCCACAACATGAACCAACACATTTCAGGATCCTCAAAAACATGTTGGGTCATGGTTTGGCTGTTTCTTCTGGGTAAAATGAAATGGAAAGTACAAAAAGAACGATGCACATTTTGGAAATTGTTTGCAAGAGGTGTGAAAAAGGCCATCTATGGTAAACTGGAACAAACATCCCTAAACAGGGTTGAGGGTCTATGAAAACATAATTACCCCAGTGATTTCACAACAATGTAGATCATTAGCCATTAACCTCGAACAATTAACACACGTGTTAGACCAGTGATCATCAACCCTGTCCTCAGGGCCCACTAACAATCCAGGTTTGCAAGATAACTGAAATACATCACAGGTGATATCATTTGCTGCTCAGTGATTGCAGTATTCTAGTCTGCATCTCCTCAAGGTAATACATAAAACCTGGCCTGTTAGTGGGCCCTGAGGACAGGGTTGATGACCACTGTGTTAGACCACATGGCACCAGAATGATTGAATAATATCAATAGAACAAACGTTCACACTTTCCATTATGTTCTTGAACAATCTGTGGCTGCCTAGACAAGTTCCATGGTGATTGGATAAAGGTAACTCACTGTGGATATAAATTTGTAGTATGTTCCTGACACTCACTAGAGCTGAGGAAGCTATTTCCCATCATGTTCTTGGACAACATCTACCTTGAGTTACCTATGTGGCTTTTGTGGAAACCAGCTTCAAAAAGTAGAGCATTTAGGATTTAGGGATGTAAGTGGTGTTGTGCAATTCCTCTGTAGAGGGTGCGTCTGGGCGCATGACGTAAGAACTGAAGAGGAGAGCTGTGCAGTGGAAATTGCAAATTGGAGTCACTAGAGATACTTCAAGAGCCTGGATCTTGGAACCATTATAGAGGAGATAAGGAGAGGGATATTCCAAGGAAGGATTACCAGTCCCATATTAAAACCTGATTCTAAGGCTTTTTATATGTGGCTATGAGGTGAGAGTTCTGTGAGCACTGAGGTGATTGGTGAAAGCACAGCAATTTTTGGATTTCAACAAAGAAGAACTAAACACTATATTGGTCGATCACTTGGACACTTACTAGTTTATCCCTTTCACGCCTAAGCCTATTTCTGACATTTGGTGTTTACAGGGGGGAGTTCCCCTCCAGCTCCTCCGGGATAACAATCGAGCGGATTTTAGCCGCAACAGTTATTATTCCTGGATAGCTGATCAACTGCTCAAAAAAACAGTACCAGGATGATGCCTGCAGCTGCGGGCATTATCACAGTATAACCCCTGAAAGCCGAGACCGCATATATGCGTACGCTTGGCAGGAAGGGGTTATTGAACTATTCACATGCTTTGGTTTATTATTTATGCATAGAATATGTTGATTTATATTATTCATCACTTTTAACCATTGAATATATTGTATGAAGGTTGTAGGTTGATTTCACACTGAAGCAACAAAGGAATTGCGCAACACCACTTACACATGTAATTGTGAGCACATTAGGTATTGCAGCAACTCCATATGTATATTTTTGCTTTATTCACTTCACCACTATTTGTGTATTAACTTGAAAGATATCACTGCAACTATTTCCCTACCTGATAGCGCAGAGGACAACCAACAAGTCTAGAGAATTTAGGATGCAGACACTTTTCAGTATTTTTCTGTCACAAAAGAAATGTACATCAGTCTCCTGGTTTACACATGCAGTGCTACTGCTCTAGCCTTGTCTGTCTCCTCCAGACAGTATTCTCACACATACTCTATGCATGTAATCCTGAACACTAGTCACCTCTAACAAAAGTGTGCTGGTTTTACACAAAACCTGAATCCAGGATTGGAGACTTCATTCCTCCCAAGTCTCTAGGAAGTCTCCAAGCTCTCAGACCCAAACCGGGTCTTACCAGTCTTCGAGGAGACTTCAGTTTCCTCGGGTTGACACTGGAGCCCCTTAACATGCCTAGATGAGATCCTTGCTCCACACAAAGTCCTTTGCATACCATGGTAGGGTTCAGCACTGTGTCACACTTTAAATGCTGGGGTATGTTCTTAGCACAAAAAAAAAAGAGAGTACTCGAATAAGTTGAAAAACCTCTTCAACATTACAGAGCCAGCTAAAAGACCTGAGAACCTTCACAGACATGTAGCGCCCTGGGGTTTAGTCAGGGAGCTCCTCACAAATTTACTTGCCAGGAGTAGTTACCCTGGTCAATTGCTAGATATCCATTGATTTCTCCCTAAGTTTGGCCTTGTTGCACTTTTCTCTTCTACCACTAGGTGGCTGGGTAATTGGTGGTACTAGATACGAGAAGGGCAACCCAAGGTCAGGTTATGGGTATATGGGATATCTCAGCCAAGGGGCAGGGGTTTTCTTGAATCCCTTGGCCTGCTGGGAGAACCTATATATTCGGGTGAGGTCAGGTGATCTGTCTTCTTTGCCACCTGGATGGCTGTCTAGGTGGACGTGTGTCATACACCCCGGGCTGCTAGGCCAGAGATTGGGCCTATCCGGGGGGCATCTGGCTGCCAGGCTGTGTGAGGGCCTATCCAGAAGTAAGAGGGCAGCGTAAGGTTGGGATTGCGACTTGCAGTCCAACTATAAGTGACGGTTCTGTCAGCCGGAGAACCTGTCGTGGTCGGAGGTGGTCGGAGGTAGAAGGAAAGCTGTCACCACTAAGGGACCAACCACCTTTACCAGGGATCACAGTGAGTAACTGAAGCAAGTACCGGAGGAGCATTCTCACCGAACAAGAAAGAGAGGCATCTCTGGGTGCAGACTGTATAACAATTTTTAATAATCAGTAGTTAGCAGCACTCACATTTTACAGATGAATGACAGGCATAAAGAGGTCCCATGCAACAAGGGGTATCTGTGCAATCAGTCCCTGGGATGGATGTGCAGTGCATCTCCAGCAGCGCTGGGTAGTCATCCGGCCGACAACGGTGTGTGGGCGGTGAAGCGAGGCTTGGAACGCAAGCAGAGATCCAGGCACGGGGTGATGACGTCACAGACTATGCCACGCGTTTCTTATGCCGGCTGGCCGTGAATGGCCTGACAGCCGCACTCCTTTGTCAAGCCTTTGTTAAGGGGCTTGACAAAGAAACGTGTTGCATAGTCTGTGACTGGTTAGCAGGGGTGAAGCTTGAGAAGTATCCGGAGTGCCAAGCTAGGGACACAGCAGGGAAGTGTGGGTGACGCTTGAGGGAGATACCACCGCAAAGCTTTGAGGAGCTCCAAGGATTCAGAGTCAGTGAATCAGAGGGTCCAGTGAGAGACCAGGAGCTCAAGGGGCTGAAGAACTACAAGTAGAAGTTGTAGTGAAGCAAAGAGAACTGTAACAATTTGTGTTAAGAACTGTTAAAGACTGTTGCCAAAGGAGACAGCAATTCTGCACGTGCAGATGTGGCGCCTTGCCTTTCCCTGTACGGCTGTCCTCCTATTGAAGTCTGGGAGTCTGTCAATTGAAATTGCAACTGCTTAAGGTTGTTCTGGCCCTAACCCTCTTTCCCCCTCAAAATATAATAAGGACTGTTAAGAGAAAAAAATCCAAGAAGTGTCTGCCGCCCAATAACTTTATCCACCTTGCACCCACTATGCCTCACAACCCACTACATACAGAAGGATGTCAGCTATCTTTGGCCCTGATGGTTCTCATTAGACTGGAAGAGGCTGGCGACTTTGCAACAGACAGCAACAAAGTATTATATGGGATATACAATATTTTATATACCCAAATATAGCAAAATGGCCTTTTATTTTACAAACAACCATTGGGGGCTATAAACAAATTGGTTTCCAGGGGAAGCAAAGGCAATTTTCACTGCAAGATGTTTTCTAAATAAGTTCTTTTGTGCTCTCATTTACAAATGTGAAATATTTATGTATAGTATGTTCCTGAGTTGTTTGACTGAATATAAATCTGCAGCTTTTAAACCCTAGCTGGGAGTTGGATGCTCTAGCAGACATTTCTACCTTTTATATAGAGCAAGTTTATAATGTATATGAAATTGACAGTTCATTATTGTAGAATTTACTTTCCTTTCAGCAAATGCAGTACCACTCAGCCCACTTTGAGAGGAGACACAAAAATATGTAATTAGATGTTTGAACAAAGAAGGCTCTAGGATCCCCATTGTGATACTCTATTCACAGCCATACATAGGGTATTCTATTAATTCCGTCCAGTTCAAGTGTTAACTGCAAAATAATCCTTAAAGCTGAGATTGTTTATAAGATGTTATTGCTTAAAGGGAATTTTTGTTACTTGCTTTTCACAAACAGATATACATACTGTAAGAGCTTGCTGTGCATCTGCGGTAAAAGGATAATTTTTAATATTTGAAGAATCCGTTGACTGAAAGTTGATATTTTAAGGGAATACAGTGACTTGCAAAAGTATTCACCCCCCTTGGCTTTTTACCTGAATTATATGTGATGGATCAGAACAGAATAGCCTAAGTTGGTGAAGTAAAATTTGAAAAATAAATACATAAAACTATTTTTCAGAAAAAATGATAATTGGCATGTGTGTATGTATTCACCCCCTTTGTTATGAAACCAATAAAAAGCTCTGGTGCAACCGATTACCTTCAGAAGTCACATAATTAGTGAAATTATGTCCACCTGTGTGCAATCTAAGTGTCACATGATCTGTCATTACATATACACACCTTTTTGAAAGGCTCCAGAGGCTGCAACACCTAAGCAAGAGGCACCACTAACCAAACACTGCCATGAAGACCAAGGGACTCTCCAAACAAGTAAGGGACAATGTTCTTGAGAAGTACAAGTCAGGGTTAGGTTATAAAAAAATATCCAAATCTTTGATGATCCCTAGGAGCACCATCAAATCTATCATAACCAAATGGAAAGAACATAGCACAACAGCAAACCTTCCAAGAGACAGCAGCACACCAAAACTCATGGACCGGGCAAGGAGGGCATTAATCAGAGAGGCAGAACAGAGACCTAAGGTAACCCTGGAGGAGCTGCATAGTTCCACAGCAGAGACTGGAATATCTGTACATAGGATGACAATAAGCCGTTTGCTTCATAGAGTTGGGCTTTATGGCAGAGTGGCCAGAAGAAAGCCATTACTTTCTGCAAAAAACAAAAATGGCACGTTTTGAGTTTGCAAAAAGCCAGGTGGAAGACTCCCAAAATGTATGGAGGAAGGTCTGCTCAGGTCTGAACTTTTTGGCAATCAAAGAAAACGCTATGTCTGGCGCAAACCCAATACATTACCCAAAGAATACCATCTGTTCTTTGGGTGATGTTCATTGCTGTGGGGATGTTTTTCAGCAGTCGGGACTGGGAAACCGGTCAGAGTTGAGGGAAAGATGGTTGGTGCTAAATACAGGGATATTCTTGAGCAAAACCTGTACCACTCTGTGTGTGATTTGAGGCTAGGACAGAGGTTTACCTTCCAGCAGGACAATGACCCCAAACACACTGCTAAAGCAACACTTGAGTGGTTTAAGGGGAAACATGTACTGTAAATGTGTTGGAAGGGCCTAGTCAAAGCCCAGACCTCAATCCAATAGAAAATCTTTGGTCAGATGTAAAGATTGCTGTTCACAAGCGCAAACCATCCAACTTGAAGAAGCTGGAGCAGTTTTGCAAGGAGGAATGGGCAAAAATCCCAATGGTAAGATGTGGCAAGCTCATAGAGACTTATCCAAAGTGACTTGGAGCTGTGATAGCCGCAAAAGGTGGCTCTACAAAGTATTGACTTTAGGGGGGTGAATAGTTATGCACATTGACTTTTACTGTTTGTTGTTTGCTTCACAATAAAAAAAATCATCCTTAAAGTTGTGGGCATGTTCTCCAATTTAAATGATGCAAATTCTCAAACAATCCATGTTAATTCCAGGTTGTGAAGCAACAAAACACGAAAAATGTCAAGGGGGTGAATACTTTTGCAAGGCACTTTATAATGTAATTTTATTTATTTATTTAATATTGCCAAAACTAAATTAAAATAGAAAAAATAGAATTTTTAGCATAGTAAAAAAAGTGGGCTCCATTCATACATATACAATGTAATACTGACATATAATCACACACATAGGTTGGACTTGATGGACTTGTGTCTTTTTTCAACCTCACCTACTATGTAACTATGTAACTATGGCATTTATGATATACACAATATATTAGGATAGTAATGGATGTCACATATGGTAACGCATGTTATAACTATTGTTGTTGGTTTAGTAATATTTTGTGCACAAGTTTTTAGCTTGATAAGAATGTGAGCGCTTCACTATAGTTTTTCTTTTGTTTTCTTGTGACCTCAAGAGCAACTAGCCAATGGAGTCCCTAAGACATACAAATGACATACAAAATATCTTTGAGTGCCACTGAAGTAAACCCTAAATTCATGACATTCTGTTTGCTATAGCCAGATAAATTGTAAACATTTCCACTTTTTGTAGCTTATGGAAACCCCCCAAAAAAACTGGATGATGTTGAGCGTCCTCCAGCCCCGAATGAAGCATGCACAGTTTGACTTGCTGTAGCTATTAAAGGGGTTGTAAAGTTTTTTTTTTTTTTTTTTTTTTAAATAACAAACATGTTATACTTACCTCCACTGTGCAGCTAGTTTTGCACAGAGTGGCCCCGAACCTGGTCTTCTGGGGTCCCTCGGCGGCTGTCTCGGCTCCCCCCCGCAAGTACTTCTCACCTTCATGCAAGCTCCCTCACATGGTGTGGAGTACTTGCGGGCGCGCTCCCGTGATACAGCCGGCGGCTATAGCCACTCGCTGTATCACTAGGCCCCGCCCCGGTGCGCGGCATCATTGGATGTGATTGACAGCAGCACGAGCCAATGGCTGTGCTGCTTTCAATCCATCAACTGTAACCAATCAGCGGCCAGGCTGATCGGCGAGGAGTATGTCAGGTGCAAGCACGGGACTTTCGAGGGGTCAGGTAAGTAAAACGGGGGGGCTGGGGGGGGGCGGCATTGTGGGATGTTTTTTCACCTTAATGCATTTTACCTTTACAACCCCTTTAATTTGGCCTGTGGGAAGCTCACAGTGTGCCGTGAAATCAGGATAAACAATTCCAGTACAGGGGAGGAGCCTGTAAAACTGTGCAAGACAGAATAGAACTAAAGGCAAAACTTTTTTTTCGTTTTAGATAGAGTGGGGAGAGATTAGAATCCTTGTCAGTTCTCACGGCTGTCTCTGTTTCTGTTAGAGGAATTCACCTCCTATACCTGTCCTGTTTACCGTTGTAACTGAGAATGAAAGAAAATCCCACATTTTGGGTTGTCATCAGAACAGGAGTAGAGGGGAGAACTTTTAATGGGGACACTAGGTCTGGTGACAACCAGGGATTCCCTCCCTTTGGAGGGATTTCCTCTCACTTCCTGTTTTGGCTATTGGACAGGAAGTGAAGGGAAAGCTCCCCAATGGGACACAAAAAAACGGACAGGGGTTATATCTGTCACTTACTCGATTCAAAATGAAAACAAAAGTTTAGCCTTTAGTTCTACTAGTTGTTCTAGCTTTAAAAAGACTGAAACTGACTTTTCAAAATGATATTCGAATGCAAAAGATTATAGGAGCTTTTAGTGATGAGTTGCCAAAAACTAAAATATCACTATTGGGCAGTTTCATGCTGTGAGGCTTTAAAGAGAATTAAATACAAATAAATTTGATTCGTGATGATCTGTGATAATCTTATGAGGAGACTCTGCCATTAGCAAATGTGTGATTGCCTGAACATTTGCATGCAGAACAATCTGATCTAAGGCTCATCGCTATATTCCGGAATCCCAGCAATCATTAATTGTAAGGTTCTGCTCAGACTGGGGTATGTATTCTGCAGAATTACCAAAAAATCCTGCATTTTATAGTCAGCCTGACTTGCATATTGATTTATTCATTACTAGCTTTAACTTCTTAAAATCTGTTCTGCCGCTAGCTCACCTCACACATTACAATCCAATTGCACAATCTCCATTAGATCTAAAAAGAACTATGTAGTGCAAAGACCTGCCTGATTGATTAGTAATTGGATAGATTTGGTACGTCCTCATAGTATATATTTTTGGTAAATCATTGGTGTACAAAGATTATATGGCCTTGTTTGGATTGTATTGTGTATATACTATTATTATGTATATAGAATTTTGCATATCATGAAGTGTCAGTATTATGAGTTTTTTTGATATATCTCCTTAAAAAAAACTCCCTGAAGAAGACCACGGCTGCATGGGTCAAAACGCGTTGGGGTATTCATGTGGCTGGCAATCTTGTAATGTAATGTCGACAACCTGCTCTACTGTGTGATATTTGTTATGATGGAATATGTCTCATTTACGTCTGTAACCGGAGCTCATATTTGAAATCTCTTTCATGAAGTTGAATTTCATTTTTGATATGATAAAAAAGATTTTACTAAATTTAAAATTCATTTTTTTTTAAATTAATTTTGCTGCTAAAAAAAACCCTTGGGGGGAATCATTCCATTTTGTATTGTGTATGGTGACCCTTAGATTTGACCAGTTTTTCCCTTCAATCCAGTTTGTGGCATGGATATCACAAATTTTCTTGTCAAAGATCTTTGGTTAAAACCTTTTTTATTATTATTTTTTGTTTTTCATATTTGAGATCTTCAGTGGCAATCGGGAGCAGCGATCAGTGTGGTGTCACACACAGCCACGCCCCCCATACAGTTAGAAACACACCCCTAGGAACACTTAACCCCTACACTGCCACCTAGTGGTTAACCCCTTCACTGCCAGTGATATTTTTATAGTAATCAATGCCATTTTATAGCATCGATCGCTATATTAATGTCAATAGTCCCAAAAATGTGTCAAAATTGTCCGATATGTTCGCCACTGATCGCCGCCATTACTAATAAAAAAATTATAATAAAAATGCCATAAAACTATCCCCTATTTTGTAGATGCTATAACTTTTGCGTAAACCAATCAATATATGCTTATTGTGTTTTTTTTTTACCAAAAATATGTAGAAGAATGTGTATCGGCCTAAACTGAGGAAAAAAATTAGTTTTTTTATATATTTTTAAGGGAAATTTATTATAGCAAAAAGTAAAAAATATAGCCTTTTTTCCAAAATTGTCGCTCTTTTTTTGTTTATAGCGCAAAAAATAAACCGCAGAGGTGATCAAATGCCACCAAAAGTCAGCTCTATTTGTGGGGAAAAAATTACGTCAATTTTGTTTGGGCACAACACGACCGACCATGCAATTGTCAGTTAAAGCGACGCAGTGCAGAATCGCAAAAAAAGTGCACTGGTCAGGAAGGGGGTAAAAGCTAAGAACAAAAACATACTGGTACGGTGGTTTATTTTCTATTGCCTGCTGTATAAATGATTTCATGTAAAACAACATAAAATGGATGGATGGTTTGAATACCAGCATAACAATTCTATTTTGGATTTTTGATGCCACCGTTTACCGGTGCTTAGCATGGTTCCTTTAACCACTTCAGCCCCGGACCAATTGTCAGCTTAAGGACCAGAGGTCTTTTTTCAATTTCGCACTGCACTACTTTAACTGGTAATTGTGCGGTCATGCAATTTTGTAACGAAACGAAATTTGCGTCCTTTTCTTCCCACAAATAGAGCTTTCTTTTGATGGTATTTGATTGCCTCTGTGATTTTTATTTTTTGCGATATAAACGGAAAAAGAGCGAAAATTTTGAAAAAAAAAGAGATTTTCTACTTTTTGTTATAAGAAAAATCTAATAAACTCAATTTTAGTCAAACATTTGGGCCAAAATGTATTCAGCCACATGTCTTTAGTAAAAAAAATGCCAATAAGCGTATATTGATTTTGCGCAAAAGTTATAGCGTCTACAAACTAGAGTACATTTTCTGGAATTTACACCGCTTTTTAATTTATGACTGCCTATTTCATTTCTTGAGGTGCTAAAATGGCAGAGAAGTACAAACCCCCCCCAAATGACCCCATTTTGGAAAGTAGACACCCCAAGCTATTTGCTGAGAGGCATGTTGAGCCCATTGAATATTTTTTTTTTTAGTCCCAAGTGATTGAATAAAGACAAAAATAAAAAATAATTTTTTTTTTCTTCAAAAAGTTGTCACTAAATGATATATTGCTCACACATGCCATAGTTATATGTGGAATTGCACCCCAAAATACATTTTGCTGCTTCTCCTGAGTATGGGGATACCACATGTGTGGGACTTTTTGGGAGCCTAGCCGCGTACGGGGCCCCGAAACCCAAGCACCGCCTTCAGGATTTCTAAGGGTGCAAATTTTTGATTTCACTCCTCACTACCTATCACAGTTTCGAAGGCCATAAAATGCCAAAATAGCACAAAACCCCCCCAAATGACCCCATTTTGGAAAGTAGACACCCCAAGCTATTTGTTGAGAGGCATGGTGAGTATTTTACAGCTCTCATTTGTTTTTGAAAATGAAGAAAGTAAAGAAAAAAAAATTTTTTTTTTTCTTTTTTCAATTTTCAAAACTTTGTGACAAAAAGCGACATCTGCAAAATACTCACAATACCTCTCAGCAAATAGCTTGGGGTGTCTACTTTCCAAAATGGGGTCATTTTGGGGGGTTTTATGCCATCTGGGCATTCCATGGCCTCCGAAACTGTGATTGGCAGTGAGAAGTGAAATAAAAAAATTACTCCCTTAGAAAGCCTGAAGGCGGTGCTTGGTTTTTGGGGTTCCGTACGCAGCTAGGCTCCCAAAAAGTCCCACACATGTGGTATCCCCGTACTCAGGAGAAGCAACAGAATGTATTTTGGGGTGTATTTCCACATATGCCCATGACATGTTTGAGCAATATATCATTTAGTGACAACTTTTTGTAAAAAAAATATATATATTTTTTTTTTTTCATTATTCAATCTCTTGGGACAAAAAAAAAAAATATTTAATGGGCTCAACATTGCTCTCAGCAAATAGCTTGGGGTGTCTACTTTCCAAAATGGGGTCATTTGGGGGGGGTTTGAACTGTCCTGGCATTTTATGCACAACATTTAGAAGCCTATGTCACACGTCACCCACTCTTCTAACCACTTGAAGACAAAGCCCTTTCTGACACTTTTTGTTTACATGAAAAATATTTTTTTTTTGCAAGAAAATTACGTTGAACCCCCAAACACTATATATATTGTTAAAGCAAAGGCCCTACAGATTAAAATGGTGGGTGTTGCATTTTTTTTTCCACACAGTATTTGCGCAGCGATTTTTCAAACGCATTTTTTGTGGAAAAAATACACTTTTTTTTATTTTAATGCACTAAAACACACTATATTGCTCAAATTTTTGATGAAATAAAAAATATGATCTTAGGCCGAGTACATGGATACCAAACACGACATGCTTTAAAATTGCGCACAAACACGCAGTGGCGACAAACTACATACATTTTTAAAAGCCTTTAAAAGCCTTTACATGATACCACATTAGATTCACGGAGGAGGTCTACTGCTAAAATTACTGCCCTCGATCTGACCTTCGCGGTGATACCTCACATGCATGCTGCAATTGCTGTTTACATATGACGCCAGACCAACGCTTGTGTACGCCTTTGCGCAAGAGAAGGGGGGGCAGGGGTGCTTTTTTTTTTTTTTTTTTTTTTAGTTTTTTTTTTATTTATTTAGCTTTTTTATTCTATTTTTAAACTGTTCCTTCCATTTTTTTTCTTTGTTATGATTTTTATTGTTATCTCAGGGAATGTAAATATCCCCTATGATAGCAATAGGCAGTGACAGGTACTCTTTTTTTGAAAAAATTGGGGTCTATTAGACCCTAGATCTTTCCTCTGCCCTCAAAGCATCTGACCACACCAAGATTGGTGTGATAAAATGCTTTCCCAATTTCCCAATGGCGCGGTTTATATCCGGGAGGGGGGACATTCCCTCCCACTGCTTGTAAAAGCAGTCTAGAGGCTAATTACCCGCTAGAATTGCTTTTACATGAAAGCCGATCACTGGCTGAAAAGAATGATACCAAGATGATACCTAAACCTGCAGGCATCATTCTGGTATAACCATTCAAAGTCCAGCAACATACTGGACATATATTGTAATCTTTTTTTTTTTTCATGCAGCCTCTTGGCTGAACGAAAAAAAGAGATTGATTGGTGGGTATGCCCACCATTAGAATACCTCCCTTCATCCACCCACTTCTAATGATGGGCATACATGCACCATTTATATATGCCGATGCATGGGGGCATCCTCCCGCAAAAGTTATGCCGTGTACACACGGTCGGAATTTCGACCGTATGTACGTGGCATTAGGAGCCAATCGCTCCTCCGCCCCCCCTGCTGCCCCCATGCTTCGGCACATATGCTCTTTTTTTTAACTGTGGTGGTGAAATCACCTCCTACAGCGCTGGAGTCGCGGCTTTATGTATCGTGGGAGCAAACGCTGTTGCTGTCAAGATAAATAAATCCGCGCTGCAACTGAATGGCGCACCTGAAAACAAAAAAATGCTTAACACTAAAACACAGTAAACAAAATTACATACCTGAAAAGCAAGCATGATAAAACATGATAAAACATAATAAAACATTGCAGAATAGAATGGAGTAAAAAAAGAGCAACAATAGAGAGAGAGAGAGAACAATAAAACGACAACTATTTTTGTTTTTTTTATTTTTTTGAGATTCACAGGTAAAAAAGCTCCTGACTGTTAGCGACTGAATCAAAACGCTACCACAAAAAAAATGTTGGCGATCGCAGGGATCAGGCCTGACTCTGCGAACGCTGCAGTTATGTGTGCTTAGTGTTTTGTAAGTGACAGTGATCGATCGATACTGCACTTGGGTGGGCTGGGCTGGGCTGGGCGGAGGGGAAAACGCAGGTGCTAGCAGGTATCTGGGCTGATCCCGCTAACAATGCGTTTTTTTGGAACCCTAAACTGCTGGGACGCTAGTATAGATCTGATCAGATCAGATATTGATCTGTTCAGATACTATACCACTAAGGGAGGTGTATGCTTTGCGCGTGGGTGTTTGCGGTACTGGCACTAACCTGGGGCGACGCAGACCTTATTTGACCCTAAAACCTAATTGATATCACCCGCCGGGCGATCAGGGGGTTAAACCGTTATTGGGTAATAAATGGCGGGTGCCCTGACAGTATAAAAAACAAGCTAACTAACCAGCGTCACCCGTAACAGTAATACAAAAAAAAACTGGTTACCTAGCGACACTAATGCAGCGATCAGAAAAACGATCGCTTAGTGACACTGGCAAAAGGGGGGTGAAAGGGTTAACTAGGGGCAATCAGGGGGTTAAACCTTTATTAGGTAATATATGGGGGTACCTGACGCTATATAAAAACCTGACGGGGAACCTAAATAACGAAATAACTAACTGGCTAACCAGCGTCACCAGTGACATTTTATACGGTGATCACTGGTGAAAGGGTTAACTCTAGGGGCAATCAGGGGGTTAAAACCTTTATTTAGGTTGTAATATGGGGGTACCTGACCTATAAACCTATTTATGAACCTATATAAACATGGCGGTTAACCTAAAAAAAAACTGGTTACCTAGCGACACTAATGCAGCGATCAGAAAAACGATCGCTTAGTGACACTGGCAAAAGGGGGTGAAAGGGTTAACTAGGGGCAATCAGGGGGTTAAACCTTTATTAGGTAATATATGGGGGTACCTGACGCTATATAAAAACCTGACGGGGAACCTAAATAACGAAATAACTAACTGGCTAACCAGCGTCACCAGTGACAGTTATACGGTGATTACTGGTGAAAGGGTTAACTCTAGGGGCAATCAGGGGGTTAAAACCTTTATTTAGGTTGTAATATGGGGGTACCTGACCTATAAAACTATTTATGAACCTATATAAAACATGGCGGTTAAAATAAAAAAAAAATGGTTACCTAGCGACACAATGCAGCGATCAGAAAAACGATCGCTTAGTGACACTGGCAAAAGGGGGTGAAGGGGTTAACTAGGGGCAATCAGGGGGGTTAAACCTTTATTAGGGGGGGGTAGGGGGCTACCTAGGACCTAAAACTAACTGCCCTGACAGTTATTACAGTCACACTGACACTAAATGCAGTGATCAGTAAATAAATGATCACTGCAATTAGTGACACTGTGACTGGGGGGGGAGGGGGTGATCTGGGGGGTGATCTGGGGGTGACAGGGGGGTGGATTGTGTGCCTATGTGTACTGGTGTCAGTGTACTGTTTGTGCACTAACCTTTACATCTTCTCTGCTCGGCGTTCCGGTCACATAGACCGGCGCACCGAGCGTGACATCACTTCCGCCTTCCTGTCTATACAATAGACAGGAAGGGGAAGCTTTTCATTCGGTCGGCAAGTGGTTAAATAGTATCAACCTATCCTACACTGCAGGGAACCCCATCACCTCTTACTATCACCCTCCACATTCCTCTCCTGATTGTTTTGAAATGGCTTCATCCCGCTGCTGCTCCTGTTCTCCACGCAGGTATGCAAGTGACTGACTTGCAGTGCGGTTAATAAGTTCTCTCTGCTGTGCAGTCTATTGCAGGTATAGCGGAGCTTGGGATGGAGAACATGAGCATGACAGAACAATTTAACCGGTGATCCATCAAACTGCACTACCACAGTCCTGGTTTTCTTGCTATATCTATGGGTGTATTTAGAGATCTTTGTGGCCCTATGCACACCGGAATGATGCTGCTATGGCAGCTCTGGCCATTTTTGGCAGCAGTGTCTAACCATTAAAGCTAAACTCCAGGTAAACACAATTAACCACTTAAGGACCAAGCCTCTTTCTGAGATTTGTTCTTTACAAGTTAAAAACATTTTTTTATGCTAGAAAATTACTTATAACCCCAAAACATTATACATTTTTTTTCTAACACGCTAGAGAAAAAAATGGCGGTCGTTGCAATACTTTCTGTCACACCGTATTTGCGCAGCGGTCTTACAAGCGCACTTTTTTGGGAAAAGACAACAGTAAAGTTAGCCCAATTTTTTTCATATTGTGAAAGATAATGTTACGCCGAGTAAACTGATACCCAACATGTCACGCTTCAAAATTGCGCCCGCTCGTGGAATGGCGACAAACTTTTACCTTAAAAATCTCCATAGGCGATGTTTAAAAACAATTCTACAGGTTGCATGTTTTGAGTTACAGAGGAGGTCTAGGGCTATAATTAATTCTCTCACTCTACCGATTGCGGCGATACCTCACATGTGTGGTTTGAACACCGTTTTCATATGCGGGCGCTACTCACGTATGCGTTCGCATCTGCACGCGAGCTTGTCGGGACGGTGCGCGTTTAAAACATTGTCGTAAAAAAATGTCACTTCTATTCCTATTACAAGGAATGTAAACATTCAATAAAAAAAATTGTCATTTAAAACAATCATTTAAAACAATTTCCCTTTAAGAGCTGTGGGCGGAAGTGGCGTTTTGACGTTGCTTCCACTCAGCAATTGTATGGAGATGGGTGGAGGCCATCTTCCCCTCACTCGTCTACATACCTGAGAGGAGACAACATCTGATCGCCTCCGCCGTTGCCGACGGCTCCGGTAAGCGCTGGAGGGCACTGGATCGCGGCGGGAGGGGGGGCCTCTCTCCCACCCCTGATAAAAGTGATCTCATGGTGAATCCGCCGCAGAGATCACTTTTATCTTGTAGCGGACCGCCCGCTGAAGAAGAGGATACCGGGGTTATGGCAGCTAGCTGCTGCCATAACAACGCTATCCTCCTTCAAACAGCCGATGTAAAACTGCGGCGGGCGGTCCATAATTGGTTAAATACTATATATATATAAGGGCACTTTTTTTTACCTGCTAAAAGATTTGTATTTCCATCCATCCAGTGCTGAGCTTTAACATCTTCAGCTCCGGAAGGATTTACCCACTTCCTGACCAGGCCATTTTTTGCGATACGGCACTGCTTTGATTTAACTGACAATTGCGCGGTCGTGCGGCACTGTACCCAAACAAAATTGATGTCCTTTTTTCCCACAAATAGAGCTTTCTTTTGGTGGTATTTGATCACTTCTGTGTTTTTTTTTTTTTTGGCTCTACTTTTTTGGGAACCAATGACATTATTACAGTTATCAGTGCTAAAAAAATATGCATTGTTATTGTACTAATCACGCTGGGATGGAAGGGGTTAACATCAGGGGTGATCAAGGGGTCAAATGTGTTCTAACTGTATGGGGGACTGTGTGACTGGGCAAACACACAAATCTGTCTTCCTGCATAGCAGAAAGACAGGATCTGTGGGATCTCCCCTGTCAGAATGAAGATTTATTTACACAGGCAGATCCCAGTTCTGTCACTGTAGGGAACGCTCACGGGTCACTGGCGGACATCGATTTGCAGGATTGAGCCACATTGCCACAGTATAACTGCAGCAGCTGGTCCTTAAGTGGTTAAACAGCTCTGTCAGATAGCACACTCAGAGGAATGACAACACTGCCTTTGTTCCAGTTAAAGCTCTATTCTAGGAAAAAATGCAGGCACACTATGAGTTAAGTCTAAGGAGGTGCATGACATCTCCTGAACATACCTCTATTATTTATATCTAGAATGTATATGGCTTTTCCAGAGCATACAATGACACTCTGGGCTGTAATAGAGGAGAGAGAGGCACACAGAGCAGCTATGCCCACCCCTCCCCTCTGCTGCCCATTCAGAGAAGCCTTTGTATTTTGTGAATGAGTTATATATATATATATATATATATATATATATATATATATATACATATACACACGTACACAACATTATAAAGAGCTTGGGAGGAGAAAAAAGTAGGAGAAAGAATAGAACAAAGGGCTAATAATGTCACATTAATGAAGTAAGATATAAATTCAAAGAGGATCGGTTTGGTCTATTCCATAAAAAATATTTATCATCCATATATATATATATCATGCTGAGAATCACATGAATTAGTCAGTATACATACATAGTAACATATATAATGTAACTGCATGATATAACAATTATATTTGATCTTGGCAATTTTTTGAAATCATAGTATATCAACTCATGCATGATTCATTTCAAATTACACATGGAAAGAATAAATAAACTATAGTAAATATTGAAGTTAAATGCAAAATAAACCATATTTATACTGTATACACAAAACTTAAACTTTGATTCAGGGTTACATGAAAAGAATCTGCAGTAGAGTCTAGAGTCTGCAAAAATATCAGAAGCAGAGAAAGCTAAATAAAAACAATGTTGCATTAGGTCAAGATGTTTGTTTACTTTGGTGGATAAGTATGGAGCAATCATATATGGATAAAAGCTAAGCCAGGTGATCTCAGAGGTACAAAATGTAATCAAGTGACAATACCAAGTGAGGTAAAAATGCATGTGCCAAAAAAACTAAAACTAAAAATCTTAATAAAGAGATAAAGTTTAAAAAAATAAATGTGCCACCTACAATATGTCACTTGATTATATTTTGTAACTCTGGGATCATATGGCAATTTTTTTTTTTTTTTTAGCAGCAGTCTTTTGAATCTTTGCAGGTAACATCTATGACTATCAAGCAACGGTTAACCAATCCTTGATTCACATTAAAGTTTTAAGTATAGGCCAAGTATAGGTAACAACCATCTTAAAAAATGTAACTATCTGACCCCTCCCCCAAAAAAATGTTTTGCATCCTTGTAACAGAACATTGCATAGCAATAATTATCAATAGTTCAATATTGCACAGTAGAGCTGCACGATTCTGGATAAAATGAGAATCACAATTTTTTTGCTTAGAATAAAGATCACGAGTCTCACGGCGTAACATCATCTCTCACATTATAGAACAAAATTGGGATAACTTTACTGTTTCGTTTTTTAAATTCATTATAGTGTATTTTTTTGTGTGACAAAATATTGCGATCTCTGCTAAAAATATATTAAGTAATTTTCTAGCAAAAAATACTGATGATTTTAACTTTAACCACTTCAGCCCCGGAAGGTTTTACCCCCTTCCTGACCAGAGCGCTTTTTACAATTTGGCACTGCGCTGCTTTAAAGTGGTTGTAAACCCTTACAAACCACTTTGACCTACAGGTAAGCCTAGATTAAGGCTTACCTGTAGGTCCAATAAATATCTCCCAAACCTAAAATTTTTAGGAGATATTTACAGAAATAGCGGCACCGATGTCTACGGCGCATGCGCACCATAGACAACGGCGCAGGCGCACTGGGCGCGCCACAAGTTAATTATAACAACTATTTGGGGCTTTTTTATTTTACTTTTTTTTACACTTTTATTTGTAACTGTAACGGTTTCAGGTTTGGGTCTCTAAAAATGCGATGGCATCTTTGGAGACCCTGTGAAAGTGTGTCCTAGTCTGTGCCGTGCTGTACCCTAAGCTAATACTCCACTAGTGTGTGGTAGCATTCGAAATATTCACTGATGCAGAGACCAGGATGGTCAGGACAGGAGGGACAACAATAGCAGGTGTCACGCATATATCCACGCTTGCTACAGACATGACATCTTTGGGGTGATCGATTGGTAGGGGTACCAGGGAGGACATACGGAAAATGCCGCTGAGGAGCGGCGTGCTGACGTCATCACATTACCGCGCTAGACCCAGAAGCAACGGGCAGCATTACAAGAGCCGGCCGGCTTTATTTCTTACACGCCTTATTTATCTACTATTTTGTAAGTGCGATTCTTTTTACTTTATTAAAACTGTTTTTAAGTGATACACTATGAGTCCTCTCTATTCTTATCCTTGCATGATGCCTGATTGGGAATACTGAGAGAGTCTGTTTTAGCGTCCTGTGGATACCATTATACCTGCTCCAGAGACCCGTGGCTGGGACAATAGGCCAAAAGCTTTCAGGATCTCTGTAACAGGAGATCTTGTCATCTGGTAAGGGACAGTGTTTTTGGTGGTGGAGGTCCTTTCTGATTGACCACTTTTTTTCCTGCGGGTGCAATACGTGTGCTGTCACCAACGAGACTTCTGTGTTTGCATGGACACTTTATGATTCTCATGTTTATATGGACATTTATGATCATGCAACTGTTTTGTTACTGTTACACTTTTGTATGATTCACTTGCACACCTTTAATGTATTTTTAATTTCAATATTCCAATATTTTTTTGGGTGTTTATATATATGGTCACACCTTTTAAGGAATCAAACATTTTTTTTTGGTGGGCTTATTATATTTAATTTTTCATTGTTAGCAGCGCAGTCATCTGGTTTTATTTTTTTTTTTTATGTGGGTATCTCACATATATGATTTGCAGCAGCACTATTTAATTTATAATTTTTATCTAGTAATTTTTTAAGGACAGCGCCGTATTTTTCCTAACTTGAATGACTAATCTGATGCTGCCTGGGGCGACGCGGACCCTAACTGATGCTAAAACCTAACTGATGTCACCCGCCAGGTGATCAGGGGGTTAAACCTTAATTTAGGTTATATACCGTGGGTGCCCTGACGCTATAAAAAATAACTAACTAACCAGAGTCCCCGTAACACTAATACAGTTATCACTGGTGACAGGGGGTGATCAAGGGGTTAAACCTTTAATAGAGGGGGTTGGGGGGTACCCTAAAGCTATCTGGGCCTACCACTAATTGCCCTAACGCTGATTAGTGTCACAAATGACATCAGTACAGTGATCAGTGAAAAATCTGCCAACTGCACTTGGTGACACTGTGACAGGGAGTGAAGGGGTTACCTGGTGGGGCGATTGGGGGGGGTGACAAGTGTACCTACAAGTGATGGTGTTAGTGTAGTGTTGGTGCAACTTACTTTGAGATGTCTTCTCTCTGGAACGAAAAGAGTTCCTCAAGGGGAGATGACATCACGTCCCCTGCCTATGTTTACACTTAAGCCCCATACACACGCGCGGATTATCCGAGGACCAGGTCCGTCGGACCATGTCCGTCACACTTTGTCTGATGTTGGTTTTGCGTACACACGGTCAGACAAAGTTGTCGGAAAATCCGATCATTCTGAACGTGGTGACGTTTGTTGCCTACGACGGGACTACGTAGAGGCTAGTAGCCAATAGCTTTGGTCTTGTAATGTGATCTGAGCATGCGTAGCACTTTTTTCCGGTCGGACAACCGTACACACGATCGGATTTGGTGTGATCGGACCGTGTTGTCGGCAAATCTTTCCAGCAGGAGATAAGACTTTGTCCGTCGGACAATCCGACGTACACTGTCCGATAGTGCATACACACGGTCTGATTTGTCAACAACATTGTCCGATCGGACAGAATCCATGAAAAAGTCCGACCGTGTGTATGGGGCTTTACAGGCAGGGGAAGGATTTCATTTGTCAGAACCGATCAGCAGGCCCAGGCCATAAATCATTGGCCTAGACCTGAAGATTGATCGGTTCCGGAACTAATCCAATGGTCGCGCACACGGCGGGGGCGAGATCGCGCCCCATACAGGGATGGGATTTCGTGCAGTGGTGCCATTGAGCCGCAATATATGTACGTGAGCCGGTCGGGAACCGGTTAAAGCAACAAGTGTCAGAAAAAGGCTTAGTCTAAATGGGTAAACTGCCCTCATTTGCAAATCTATTTGATCTAAAAAAAACAAATGATACATGGTTTCTTTTTATCTCAGCGCTGAGCAATGTTGTGATAAACTTTGCCTGCTGCCTTTTTTTTTTTTTTTGGCAGTCGTGAGCAGAGAATGGCTCTGCACTTGTTACATGAATCGTGGAAATGCCGGAATATGATCGTGAGGGGCTTGAATCGAGATCGCAATTTTTCTAATGATTAGTCGTGCAACTCTACTGCACACAGTACTTTTTTAATTGCAAAACAATTTTTTGTTTCTGGGCATAGTTTAACAGTTCTTGCCTTTGTCCAATGTCTATCACAGATCATTCCCTACCTTGTCATTTGCTATGAAATTACACGCCAGAGAATTGCCTGATAATTATTTGCAATAGTAATTGTATAGTAATTCTCTTAACTTTAACTGGGCATTATATTGTATACTGTAACTGTAGATCTAAACTTTACCTGGATGTCAATTCATTTACTAGAATGCTGTATATCATGAACAATTGCCCTTTTTTCTCTCCATAAAATACTGATTAGCTATTTTTTCTTTTTTTTGTATTCTTTCTTTCCTCCACTCTTTGTCTATATTTTGTCCAGCAAAAATGTCAGTTTGAGGGTTCAAACAAGCCATTTACCATTGACAGGCATTCTTACAAAGATCAGCTTTCATTTATGTAAAACCTTTATCCCAAAAGTAAAAGAAGAACTGTTGCAGTAATGCCCCGTAAACACGCTCGGACTTTCCAGAGGGATTGTCCGCCGGACC
Source organism: Lithobates sylvaticus (assembly GCA_028564925.1). Classification (NCBI taxonomy): domain Eukaryota; kingdom Metazoa; phylum Chordata; class Amphibia; order Anura; family Ranidae; genus Lithobates; species Lithobates sylvaticus. Next base: position 143,663,492 of record CM053037.1, on the reverse strand, counting down.
TAGTCCGGCGGACAAACCGCCGGACCTTCCAGCGGGGCTTCGCCGGACTTTCCGAGCGTGTGACTTGCCCCACACACGCCCGGACTTCTCCGGCGGACAATCCGCGGGAAAAAGTCCGCGGGACTTTTGAAAATGAACAGACTTGCCCACACACGGAGCAGTCCGTTCATTTAGAACGTGACTGCAGGTAGACGGGGCTAGCGAAGGCAGTGAATGCCGCCGCGCTAGCCCCCGTCACCTGGTATGGATTTAAAGGGAATCCCCACGCCGAAAAAACGGCATGGGGGTCCCCCCCAAATCCATCTCAGACCCTTATCCGAGCACGCAGCCCGACCGGCTAGGAAAGGGGTGGGGACAAGCGAGCGCCCCCCCTCCTGAGCCGTACCAGGCCGCGTGCCCTCAACATGGGGGGTGCCCTGGGGAAAGGGGGGCCGTGCGCCCCCCCACCCCAAAGCACCTTGTCCCCATGTTGATGAGGACAAGGGCCTCTTCCCGACAACCCTGGCCGTTGGTTGTCGGGGTCTGCGGGTGGGGGGCTTATCGGAATACGGGAGCCCCCTTTAATAAGGGGGCCCCCAGATCCCGGCCCCCCACCCTATGTGAATAAGTATGGGGTACGATGTACCCCTACCCATTCACCTAAGGTGTAAAGTGTAAATTAAAAAAACACACAATTTTTTAAAAATATTTTATTGCACTGCTCCGGGGGTCTTCTTCCGTCTTGGGGGGTCTTCTCGCCGGACTCCTCCGCTATTTTACCTAGCTCTTTTACCGAGCAGAGGAGCCCAGCTACCTTCTTCGTCGTCGCCACCTTCGTCTGGGGGTCTCGATCCGCCTTCGGGGGTCTTCCGGGGTCTCTTCTGTTCTTGCCGTTGTCGTCGCTTTCTGCGCCGCCGCCGCCTTCTTCTTCCTCTTCTTCTTCTTCCGATGTTGACTTGTCGCTGTCTCTGGCCGGAATGGCAGAGCCGCGCTGTGCTGGGACTTATATAGGGACAAGGGGGCAGGGTCACATGCTCATGTCACATGGTGACCCTGCCCCCTATGATGTCACAGTCCCGGAGGATGTTTTTTCGGCGTGGGGATTCCCTTTAAATCCATACCAGGTGACGAGGCTAGCGCGGCGGCATTCACTGCCTTCGCTAGCCCCGTCTACCTGAAGTCACGTGCTAAATGAACGGACTTTCTGATGATCGGCAAGTCCGTTCATTTCCAAAAGTCCAGCGGACTAGCGTACTAACCCCGGGATTGTCCGCCGGACTGCCGAGTTCAGCGGACAATTTTAAAACAAAACTTAAAACATAGTCCGCCGGACTTTTGACGCCAAAAAGTCCGCCTGCGCCCACACACGGGCGGATTGTCCGGCGGACATTCCCGCGGGAAAGTCCGCTCGTGTGTACGAGGCATAAGGGTAATTCCACTTTTGTTTTTAGTCATGTTGCAATTTAATGTTATTAAATATTATCTTTCCTTTTTAAACTGTAATTTTCTGTAACATTCAATGTAATATGGTATTTTTGAGGTGTTCTGTGCACTGTTGATGTACAGAATGCCTCCAGAAATGTAATTTCCTGCTTGTGTGACAGACTCACTGGTATCCCCTGCAATAGGAATTTCGGTTTTGGTAACCATCAAGGGTTAAATACTTTGACCACTTCAATACCGGGCTCTTACCCCCTTCCTGCCCAGGCCACTTTTCCTCTTTCAGCGCTGTCACGCTTTGAGTGACAATTGCGTGGTCATCCAACATTGTACCCATATGAAATTCTTATCATTATTTTCACACAAACAGAGCTTTCTTTTGGTGGCATTTAATCGCCACTGGGTTTTAAATTTTTTTGCTAAACGAACAAGAAAAAGACAGAAAATTTGGAAAAAAATATGTTTTTCTTAGTTTCCATTATAAAATTTTGCAAATAAGTAATTTTTCTCCTTCACTCATGTGCGCTGATGAGGCTGCACTAATGGGCACTAATAGGCTGCACTGATGGGCACTTATAGGTGGCACTGATAGGCAGCACTGATAGGCAGCACTGTTCAGCATTGAATGGTGCACTGATATTCAGTAGGGATGGGCCCGGTGTTTGATTCGAACCCATGTTCGAATCGAACATCGGGCGTTTGCCCGTTCGGCGAGCCCAGAACAAATTTGTGTGATGCGAGCGGCCCGCAATGCACTTTGCTGCGTTTGACAGGTCTTTTACAACGGAGGGCGGGGCCACATGGTGAAGAAGAAGATGAAGAAACCGAAGGATGAAGAAAGGAAGAAGGAAGAAGACCAGAAGAAAGAAGATGAAAGAAGATTTTAATAAAGGAATTGTCAAAGACCGTCTCCTGTCATTTTTACCATTTTTGTACCCCCTTACCATTTCACACGGGGGGGGGGCAGGATCTGGGGGTCCCCTTGTTAAAGGGAGCTTCCAGATTCTGATAAGCCCCCTGCCCGCAGACCCCCCACAACCAATGGCCAGGGTTGTGGGGAAGAGGCCCTTGTCCTCATCAACATGGGGACAAGGTGCTTTGGGGGCTTTAATATCCATAACAGACCTGAAGGGCCTGGTAATTGAATTTGGGGGAACCCCCACGCTTTTTTTATCAATGACTTTCAATGAATGACTGTTCTCTGTGTTACGGGAGCCGACAATTCATTAGCCGGGAGTGATTTTAAATAGCTTTTTTTCCTGCAAAAATGACACTTTGTGCAGGGACAGTTTCAAGCACGGGAAACATGCGCCCCTTCACAGGCATACTATAGACACCCCCCAGGTACTAAATTTAAAGGAAGTTTACACTTTTTTTGTTTCACTTGTTGCATTATTAAAATCACTGCTCCTGAAAAAAACGGCCTTTTTAAAAAAAAAATTTGCATTGATACATGTCCCCTGGGGCAGGACCCAGGTCCCAAAACACTTTTTTATGACAATAACATGCATATTAGCCTTTAAAATTAGCACTTTTGATTTTGAACGTTCGCATCCATTGTAATTAATAGGGTTCAAATGTTCGCACGGACTTTAGGTCCGTTCGCGGATTCTGGTGCGAAACGAACCCGGGGGTGTTCGGCTCATCCCTAATATTCAGGGCACTGATGATCAGTGCCGTGATTAGCAGTGTAAATGGGTGCTGTCAGAATTGCTGGTTACTGGCTCTCCTCATGTGCACGAGGAAAGGAATGCCGATAACTGACAAGATTACATTGTGATCAGCTGTGATTGGACACTGCTAAACACATGGTAAAGGACTGTGATTGGCCCTTTACCACGATCACAGATCGAGCTGGATGCTCACCCCAGGGGTCGCATGGGGGGGTGTGGTTCTAGGAGGACATCCATGGATGCCCTCCCAGAATGAGAGAGCCATCTTTCGGCTATAGCGAAGTGGTTAAAGGGATGCAAAAACCTTGCTTTTCACATTAGAGTGCACCAGCTGAATATAATGAACTAAATCCTCCAATTCAGAATAGGTTTGCACAGGATATGGTGAAAAACAGCTATTTCTTCAGAGCAACAAAACATAGAAATCTGCTTGTACATTGATCACCCAGAGGGTTTTTTTCTCTCTCTTTTAATTCTCAACATAAATGTTAAAAAAAGTGTTAGCTGGAGTTTGGCTTTAATTTGTCCATCTATATCTGCTAGTCCATCCAACATTACCCTTCCCCAGATTGGCAGTGCTGTTGTCCAAAGGTGTTTCTGTTGCTCCTCCATCTAGAGTGAAGGCTCCTTGTGACAGGGGGGGGATTTACTAAAACTGGAGCACTCAGAATCTGGTGCAGCTGTGCGTGGTAGCCAATCAGCTCCTAACTTCAGCTTGTTCAATTAAGCTTTGACAATAAAACCTGGAAGCTGATTGGTTTTGCAGAGCTGTACCAGATTTTGCATGCCCAAGTTTTAGTAAATCCCCCTACTGTTACTGGCTGGATCACTAGGTGGAAATACAATGAAAAGATTAAATAAAAAAGGAATCCAACACAGCTGCCACATTTATGGATTGGTAAGCTGCAATATATAACATTTAGTTTTTTTGGATTTAATACCGTTTTAATGCTGCCCTTGGTATACTGGTGTGAAGTCCCCTGCTTCTAGTCCTTTTTGCTCTAAGTCATTCCTTGTGTTCATATCATTTATTGCTTTCTGTTTGATAGTTGAATGGGTTAATGCATGTTTTCTAGAAGAGTGGCTGCTTGTGTTAGGTGCTACTGTGCTGTTTTAATGCCCCATTCTCAGCTTGCACTTTGATCACCCTCTCTTCCCCCCCACCATCCAAGCCCTATTTCCTTGCTATATCAAGCTGGAGCGTACTAAAGTCACATTGTTTGCTGTGCCAGCAGGGAATGAAAGTTAGTGTCTTTTGTTCAGGTGGAAAGAAGTCAAACATTCAAACAAGACATTTGCTTTCTTCTAAAAATACGAGTCCAGTAGCTCTGCGTGGCTCCTCTGGGAAAGGAGCTGCATTTAAACAGCTGTGGCTGATTTTTCAGGTGATTGGAAGGTCCCCAAAGAGTATCTAATGGAGTCACCAGAAGCGAGCGAGAGAATGAAGATGATATGGAGGGAGACAGGATGGAGGGAGAGAACGGATGGAGAGGCAATCACACAGTGTGAGGCGAATCAGAATAAGGCAGACTGTGAGCGGCTCACTAAATACAAGTCGGTCAACAAAACCCACACAATGGGGGGCTCATAACTGCTCCGATAATTACATTAGGAAGTTCTAAAGAGGTATTGTCTTGTGGTGTTAAATAAAGAAAATAGCCCGGCCAAATCTATCGTTCTAGAATGCACCATTAATTAACTGCTGAAATATTTTATTTATGCACGCCGTGTGAGTTTATCCAAGCTATGCTCTCGCCAGAACGAAATATCAGAATGGCCATCAAAAAAAGAACCATAAGCAGCAATTGTGGCCATTCAGAAATCATTTCAGCACCACAGACAGCATGAAGGATTGATTTATATCAGCGATGCTTGGCTGACAGCCGAGGGCAGAGGTCTCCATCCCAATTCAGCTTCTGAGCCAAATTCCGATAGAACACATGGATGTTTGTCAGGTCAGGGATTATTTAACAGTGATAACAATAATAACAATAATAAGATTATTCATTTATATTTCTATTGTGCTTTTCTCTATGGGGATTCAAGGCGCTTTAACAACTGTTGAACATGGAAAACTGACCTGGTGGTAGGAAGTGCCATCATCCCTAAAAGATTGTATTTAAAACAGAATGAACCCCTCTTTTGTCTGGACTATATTGGCACAAACATTAAAAAATAAATATAAATGTAGCACCCTGGTATTAGGTAGGGTTGCTAACAAATTTAGTTATGCTAGGTGGTAATTAGCCTGGCTAATTGGTAGTTGTATCCTCTGACTTTTTTTTTTTCACCCTAAGCCTGAACTGGTGCATTTTTCTCTTCTGTAAATGGGTGGCACTGCTGCCTTTGGCATTAGAATGACAAGACCACAGTGAGTTCAGTCTGTGAATAGACATAATTTCTCAGCCAATCATATTTGTGGCTAAGCATGCTGGGAGAGTCTATTTAAGGGGAATGAGTCAAGTTATCAGTGTTCTTTTAGCCCCAGGCTGAGGCATGGGGGCTGTATGTGAAGCAGCAGGTGAAGGTTAGGCCTAAGCCTGAGACCTAGCCACGTGTGTAGAGGCTCAGCCCGAGGGGGGCCTGATCGCTGCAGAGGTTCAGCTGGACGGTGAACCGAGTGTTGCCGTAGGTGAAGGAGAAGCAGTTGCCACATGGGACGACCACCTCTTTTTACCAGAGGCAAGTGAGAACCAGAGGTCAGAGATAAAAGGGACACCATCACCAGTAAGGGACAACTACTCCTGTTATCAGAGGCCAGGTTTGTGAAGTCTGAAGAAGTACCAGAGCAGCCTTTTTCACCAGCCAGGGACGGTGAACAAGTTGGGAAAGCTTCAACATTCAAGTCTGGGATCCAGCTGGTGAGCATGTGTCACACTTAAAGAGGATTCAGTGGGTTTGATTAGAGCCAAGCCAGGAACCCGGCAGTTATCGTGGGTGACGCTTGGAGTGTACAGCCGTTTATCTGTGTAAGAGCTCAGGGGATCCAGCGGGTGGCTGGGATCTGAAGGTCTGCTGATCTGTGTTGAAGTTAACCTACAAGTTCAGTTGCCATAGGAGACAGCAGTTCTACAAAAAAGGCCCTCAACCTGTATAGTGGTCTGCTTATTTTGTCTCAGGGTTTGCCAATTGCTATTGCATCTGCCTAAGAGTGTTCAGGCCCTAACCCTCTCTCCCCCCAGAGAAACAATAAATCTCTTTTGTTCGCATCCAAAAAGTGACTGGCGCCCAATTATTCCATCTTGCATTACTCCCACTATGCCTAGTAACCAACTCTACAAAGAAGGATGTCAGCTCTCCCTGACTCTGGAGGTCACCATTAGGCCTCTAGGGGTTGGAGCCCTTACTATATAAAAAATAAATATAAATGGGGGTAGATTATCCAACATCGGGAATTAAGACACTTGGTGTGTTCCGAGGGTTCATCTTCAGAAGTGTCTGAATACATCAGAAAAATGCCTAAAATATAAGCATATTCATAAGTATACAGAATATATTATGAATATTGAAACCAGACATTTAACATACAAAGCTCATATAATGTAGTATCAAAAATGTTACAGTACTAACCGAATTGATTTAGAATATGTAGGAAAACATATTAAAAACCAGGAACTTCTATTATCGCCATCACCATGTTATCTAAACAACAGGGGACCAAATGCCACAGCCGCTGAGGTCCCTCAACTGAGCCAGGAAAAAGCTATGTCTTCTAATCTTTATTGAAAGATACTGTTAATGTAAGTAAAATAAAAAATGTATCAATAAATGCTCCTAAACTAAAAATACATATTATAATGGGTTAGTACTATAACATTTTGATACAACATTATATGAACTTTGTATGTTAGATGTCTGGTTTCAATATGTTATGTATACTTACGGTAGGTGTTTTTCTGATATATTCAGACACCTCTGAAGAAGAATCATCAAAACTTGTCAAGTGTCCTAATTAGACATGTGCACAACCAAAAAATTCGTTTATTTTCGTTTCGTTTTTTTCGTTTCCGAAAAAAAATCGTTTTTTTTCGTTTCCGTCGATTCGTAACGATTCGTACATTCGTAAGTCGTCGTTGTTCAGATTCGTAACGATTCGTACATTCGTAAGTCGTCGTTGTTCGTATTCGTAACGATTCGTACATTCGTAAGAGTTATTTTTTCGTTGATTCGTTTTTTCGTTAGTTTAATTTTCGGACACATTCGTATTTATTCGTACATTCGTAACATTCGTAGATTCGTAATCGGAGCATAATTCATAATTTGATGTAATGTGTATGCTATTATTACATTTTAATAATTTACGAATCGAAAAAAAAAAGTTACGAATCGGAAAAAAAAAGTTACGAATCGAAAAAAAAGTTACGAATGTACAAATTTTTTGGTTCAATAGAGACACGGAAAATTACAAATCGAAAAAAAAAAAAAAAAAGTTACGAATCGAAAAAAAAGTTCCGAATCGAAAAAAAAAAGTTACGAATCGAAAAAAAAGTTACGAATGTACAAATTTTTTTGTTCAATAGAGACACGGAAAATTACAAATCTAAAAAAAAAAAAAAAAAGTTACGAATCGAAAAAAAAGTTACGAATCGAAAAAAAAAAAAGTTACGAATCGAAAAAAAAGTTACGAATGTACGAATTTTTTGGTTCAATAGAGACACGGAAAATTACAAATCGAAAAAAAAAAAAAAAAAAAGTTACGAATCGAAAAAAAAGGTACGAATCGAAAAAAAAAAGTTACGAATCGAAAAAAAAGTTACGAATGTACGAATTTTTTGGTTCAATAGAGACATGGAAAATTACAAATCGAAAAAATAAAAAAAAAAAGTTACGAATCGAAAAAAAAAGTTATGAATCGAAAAAAAAAGTTATGAATCGAAAAAAAAAGTTACGAATCGAAAAAAAAGTTACGAATGTACTAATTTTTTTGTTCAATCCATTCGAAGCACGTTTAGCAGCACCATTGTAAGGGACACGGAAATTGACCAATTCAACAAAAAAAAAAGTTACGAATTTTTTCGTTCGTTTTCGTTTGTTTTCGTTTTTCGGATTTTCTTCATTAGTACATTCGTTGTTTCTAATTAGTTTTTTTTTTTCGGATTTTCGTTGTTTTTCGGATTCGAATGATTCGTTATTCGGATTCGTACGATTCGAACTATTCGTTACGATTCGTTATTCGTACGATTCGAATGATTCGTTCATTCGTACGAAAACGAACGAACGAAAATAACGAAAAAAAAAAAAAAAAAAAAAAAAACGAAAAAAACTAAACGAATTGCACATGTCTAGTCCTAATTCCCATCGCTGTTGGATAATCTATCCCCATATATATGTCATACCATGAGATGTGGTATTTTTATTTATTTTTAAACAATAATTTTTTTAAAAATGTTGGTAGTACACGTAAGAATAGTATAATATGCGACATACTGGACTATGATAAAGCGACTGTGCAACTCAATAATTACAAATTAGGTTTCCAACAAAAAAAAGAAACCTGTGAACAAAGGTTATGTGCATCATAAAACAATAGAACATTGAATTCAGTTATAGACATCAAGATGAAATTTTCTCTCTACCCAGAGCTTCTATGGCTTATCAGATGTACCCCTTGTAGTGTTCTTATGCAAGAACATTTTCTCAAATGAGTACTGATTATTCACCAGATTTAGAACATCAGAGGGGTTGGGTGCTAGGTTCTTGGTCCAATGGCTTGCTATCACTGTTTTCGCTGCAATGAGGATATTAAGTATTACTGTTCTAAAAGTACTATGGAACCTACCAATACCCAACTGGACAATAAATAGTGCAACATTCAGTTTAATCAGGACCCCGGTGATCTCTGATACGATGGAGAAAAATTTCCTCCAAAAGCTGGTGATGTCCAGAAGATGTGGACATGATTACCAATATGTCCACATCCCCTCCAACAAAGGGGGGAGTGGGATGCAGAACATTTTGAAAGCTGATAGGGTGTAACACTTGTTCCCAGTGGGAGATGCAGTAAGACATAAAGTAAGTACAGTACATCTTAGTGCTGAGGACCATTGCTCTGTGGAAAAGGATTGATTGAGGTCAGTTTCCCATTTTACCATTGGAGGGATTTTATTGAACACCTGCTTATGTTGTAGAGTGTTGTAAAAGAGAGATGCCCTTTTGTGTAGAGTTTGGAGACTGCAGGAGAGATGTGGTATTTTAAATTTCAAGTGATACCACACATGTATATGTTGTTTATTGTACCTGTATTAGGCCCCAGAAACAATAGTATGTACTTAGCTATTTTTTTAATCCTACCTAAAAAACACCGACACTAACTGACAGTAATAATAAATAAAGAAGCCCCTTTTAACCCTACCTTAAAGCAGAGTTCCGCTCGCCCCTTTAAAAATGAAAAGTCAGCAGCTACACATATTGTAGCTGCTGACTGTTAACATTAGGACACTTACCTTTCCTGGAGTCCAGCGATGTCGACACCGCAGCTGATGTCTCCATCGGCTGGTCCAGTGCTGCCGCTGCCATTGCAGGTAAGGAAACCCGGCAGTGTTGCCTTTCGGCTTCATGAACAGGTCCCTACTGCACATACTCTGCATTCAGTGTAGCCTATATCTACAGTGCATTCCATGGTGTACTGTGTCTAATACACTTCAGACAGTATACATAGTATCTAATACAGTGTGTACAGTTTCTACTACACTTCTGGTGGTGTACACAGTATACAATACAGTGCAGCCATTGTACACTTTCTAATACACTTCAGGCAGAGTACACAGTATCTAATACAGTGTAGTGTGGTGTTGCAAAACAAAAAAATACATCATGTCCGGAAGGCCACGAAGGAGAGGCAGACGCTCACAGGCCACTAAAAGAGAGCAAGCAGCCTCTGAGTCTACAGTCAACAGTGGTGGTCATGAATATGGTGCATCCTCTGCAGGTGGCCGTGGGGCACTTTTTTTGCTGCTGCTGGCCTTGTTATTGAGCCACAACATGCAGAAGAGTTGGTGGAGTGGATTACAAAGCCGTCTTCATCCTCTTCATCCTCTGTCACCCAGTAGTTTGGCTTCCAACACAGCTGACAAAGCAGCCTATTCCACCGGCTCCTTGTTCACAGTCACACCTTCTGTAGCCCCACCATCATGGATAGAGGAGTCCCCAGAATTATTCAACCACAGTGTCGGTTTTATGCTGCTGGAGGATGCGCAGCAATTTGAAGGCTCCCTGGTTCCCAGGTTGAGGAAGGGATTAACGTGAGCCTAGAGAGAGAGGGTGCCACAGAAGAACAAGAAACTGCCAGTCATGTTTCACAGCAGGGCCCGTTCCTGTGCCCAACAAGAGTATCTGTGAGGGGTTACAGTGTTGTGGCACTACCACCACCCAAGGCCCAATTTGTCAGCCCTGTTTCATCTAGCTGCTGTTATCAATGTAAGCATTTACTTTTTTTATAATAAAACTTGTTTGATATACTTCACGATCGGGTCCCCTCTCTCCACTTTTTCTCATTTGGCAACTATTTCACCACCCACGGAGGGTGAGCCATTACTGCAGGATTGCGGTACACCCTGTATACCTTCAAGTGGAGGGTTATTTCTGGTGACACGGCTGTGGGGAAGTGGAGATTCAGATTGTGGACCGCCCTGCTTTGAGACAGATTGTACTGGGAACCATCCGGGGGATTGGAGAGCTGGAGACTGCCACAACTGGTCTTTTAGATGCCCATTTTGACCTTAAGAGAGGTGAGAGGCTAGAGAGCACCATTGATGAGCAGGCCCTCACTACCCAGCACCCCTCACGTTTGGAGAAAGGAAGAACCTTTACATATCTGTGTTATAGAGACTTTTAGAGCTTTTCTTATGGGTGTCACTTCTATCACACTATCTCTTGTATGAACTACTTTACGGACTCGTTTTATACTCACTGATTGACTTAATTATTGATTCATGCATTCCTCTTATGGTTTTTATATGTGATTGGAGATCTAGTGTTTTTACCACATCTACTCACTTTTATGATTTTTAATATTGATTGTGTATATATATGAAGTGTTTATTTATTGTATTTATATTTATGATTGATTCACCTCACTTAGTGTAATATTAGCCTCTGAGTCATGACGCAGTGACCACTATTTGTTTTTTTACACATTTATATAGCACTTTAATGTTTGATGCATTTATAGAGCACTTTAATATTTGATGCACTTTAGCGCAAAAACATTGTCTATTTATTTTGTTTCACGGGTTAGCGTTTACTCTTAGTTTTTGCAGCTTGCTTTAGGACTTATTCCACTTTTAGCATCAGAACGCTCACATTTTAGATCACTTCTATTTAGTATTTATTTTTATTCATCTATTTTAGTATCTAGTTCGCATACCAGCGCAAAGGACACCCACATTTAATTCACAGCAGGGCCCGTTCCTGCGCTCAACAAGAGTAACTGTGTGGGCTTACAGTGCTCTGGTACCACCAACACCTAAGGTCCAATTTTCTGTAGAGTATATAGGGCAGGCCATATAGTATTTATACTGCTGTTCAGAGTATATAGTGCCTGGGGGCCTAGGGGACCCCCCGCCATTTAAAAAAAAAATGGCTGTGGGGTTCCCCTTAATATCCATACCAGACCTGAAGGGTCATTTTTTTTTTGTATTTTTGGTATTTTTATCTATATTGCCAGGATCCGACAATACATTACAGCCGCAAGCAGTTTTGAATGACTTTTTTTCCTTTAGAAATGTAATTTTGCTGTGGCACTGTTATAAACACTGTGGCACTGTTAAAAAAAATGGGAAACATGCGCTACTTTACAGGCATACTAAGGACACCCCCCAGGCACCATATTTAAAGGAATATTTAATTTTAATTGTTTCACTTTAAGCATTAATAAATACACTGCTCCCGAAAAAACAGAGTTTTTTTAAAAAAAAAATTGCATTGATACCAGGACCAGGGTCCCCAAACACTTTTTATGGCAATAACTTGCATATAGACCTTTAAATTTGCAATTTAGATTTTTCACAGACTTTAACGCTGTTCGAACAAATTTTTGCCTGTTCACATGTTCTGCTGCGAACCGAAACAGGGGGTGTTCGGCTCATCCCTAATGATGACCTACCTGATTAGATATACATGAAACAGATTGCTCTGTCCACTATATAGTTGTTGGTAAATATACTGGGAACTGTAAGGAGATGGTACAATCTGCATGTAATACATGTTGCCAGCTCTATAGATTACATGTGGCCTTCTTTTTTCACTTCTGCAACTAAACATATAATCCACAGCCAGGTGGATTTATATCACTGACAGTTAAGGAGCACAATGGTGTCCTCTCTCCAACCAAACCATAGACAGTAAAAGAGCAGAAACACCTGAGGAGGTCATCCTTTTTTTTTTTTCTCTCTTCTCTTATTAGCATATGGGCAGGTGGGGCAGTAGTGAAGTTGTTTGTCACGTCCTCCATGTCTCCCCATTAACTCATTGGGTGGGTTACAAGTGAGGCCTGCCCTGTGTGGGTTCTTCTGGGCTACATTGGGCACTTTACACGCACATGGGATACTTTTGCTTTGTGCTGTCCTCACCAATGCCTAGAGACAGGGCTGGATATCCTAAAGGGCAAGTGGGCCGTGCCCAGACACGAATCCCGCCACAAAGATCAGGAGAGCGGGCAAAACAAGCAAGCCATGGGTGGACCACAACAACATCACTACGCTACTACCAATTTTAAGACAAGTCTGAATTTTTCTTTTCAAATGTGAGTGTTTTTAATCCACTTTTAAACATTAAAACATAATTTTAATGGTAATACACTATGCTAGTTCCCCTTTCTTCCTACCATGGTCTGTTACATATGAATGAGTTTGAATACGTGAAGTACTGATGCCCATTCCTTGTCCGCGGCCATATCTGTATATATTGGGTTTCAAACGCCATATGGAATGGAGCTTCTGGAGACCGTGGAGTAGAGAACCGCCAGTCCTTTACCATGAAGCATATCACGACTTGCGAGGCGTACGCCTTCCCATGTCTGTGAGAACTGGTAAGCCTCATTCCTATAGGCGTTGATGCCGTCAGAATGTCCCCGTCTCACTGAACGCACTTCCCGGTATCGCTGGATTATCACAAGAATTTGTCCACCTATTTAATGGACTTCACCTTGCATAAGGACTTTCATTTTTAAAAGTTTTCACTCTTTATTTATTCGGCACTTTCATGTGCATTTTTTTGTCATCCATAAGCACTTGTTCACTTATTTTTTTGCCTAAACACTTTTATATGATCAAATAATAAAATCAGTCACTATCATTGATCCACTTCACATCCGTAACAGGATTATTCACAGTAAACCTACGTTTTGAGCATCCGCCATCTTATAGTCCTACCTATAAGCTTTACTTATCATCTTTCTTGTTTACACGTGTATGAGCAACCATATATATGTATTTAATGAATTTCCGGAATTTTATTTCTAAGTATTAGCGCTATTTTGGGTATTCATAGGACTATACAAGCACATCAGCACTTTAGCGCAACATTTTTCCACTTTGCATTTTTTTCCCTTCACCGATAGTCTTTCGGCAATGTTTGCTGCTCCCTTTACACATTCATTTTTAGTTACAGCGCAGTATTTTCTTCCCAAAACATTAATCCAAACCCTCCCAGCTGGGGCAGCACCCAATGACCACTTCAAACTGCTTACAAGCATGTTCCTTGCCAATAGATGTGCATTCAGCACACCTGGTTGTCTGGAAATCCTGGCCGTACCTCTCCCAAAGAGTCCTACTGTACAGGAGATTACAAATAGCTGATTCCAAGCCACATTCAGGTATTTGAACAACTTGATAAAAAAATATATTTTATGATTATTTAATGAATACAAATATGTATTATGTGGGTATATTATTTATGGCGGGGTATATTTCTTTAACTGTTCTGAGTTAAAGTATAAAGAAAGGCTACACAATAACCCACATGTTACATGTTGCTTCCCCCATACCTTTCCTAAAAATTGAATTTGAATGCTTTTTAGTAAAGTTTTTATGTTCAGTCATGTGACCTCAAATCTCCAGCTAGCCTGCATGCCGTATGCTATGAGGCAGACAATACAGCCAAATCCCATAGAGCAGTGACATCACCCTGCCAGCGACCATAGCTCCAAGGCATTGTTGGCCGGGAGAGAGTTCATGCCCACCAGCCAAATTGAAATGGGGATTATCCTGGAGCCTTGCATAGAAAAACATAAAAAAAAAAGTATTTCAATAGCAATGTTTTAGAAAACGTTTGTGAGGAGTATCAGCAATGAGGAAGAAATATTTAACATATAGGTTACTGTGTAACCTTTCCTTCTACTTTAGTGTTAATGTAGCGCCGACACTTTTCTAAAGTGTGCGCTATAATGCAAATTTAGTTTTTTCCAGAACTGTAACAGAGTTCTGGGGGTTAATTGTATAGGTCTTTTACTTTGGCATTAGTTTGGCTGGGCTGTACTGGAGTTCTGCCTGGTCATAGGTGCAGTGAGGCACCTGTGACAGGCTGAGAACAAAGCCTGGTTGAACATGTTATGTACCAATCTTTCTCAGAGCCAATCAGTGGGTGCGTCTGGTCCCGCTGAGAAGTCTGGGAAGGGGTATTTAAGATGCTGAAGTCACGTGTTCAGGGTTCGGCTTGCTCTTTGATTCCTGGTTCTGGTCCGGACCAACCCCGTGAGGGGTCCCGGACCCAGGAGTGTCTGCCGTCCCCGTAAGCATGGTCATCTTGACCAGCCCCAGAGGCCCTCATGGTCTGGGGGGGGGGGGGATCCGTCCATTACCGAGCCTCGGACCTGGCTAGTTTGAGGCCCAGTAACTGAAAGAGGATTCGGAGGTGTCCCGGTGTGCTCTAGGCATTGGAGAGATACAACAACGCGTACAAGTGACCAGGGGAGGACTCTTCGGAGGAGGGCCAAGAAGCTGGCTGCTCGGTAAGAGCCTGGGAGCTGAAGTTGTATAGACACTAGTGAATCCGCATTTCTTATGGTATCGCCAAGGCGGCTGAAAGATCCAGGTACCGTGGGAAAAGATCCTAATTTATCTTCAGTTACAACCTAGTCTGTGGCAGAGACTTTGCAAATTTCCGAGTCACTTGTTGGCTGCTAAATCTACAGTTAGAGGTTTATCCAGCAGTGAAGCTCCCAGTTGCGAGTGGCTACTCTCTGGGCTATCTAAAGAGACATTCAATTGATGTCAGCAGTTCTGAAGTGCCTGAGTTTTATCACCCGTGCCCTCTATTCCCAATTGAGAGACTGTGTTATAGTTGAACGTTACCCTTGCAAATAAAAATCCTTCAAAAGGACTTTTGCGTGTCAGCTTCTGAAGTTATTGGGTACTAACCCTGGGAACCCCTAGACAACGAACGACGAGCTACAAGGAGGAGGTAATTGGTAAGCCCAGAAAATTCATAGCCGCCCCCAGGGGTTATGGCGCTACATTAATAAACTCAAATAATAAAAACTACCATCACATAACCACATTTACCTTTCATAATCCATGTTTCCATAACGGTTGTAAACTCAGCACTGAATAGTTTTTTTATGCTTTTGCTACCTGTACTTCCTTTTCTGTGGAAGCTTCCATTATCAGCACAGTCTCAATGGAGCCACCGCTGAGTGTGTGTCGTCCCCACCCCCCCCCCCAAGGACTACACTGTTATGTTGCCTATTCTGTAGTGGCACAGCGAGGCTGGAAATGCATCAGTAAACTGTAGAAATGCTCTGTTATTTGTTGCACATGTGCATTAGTAATGTGCACACATGGATTCATGGGACTTGTCATCTTGCCGCCAGGTATCAAGAAGAGACTGTGTGCACGTTCCCCATTGAGACGTTATGGGGAAGCGCAGCAGCAGAAAGCCAGAGAGGGAAAAAATTGAGAGGAAAATTAAGCAGTTTAAAAACTAAACAATGAAAAATAATGCAATTATTCAGGACAATTCATTTATATGGAAAGGCATTTTATTAACCACTTTCAGACCGGACCATTATGCAGCCTAAAGACCAGAGGACTTTTTACAATTTCGCACTGCACTGGTTTAACTGGTAATTACGCGGTCATGCAATGTTGTACCCAAACGAAATTTGCGTCCTTTTCTTCCCACAAATAGAGCTTTCTTTTGATGGTATTTGATTGCCTCTGCGATTTAAATTTTTTGCGCTATAAACGGAAAAAGACCGAAAATTTAGAAAAAAAAATTATATTTTCTACTTTTTGTTATAAGGAAAATCCAATAAACTCAATTTTAGTCATACTTTTAAGCCAAAATGTATTCAGCCACATGTCTTTGGTAAAAAAAATGTCAATAAGCGTATATTTATTGGTTTGCGCAAAAGTTAGAGCGTCTACAAACTAGGGTACATTTTCTGGAATTTACGCAGCTTTTAGTTTACGACTGCCTATCTCATTTCCTGAGGTGCTAAAATGGCAGGGAAGTACAACCCCCCCCCCAAATGACCCCATTTTGGAAAGTAGACACCCTAAGGAAATTGCTAAGAGGCATGTTGAGCCCATTGAATATTTTTTTTTTTTGTCCCAAGTGATTGAATAATGACAAAAAAAAAAAAATGTTTACAAAAAGTTGTCACTAAATGATATCTTTCTCACACATGCCATGGGCATATGTAGAATTACACCCCAAAATAAATTCTGCTGCTTCTCCTGAGTACGGGGACACCACATGTGTGGGACTTTTTGGGAGCCTATCCGTGTACGGGACCCCGAAATCCAAGCACCGCCTTCAGGATTTCTAAGGGCGTAAATTTTTGATTTCACTCCTCACTACCTATCACTACCTATCACAGTTTTGAAGGCCATAAAATGCCAAGATGGCACAAAACCCCCCCAAATGACCCCATTTTGAAAAGTAGACACCCCAAGCTATTTGCTGAGTGGCATGTTGAGTCCATAGAATATTTTATATTTTGCCACAAGTTGCGGGAAAAATTACAAACTTTTTTTTTTTTTTTTTTTGCCCAAAGTTGTCACTAAATGATATATTTCTCACACATTCCATGGGCATATGTGGAATTACACCCCAAAATAAATTGTGCTGCTTCTCCTGAGTACGGGGACACCACATGTGTGGGACTTTTTGGGAGCCTATCCGTGTACGGGACCCCGAAATCCAAGCACCGCCTTCAGGATTTCTAAGGGCGTAAATTTTCGATTTCACTCCTCACTACCTATCACTACCTATCACAGTTTTGAAGGCCATAAAATGCCAAGATGGCACAAAACCCCCCCATTTTGGAAAGTAGACGCCCCAAGCTATTTGCTGAGAGGCATGTTGAGTCCATGGAATATTTTATATTTTGCCACAAGTAGCGGGAAAAATTACAAACTTTTCTTTTTTTTTTGCCCAAAGTTGTCACTAAATTATATATTGCTCACACATGCCATGGGCATATGTGTAATTACACCCCAAAATATATTCTGCTGCTTCTCCTGAGTATGGGGATACTACATGTGTGGGAATTTTTGGGAGCCTATCCGTGTACGGGACCCCGAAAACCAAGCACCGCCTTCAGGATTTCTAAGGGCGTAAATTTTTGATTTCACTCCTCACTACCTATCACAGTTTTGAAGGCCATAAAATGCCCAGATGGCACAAAACCCCCCCAAATGACCCCATTTTGGAAAGTAGACACCCCAAGCTATTTTATAAGAGGCATGGTGAGTATTTTGCAGCTCTCATTTTTTTTTTGAAAATGAAGAAAGAAAATACATATTTTTTTTTTTTCTTTTTTCAATTTTTAAAACTTTGTGACAAAAAGCGAGATCTTTCCAAAATGGGGTCATTTGGGGGTATTTTGTGCCATCTGGGCATTCCATGGCCTCTGAAACTGTGATAGGCAGTGAGGAGTGAATTCAAAAATTCACACCCTTAGAAATCCTGAAGGTGGTGCTTGGTTTTTGGGGCCCCGTACGTGGCTAGGCTCCCAAAAAGTCCCACACATGTGGTATCCCCGTACTCAGGAGAAGCAGCAGAATGTATTTTGGGGTGTAATTCCACATATGCCCATGGCATGTTTGAGCAATATATCATTTAGTGACAACTTTGTGCAAAAAAAAAAAAAAAAGAAATTATTATTTTTCCCGCAACTTGTGTCAAAATATAAAATATTCCATGGACTCGACATGCCTCTCAGCAAAAAGTTTGGGGTGTCTACTTTCCAAAATGGGGTCATTTGGGGGGGTTTTGAACTGTCCTGGCATTTTATGCACAACATTTAGACGCTTATGTCACACATTACCCACTCTTCTAACCACTTGAAGACCTTTCTGACACTTTGTTTACATGAGAAAATAATTTTTTTTTGCAAGAAAATTACGATTAAATGGTGGGTGTTTCATTTTTTTTTTTCACTCAGTATTTGCGCAGCGATTTTTCAAACGCATGTTTTTGGGAAAAAACACACTTTTTTAAATTTTAATGCACTAAAACACACTATCTTGCCCAAATATTTGATGAAATAAAAAATTAGATCTTAGGCCGAGTACATGGATACCAAACACGACATGCTTTAAAATTGCGCAGAAACGTGCAGCGGTGACAAACTACATACATTTTTAAAAGCATTTAAACGCATTTACAGGTTACCACTTTAGATTTACGGAGGAGGTCTACTGCTAAAATTACTGCCCTCGATCTGACCTTCGCAGTGATACCTCACATGCATGATGCAATTGCTGTTTACATATGACGCCAGACCGACGCTTGCGTTCGCCTTTGCACGAGAGCAGGGGGGGACAGGGGTGCTTTTTTTTTTTTTTTTTTTTTTTTATTATTATTGATTTTGCTTTTTTATTTTATTTTTCAACTGTTCCTTTCATTTATATATATTTTTTATCATTTTTATTGCTATCTCAGGGAATGTAAATATCCCCTATGATAGCAATAGGTAGTGACAGGTACTCTTTTTTGAAAAAATTGGGGTCCATTAGACCCTAGATCTGTCCTCTGCCCTCAAAGCATCTGACCACACCAAGATCAGTGTGATAAAATACTTTCCCAATTTCCCAATGGCGCTGTTTATATCCGGCGAAATATAAGTCATGAAATGCTCGTAGCTTCCGGTTTCTTAGGCCATAGAGATGATTGGAGCCATTCTGGTCTCTGATCAGCTCTATGGTCAGCTGGCGGAACCACCGGCTGCATTCTCAGGTTCCCTGTTGGGACAGGAGAGCCAGAGAAAACCATGGAAGACGGTGGGAGGGGGGGGCATTCCATCCCACTGCTTGTAAAAGCAGTCTAGAGACTAATTAGCCACTAGGATTGCTTTTACATGAAAGCCGACCGCTGGCTGAAAAGAATGATACCAAGATAATGTATAATCCTGCCGGCATCATTCCGGTATAACCACTCAAATTCCAGCAACATACCAGTACGTTGCTGGCCCTTGTTTGGCATATATTGTAATCTTTTTTTCATGCAGCCTGTGGGCTGAACGAAAAAAAAAAGATTGATCGGTGGGTATGCCCACCATTAGAATACCTCCCTTCATCCACCCACTTCTAATGATGGGCATACATGCACCATTTTGTTTTTAACTGTGGTGGTGAAATCACCTCCAACAGCGCTGGAGTCACGGATTTATGTATCGTGGGAGCAAGCGATGTTGCTGTCAAGATAAATAAATCCGCGCTGCAGCTGAATGGCGTACCTGCTAAGCAAATTATGGTTAACAATAAAACAAAGTAACATTACAGTATAACAGTAAGATTTACCATACCTGCAAAGCAAATACCAAAAAAAACATAGTAAAAAATAAAACATTTTTTAACGCAACCTGTGCCTAAAATATATATATGCCGAAGCATGGGGGCATCCTCCCGCAAAAAAGTTATGCCGCGTACACACGGTCGGAATTTTCCACGGGCAAGCCTCCGTCGAAATTTCAACCGTATGTAGGCGGCATTAGGAGCAAATCGCTCCTCCGCCCTCTGCTGCCCCCATGCTTCGGCATATATGCTCTTTTTTTTTTTAACTGTGGTGGTGAAATCACCTCCTACAGCGTTGGAGTCACGCCTTTATGTATCGTGGGAGCAAACGCTGTTGCTGTCAAGATAGATAAATCCGCGCTGCAACTGAATGGTGTACCTGAAAACAAAAAAAAATGGTTAACAATAAAACATTGCAGAATAGAATACAGTAAAAAAGAGAACAATAGAGAGAGAATAGAGAGAAAGAGAACAATAAAACAACAACTATTTTTTATTTTATATTTTTTTTGTTTTTTTATTTTTTACTTTTTTTTTTTAAACTTTTGTTTGTAACTGTAACAGTTCTAACGGAACTGTTGTAACGGTTCCAGCGTTCCAGCGGGGAGTAAGTTTAGGGATCAAGGGAGGGGGGTGGGTAAAGGTCAAGCACAGGGTTCAGATTTGTATTTTGTATCAATCACTAAAAAGAAAGTTAACACATTTAAGTCTAGGGGGAAGTATACATATAAAGGCAGCAGTTTATTCAAGGATGACTGTTTCGTCAAGGGTCTGTGTTTTCCATTGTTCAATATTAATGTATTTTCACTTTGTGAGTTTGGGAATATCACTCATTTACGTTGTAATGCACGAGTTAAGCAGAAATGGTAGTCATGTATCCCATTGGTAGGTTCGGAGGGGGGAGGGGCTTGATCGCTAGTCTGCTGGGGCCCTTTTACTCCCCTCCCGGTTTCCTCCTTTCCTTGGTCTTTGTTTTTTATCTTTTTTTTTTTTATTTTTTATTTTTTTTATTGGTGATGTTTAGGAATTGCTTATTTAGTTCCATTTTTCTGTTGGAATTTCCTGATGGCTCCAACATATTCTCTTTTAGCCACCCCATATGAGGCGGCCTATAGCTAAGTGAAGCCAAGATGAGGATAAAGAAACTTGATCTGATTTCTTGGAATGTCCGGGGCCTGGGGGACCCTGCCAAGAGATCCTTGGTCCTGTCGCTCCTGGAGGGTAGGGGGCCAGGTATCCTATGTCTCCAGGAGACACATCTCGTGGACGACACAGTGCCTCTGCTTCGTGGTCGGAAGTGGCAGGCCCAGTACCACTCGGTATACTCCTCCTACTCAAGAGGTGTGAGTATCCTGATTGGTAGGGGAACATTATTCTCATGCCATAAAGTACAAATAGACCCAACGGGTCGCTATGTTTTTTTACATTGCTCATTGGAAAATAAACCATATGTCTTAGCAAATATCTACGTTCCGCCACCATTCAAGTTGGAGATTCTATATGAATTAATTGCATTTATTATAGATAAGGCTGGGATTCCGGTGATAGCAATGGGGGATTATAATGAGGTACTAGACAAGTCTATTGACAGGTTTCCTACCCCGCAACAAACAACTTCGAGGGAAGAAGGTAGGCTAGCCCGGTTTCTACAAGAAACAGGGCTAAGTGAAGCCTGGAGAATACGGCACCCGCAGGTAAGGCAATACTCTTGCTTCTCAGCCTCTTTTTCAACCTTATCTAGACTCGATATGGCCTTTGTTAACTCTGAAGCCCTACCCCTTATAGGAACAATAGATTATGGCCCAAGGGGGATATCGGATCACTCCCCTCTGATTCTGACATTGAACATGGGGAACAAGCCCCAGCATAGGGAGTGGAAAATAGACCCAGCCTGGTTGGAGCTAATGGAAAGTCACGAAGAAGTAAAGATGGCCTTAAAGGAATTTATCACCATAAATACCGATACGGCTCCAATTGGGGTAGTCTGGGACTCTTTAAAAGCTCACCTTAGAGGCCTCCTAATCCAGCAAGTTGCTAGAATTAAAAGTAAGACAAGAGAAAGGGAAGGGGAAGCTAAAAAGGCTGTAATGCTGGCGGAACAAAAATATATTCTTAACCCAAATCCGGAAACCCAAAAGAAATGGCTAGAGAAACAGCAAGACTATAAGTCAGTCAGCAACAGGATCAATGAGGATAAACGTATATTCCTGAGGCAATTAAATTATGGCGAAGGGGAGAAGGTGGGTCATACGCTGTCCCTGTTGGTTAAAGCAAATATGCCCCCCTCATCAGTCTTGGCCGTGAGGACCACACAGGGAGCTATCTCTTCGGATTCGAAGATTATAACGAAAACATTTAGTAACTACTATAGCTCTCTATATAAATCACAGATAGAGGCTGATAGAGGAGAAACGGTCCCCTTTCTCGAAAATATAAATTTCCCAACTCTTTCAGAGTTGGAATGGCAATTAATGGAGGCCCCAATTACTTTACAGGAGTTAATTGACGCTGTTGCCAGCATGCCAAATTTAAAGTCACCTGGCCCGGACGGGCTACCAATTGAGATCTATAAAAGATACGGGGAAATTTTACTCCCAGAACTACTTAAGACGCTGGGCCAGGTGCATTCCATGGGGTCTCTTCCAGCCTCAATGACGGAAGCGACTATTGTCGTTATCCCGAAGGAGGGAAAAGACCCCATGGACCCCTCCTCATATCGCCCGATCTCTTTGTTGTGCACCGATGTAAAAATTCTGGCTAAAGTTCTGGCTGCTCGATTAAATACATGTGTGCACAACTTAGTGCATCCTGACCAGTCCGGGTTTATCCCAATGAGGTCAACCAGCACAAACATACGCAGAACCTACTTGAATATACAACTACCAGTAGATAACAAGGGCCCAAGGGCTATTATGGCATTAGATGCCGCTAAGGCATTTGATAGCCTTGAATGGGCTTACTTATTCAAGGCATTGGGAAAATTTGGCTTTGGATCAAACTTCATTAATTGGGTAAGACTACTCTATACCAATCCAAGAGCAAAAATAAAGATTAACAACGAACACTCAGATTTTTTTAATCTTGAAAGAGGAACGAGACAAGGGTGCCCCTTGTCTCCTCTTCTTTTTGCGCTGGCAATAGAGCCATTGGCCATTGCCGTTAGAGCTAATGGGGATATTTGTGGATTTAGGCGAGGGCCAGTTGAAGAGAAGATAGCACTATTCGCCGATGACGTTCTGTTTTATTTAGGAGACGTTCATTCTTCACTTGAAGCAGCAATACAAATGATGGGCGAGTTTGGTAATATCTCTGGATTGACAATCAACTGGGATAAGACGGCCCTCATGCCAATAGATCCAATCCCGGGGGATATAATACTCGCCAAATTTTCTTTTAAAACAGTCGATAAATTGAAGTACCTTGGGATATGGATCACTAGAGATATAAATTCGTTCCATAAACACAATCTAGCTCCATTATTATTAAAACTTAAACATAAGGCCGAGGTGTGGGGCTGTCTCCCCCTTTCGGCGGCAGGGAGGTGTAACCTCATTAAAATGATATGGTTGCCCCAAATCCTGTATTTGCTCCACAATGCTCCCTCATGGATTGGGCAGAAGTGGTTTAGGAGGATGGACTCCCTCTTCAGAGACCTGATTTGGAATAAAGGACAACCTAGGATTGCCCTCACTACGCTTCAGCTCCCGCTTGAAGAGGGTGGATTAGCGATCCCGCACCCCAGACGGTACTTTGTAGCGTCTCAGCTACAGCACCTAGCAGGGGGGGGGGGCTAGCTAGGGGCCCAGGTCTAAGCCTGTTGCTGACAGGTAGCCCGCATAGCACACTTATAGAAGCCCTTGAGGCTAGGTCTTTTTCTATACGTTGCCCAACGGTAAATTTAATAATAAAGCTCTGGCAAATAGCCAAGGGCATGTTAGGATGCCAGGGCATATCAGAGCTAGCTCCTCTATGGTATAATAACAACCTAGAAGAGCTAGCTAAAATTACTAAGTCTAGGGACTGGGAAAACCAGGGCCTCACTCGAGTAAGCCAAATATACGCTGGGGATAATTTGAAATCATTCGCTGTTTTGAAACAGGAATTCTCCCTTCCCAACAGCACCTTTTATAAATACCTTCAGGTGAGGCATGCAGCCCAGATCCAATTTAGATCGCAAGTACCGTGCTGGACGCAGATAACTATCCTGGCGCAATTGGTATCCTCGGAACCAACTAAGGGGATAATTTCCGGGTTGTATGCCAAATTGGGGGATAAAACGCGGGAGCGTAGTGGACCAATCAAGATTAGGGCAATATGGGAAAGCGAGGTGGGCCCATTGTCAGCAGAAGAATGGGATTGCGTCATCGGTCAAGTAAAACGGGTCTCAATTTCTCCAACACATAAGATGTCACAACTTTATTTTTTATACAGAGTTTATTATACTCCAAGCAAAATGTTTAACCTGGGTTGGCGGGATAATGACCGTTGCCCTAGATGCGGCCTAGTTGGAGATTTCATCCATATGCTTTGGAAGTGTCCGAAGCTGTTTAGATATTGGACAAAGGTCATCGAGGTAATTAATGCGATTCTGAGGCTAAATCTAGAGGCAACGGCCAAAACCTGCCTTTTGGGCCTTTTGGAGAGAGAGAGGACCCCAAACAATATCATAGACTCTGTTTTAAGGGCCCTATTTCAAGCGAGAAAGTTGATTGCTCAGCACTGGCAGGCGCAGCTACCCCCGACAATAGAGGAGTGGAATAGAAATATGAATATAATAATAGGCAATGAGAGAGTATTTTTCATGAAACAGAATAACCACAGGAAATTTCAAATGGTATGGGGATCTTGGACGACAAAGCCTGTAGATTCAGAGTGACATTTTACTCCTACTTTCTGAGGTTCTATTTAGGTTTAAATTTCGTCTCTTCTCCCTTTTTTTTTTTTTCCTCCTCCCCTGCTTCCTCCTTTTCTCTTCCTCCCTGCTGCCCCCCCGGCCCGCTCTGGCAAGTTTGCCTGGGGGCGGCCGGTGGGGGGGCGGGGGGGAGAGGGGGCCGGGATTGCGAAATATGGCTTGGTGACATGGAGGTCTGGGGCTTGACTTGGGGGGGGGGGGGGGGGATGGGGGGGGGAGGGTAGGGGGGTGACGGATAAAAGAGGGGGAATACACCTAGATTAGAACATCTTTTGCATATATGTTTGTAAAGCCGGCTGGTGTTTAACCCTCTAGTGTATTAAGATTAGATGTCAAATGTTCTTCGATGATGTAAATGTTTTTGTTATAAAAATAAAAAGGAATTGTTTAAAAAAAAACGGTTCCAGCGGTTTTGGTCTCAAAATGCGATGGCATTCTTGAGAACGTGTGCCTAGTCTGTGCAATGCTGTACCCTACGCTAATACTCAACTAGTGTATGGTAGCGTTCAAAACATTCACCGATGCAAAGACCAGGATTGTCAGGACAGCGGGGACAATAATAGCGGGTGTCACGCCTAAATCCGCGCTTTCTGCAGACACGACATTTTCTTTGGGGGGCTCGTTGGGTAGGGGTACTCGGGAGGACATGAATAAAATGCCGCTCATGCAGCCGGCTAACTGCATTTGGTTGGGGAATGTGAGGTGGAGCACCGTCTGGAAACAGAAGGGCTCCGATGATCTCTTCCTGGAATTTAAGGAAGGATCCAGTACGTCCTGAAGCTCCGTATAGCACATGAGCGTTCAGCAAAGCTAATTGGAAAAGGTAAATAGACACTTTTTTGTACCAGCGTCTAGCCTTATGGGCAACTAGGTACGGCGCCAACAACTGGTCGTTGAGGTCCACCCCTCCCATGTTTTGTTTGTACTCGTGGACACAGAGGGGTTTCGTCACAACACCAGCCGCCGTAGTATTTTGGACCGTCGTGTCTGCATGAAGGGAGGTAAGAACGAAAACATTCTTATTATCCCTCCACTTCATAGCGAGCAAGTTATTACACTTCAAGCAGGCTCTCTCCCCCAGCCTAAGACGGGACTCTACAAGCCGCTGGGGAAAGCCCCGGCGATTAGGTCGCACGGTGCCACATGCTCCAATCTGATGATCAAACAAATGACTAAACAGTGGCACGCTCGTGTAATAATTGTCCACGTACAAGTGGTACCCCTTTCCGAATAAGGTTGACACCAAGTCCCACACAATCTTGCCAGCGCTCCCTATGTAGTCAGGGCAGTTTGTCGGCTCTATGTGGCTATCTTTGCCCTCATAAACCATAAATTTACATGTATAGCCTGTGGCCCTGTCACAGAGCTTATACATCTTGACCCCGTATCTGGCACGCTTGCTGGGAAGGTATTGTTTGAATGACAAGCGGCCAGTAAACTTAATCAGGGACTCGTCAACGCAGACAACTTGATGGGGAGTAAACAAGTCTGCAAAACGTTGGTTGAAATGGTTTATGAGGGGCCGAATTTTATAGAGCCGATCGTATGCAGGGTCTCCACGAGGACGACAGAGTTCATTGTCGTTAAAGTGCATGAACCGCAAAATCTGTTTGTATCGTGCCCTGGACATGGAGGCAGAGAACACAGGCATATGGTACATTGGCTCAGTGGACCAATATGAACGCAACGTACCCATTTTAACTACGCCCATGATGAGGGAAAGGCCCAGAAAGATCTTAAATTCAGGGACCGTAATTGGTCTCCAATCTCTGGCAAGGGTGGACAACTGGGGATTAGCGGAGATGTGTTGACCAGCGTACAAATTGGTTTGGTGCACAATAGATCTATAGAGATCTTCGGTGAAAAACAGCGAAAAAAAAATCAAGTGACGTAAAATCAGCTGTTTCCACCTGAATACCGGGTTGGCCAGTGAATGGGGGAAGTACGGGTTCTGCAGAAGTGGTGGGCACCCAATCAGGATTGGCGAATTCTGCAGGAAGGGCACTATGGGCACGACGGGCCTGTCTTTGTCGTCTTCTTGGTGGCAGCGGGACACTACTTGTGCTTGCCACCTCGCCAGCTGGAACTGCACTTATGGGACTCGCCACGTCACCACGTGATACTGCAGTGCTGGTTTGACTACGTCCAGGGTGTACTAGGCCGCTGGTGCTTGCCTGTTCACCAGAAGGAATAGCGGCTCTAGTACGTCTCTGCCTCCTACGAGCGACCTGCGGTTCCTGCACCTCAACAACAGAAGAAGAGTTTGGGGTCTGGTACGCCTGACCTTAGCAGGGACCACAACTCCGCCGTCAGAGCTATCTGTCATGGAGCCGCTGTCGTCTACTGGGTCGTATTCTGAGCTTGATTCTGACAGATGAGTGACCGCCTCTTCACTATCTGTCATACTCAGAAACAAGTAGGCCTGTTCACTAGTGTACGTTTGACTTGCCATTTTGTGCTCTAAATTTAGTAGTACACTAGTGAGACTCACAGGAAAAAAAAAGCTCCTGACTGTTAGCGACTGAATCAAAACGCTACCAAAAAACTGTTAGCGATCGCAGGGATCAGGCCTGACTCTGCGAACGCTGCAGTTATGTGTGCTTAGTGTTTTGTAAGTGACAGTGATCGATCGATACTGCACTTGGGTGGGCTGGGCGGAGGGGGAAAACGCAGGTGCTAGCAGGTATCTGGGCTGATCCCGCTAACAATGCGTTTTTGGGAACCCTAAACAGCTGGGGACGCTAGTATAGATCTGTTCAGATTCTATACCACTAAGGGAGGTGTATGCTGCGTGCGTGGGTGTTAGCGGTACTGGCACTAACCCGATGCTGCCTGGGGCGACGCAGACCCTATTTGACTCTAAAACCTTACTTATATCACCCCCCGGGCGATCAGGGGGTTAAACCTTTATTAGGTAATAAACGGCGGGTGCCCTGAAACTATAAAAAATAAACTAACTGACCAGCGTCACCCGTAACAGTTATATGGTGATCACTGGTGAAAGGGTTAACTAGGGGGCAATCAGGGGGTTAAAACCTTTAGTAGGTAGTATATGGGGGGTCCCTGACCCTATAAAACGCTGCGGCAAACCTAAATACCTACCTCCCTAACTAGCGTCAACTGTGACACTAATACAGCGATCAAAAAAACGATCGCTTAGTGACACTGGTGACGGGGGGTGATCACGGGGTTAAACCTTTATTAGGGGGGTTCCTAGACCTAAAGGGGGCTAAATCTAACTGCCCTAACAGTTATTAGGGTCACAATGCACCAATGCAGTTAACAGTAAAAAAAAAAAAAACTGCTTTGGTGTCACTGTGACAGGGGGTGCAGGGGGGCAATCGGGGGGGGGGGGGCTGGGGTGTGAAAAGTGTGCCTAAAGTGTTCTACTGTTAGTGTAGTGTAGTGTAGTGTAGTGTGTGTGTGTTGTGCAACTCACGTGTCTTCTCTCCTCGGTGTCGGTTCGAAAAGACCGCCACGAGGAGAGATGACCTCACTTCCTCTAGCTCTGTACACAATACAGAGCCAGGGGAAGCATTCCATTGGCTGGGAGTGATCGCGAGGGGGGGGGCACGAATGAGTGCCCCCCCCTCATCTCCGATCCCTCCCCCAATGTCCCGGACAATTTACAGGCACGGAGGCGGGCCCGATCGGCCCCCCCACCCGCGTCTGTTAGGGATGACATCATTTCCTCTAGCCCTGTTTACATGACGGGGCTAGAGGAAGTGTTTGATTGGCTGGGAGCGATCGCGAGGGGGGGCCACGAATGAGTGGCCTCCCCCTCATCTCCGATCGCTCCCCCAACGATGCCGACCGCCGCAGGCACCGGGGGGGGGCCTGATGAGGCCCCCCACCCGCAGGCAGGTAGGGACTTATATATACGCCCTCCTGCCTGTACGTGCCATTCTGTCGACGTATATCGTCGTGCGGCGGTCGGCAAGTGGTTAAATGTTTAATATTAGTAGAGTATGCTGTCCAGTTCTGGGCACCAGTCCTCAGGAAGGATGTACTGGAAGTGGAGTGAGTAGCAAAGAAGGGCAACAAAGCTAGTAAAAGGGTCTGGAGGATATTGGTTATGGGGAGGGGTTGCGAGCGCTGGGCTTGTTCTCTCTGGGGAGGTGATGCTTGAGGGGGGATGTGGTTTCGGTTTGCAGGTGCCGTCCTGGGCTGGTGGCCCCACATGGGGATGAAGCTTTTTCGTGGAAGGGACACGTGGCCACTCATTAAAATTAGAAGAAAAGAGGTTTAACCATAAACCACATAGAGGGTTCTTTTCTGTAGCGGCCAGGATGTGGAATTCCCTTCCATAGGCGGTGGTCTCAGCGGGGGGCATCGATAGTTTCAAAAACTATTAGATAAGCACCTGAACGACCAAAACATACAGGGATATAGAAGGTAATACTGACTATAATCACGAGGGTTGTCCCGATACCACTTTTTTAAGACCGAGTACAAGTTTTTTTTCCAAGTACTCACTGATACCGATTACTGATACTTTTTGGTGGTATTTATTTATTTTATTTAATCACTGCTGGGTTTTATTATTTGTTAAAAAAAAAAAGGAAGCCTTTCTTAGATTCCGACTTTCCGTCACAAAATGTTGTAAATAAGTATTTTCAAAGCTCGTTAGACTTAGACTGTTCTCCAAGAGTTACTCACATAGAAATTGTACCATCATCCCAAATTAATATAAGAAATAAGGATATTGGAGATACGGGACTGTCTAGGGTACATAATCACAAAATGTATTGAGATATGATAAAAAGTAATTATTTTATTAACATATAAAACATAAAAAAGTGTAAGACTCTGTGTACAGCAGTATATAAATCACAAGGTTCAAAGGTTATGCATACAATCCTTATTAGAACACATTATAATGATACACTAAAGGCACATAAGTCATGATACTTGTCCAATTGTTCTCAACATGTTTCGTCTAATAAGGCTTCTTCAGGAGACAAGGATAAGATACAGGTGGATGAAGATTTTGAAGATATTTTCTTGTTCTTCAAAATCTTCGTCCACCTGTATCTTATCCTTGTCTCCTGAAGAAGCCTTATTAGGCGAAACATGTCGAGAACAATTGGACAAGTATCATGACTTATGTGCCTTTAGTGTATCATTATAATGTGTTCTAATAAGGATTGTATGCATAACCTTTGAACCTTGTGATTTATATACTGCTGTACACAGAGTCTTACACTTTTTTTTATTTTTTATATGTTAATAAAATAATTACTTTTTATCATATCTCAATACATTTTGTGATTATGTACCCTAGACAGTCCCGTATCTCCAATATCCTTATTTGTTGTAAATAAGTACTTTTTCTCCTTCACTTATGAGTGCTAATGAGGCTGCACTGATGGGGCCAGGGCAGGACTTAGGGTGGTGGGGGCCCCTGGGCTTGAGTCACTTTCGGGCCCTACCTTCTATACATTACTGTATTTATCGGCGTATAACATGCGCAAGCATAAAACACACACCCCAAGTTTAGGAGGGAATTTTAAGGAAAAAACTTACATTTAAATGCCCATCAATGCAGCCTTATCAGTGTCCATCTGCAGCCTTGCCCATCCATCTGCAGCCTTGCCCAGTGTCATTTGCAGCCTTGTCAGTGTAGCCTTGTCATTTGCAGCCTTGCCCCAGTGTCATTTGCAGTTTTGTCATTGCAGTCTTAAAGTTTAAAAATGTCGCTGCCGGGATACAGAGTCCTGTGTATCTCAGCGGCTCTCGGGTCCTCTCGGCGGCTCTCGGGTCCTCTTGGCGGCTCTCGGGTCCTCTCGACAGGTCTCGTGGCTCTCGGGTCCTCTCGGCGGCTTTCGGGTCATCTCGCAGATCCAAGAGTAGCCTAGTGTACTTGGCTCGGCTCACAGTCACGGCCAGTCCCTGTGTTATGTCCATCATAGGGCAGGACTGGGCGTGACTGTGAGCGGAGCCGAGCCGAGTACACTATGTATCTCGGCGGGGCCCCTATTGGGCGGGGCCCATGGGCTTGAGCCCAGTCAAGCCCAATGGTAAGTCCTGCCCTGGATGGGGCACTGATAGGCTGCACTGTTGAGGAGGCACTAATATGCAGCACTGATAGGATTGGGTGGCACTGATGAGGCAGCACTGATGAGGAGGCCCTAATATGCAGCACTGTTGGGCACTGATAGGATTAGGTGGCACTGATAGGTGGCACTGACTTATGGGCACTGATAGGTGGCATGCACTGATGGATGGCCACTGATGGCTGGCATTGATAGGTGGCACTGATTACGCAGCACTGAAGAACACTGATAGGTGGCACACACTGATGGCTGGGCACTGATAGGTGGCATGCACTGATGGGTGGCACTGACTGTCTGGCAATGGCACTGATAGATACCACTGAGTGATGAACACTGATAGGTGGCACTGATTATGCAGCACTGATGAGCACTGATAGGTGGCACACACTGATGGCTGGGCAGTGACACTGATAGGTGGCACTGACTGATGGGCACTGATATGTGGCACGCACCAATAGGTGGCACACTGTTATGGGCACTGATAGGTGGCACACACTAATGGGCACTGATAGGGGGCATGCACTGATGGCTGGCACTGATAGATGGTGCTGACTGATGAGCACTAATAGGTGGCACTGATTATATGCAGCACTGGTGAGCACTGATAGGTGGCAGTGGCACGCACTGATGGGCACTGATACGTGGCACACACTGATAGGTGGCATGCACTGATAGGTGGCATGCACTGATGGGCACTGATAGGTGGCATGCACTGATAGGTGGCACACACTGATGGGCACTGAATGGTGGCACGTACTGATAGGTGGCACACACTGATAGGTGGCACACATTGATGGGTGGCACTGACTGATGGCTGGCTGCATGGGCACTGGCTGGGTGGGCACTGGCTGGATGGCACTGATTGATGGCTGGAAGTGGCACTTATGGGCAAGAGAGGAGTTACTTTTGCTCTGCAATGCCCATCTTGGTACACCTTGCACTAGGCCTCAATAAAGCAGCAGCGGACATCTTGGTACACCCAGCCCCAACTATATGGGCTGGGTGTAACAAGATGTCCGCTGCTGCTTTATTGAGGCCGAGTGAGTGCAGGGTGTACCAAGATGGGCGTTATATGGGATTATCAAGCACGTGGCGTGTAACGGCAACACGGAGCGTCACTTGCATTACCGAATGTGACGGCTCCGGTCGCCGATCCAGATGCATCCCTGCACTACCTGCTGGGGACACAGAGACACGGAGGACTCACTCTCCGCTCTGCTCTGCCCTCCGCTCTGCCTTGCCCTCCGCCCGCTGACTCCGCCCTCCGCTCCACCCGCTGATTCCGCCCTCCGCTGACTTCCAGGTATCGGCTAAGCATCGGGAGCATTTGTGCGAGTACAAGTACTCGTGCAAATGCTCGGTATCGGTCCCGATACTGATACTAGTATCGGTATCAGGACAATCCTAATAATCACACACATAGGTTGGACTTGATGGACTTGTGTCTTTTTTCAACCTCACCGACTATGTAACTATGTAACTATGTAACTTTAATTGTGACTAGGGATGAGCTCAAGGTTTAGTTTGGTGTGGACGAACTTCATAAATAGTAGTGGTAATTCTACTGCTACTATACAATGCCTTGAAAAAGTATTAATTCCCCTTGAGATTTTCCACATTTTGTCATGTTACAACCAAAAATGTAAATGTATTTTATGTGATAGACCAACACAAGTGGGAGGAAAATGATAAATGATTTTCCAAATTATTTACAAATAAATATCTGAAAAGTGTGGTGTGCATTTGTATTTAGCCCCCGAGTCAATACTTTGTAGAACCACCTTTTGCTGCAATTACAACTGCAAGTCTTTTAAAATATGTCTCTACCAGATTTGCACATCTGGAGAGTGAATTTTTTTCCCATTCTTCTTTGCAAAATAGATCAAGCTCTGTCAGATTGGATGGCTAGCGTCTGTGAACAGCAATTTTCCAAGTCTTGCCACAGATTCTCAATTGGATTTAGGTTTGAATTTTGGGGCATTCTAAGGCTACTTTCACACTGGGGTGCTGAACGCGCTGGCGGTAAAGCAGCGCTATATTTAGCGGCGCTTTACCGTAATTTTAGCGGCGGCAGTTTTAACCCCCGCTAGCGGGCAAAAAAGGGTTAAAACAGCAGCGCTTTTCGGGCGGATTTGGAGCGCTTCCCCATTGTATTACATGGGAAGGGGCGCTTTAGGAGCGGTAAATACACCGCTCCTACAGCACTCCAAAGATGCGGCTTGCAGGACTTTTTTATACAAACTAATATACACTGTGCAAAGACCGCGAAAATGAATAATAATGAAAAAGAGATGTGAAATTCACACCCAAACTAAAGTCCATGTGCCATCAAAAAATAAACAGTCCTTGAGTAGACGGTGAAAACAAATTGTGTAACTAGAAGTGGGATTCCACGTGACATTAATGTTGAGGTGAAGACACAGACAAAACAACCACCACTGGTTAGTGATGAGGCTTACCGGAGTGAGAGGACTCAAATGGGCATATGCTCAATGAGTCGACAAGGCTTATGGTGTAACCACCAAAATATGGGACCTCCACGTCTGGGCTCCAGATCAAGTTGTAAGACAATCCAATTGGTCAAGAGATGTCACCGAGAAGCAGTCCTCAGAAGCAGCCAGCTTGTCAGACCAAATCCTCTCAAATGTTCAAAATAGCGTGACCTGGCCAGCGGGATCATCCTTGATGATCAGTGCAGCACCAAGAGTGCCCAGCAGTAATGCCAGTCAGTGCCCATCAGTGATGCCAATCAGTGTCAAATAGTGCCACCAATCAGTGCCCATGAGTGCCGCCTATCAGTGCCGATTAGTGCTGCATTCTAGTGCCTCCTCATCAGGGCTACCTCATCAGTGCCCTTCAGTGCCATCTCATCAGTGCAGCTTCATGAGCGTACATCAGTGAAGGAGAAAAATGACTTAGACCCCTTTCACACTGAGGCGTTTGTCAAGCGCTAAAGGGCTAGAAATACAGTGTTTGTAGCTGCTGACCTTAAAAAAAAAACAGCCGGACCTCCCCTTTAAGGATAACGGTCTGGTCTGTGGTTTTTCTTGTGTGTGTGGGAGGGTCTTTCATTAACATCTATACCAGACCTTCATCTAGGGCAGTGATGGCGAACCTTGGCACCCCAGATGTTTTGGAACTACATTTCCTATGATACTCTTGCACTCTGAAGTGTAGTGGAGCATCATTGGAAATGTAGTTCCAAAACATCTGGGGTGCCAAGGTTCACCATCACTGATCTAGGGTAAGAGTCTAGTCTAGATGAAGGTAATCCCTGGCAGATTGTTTTCAAACAGGCGTAAAGCAGCCAAGCTGTCTTTTGTTGGCAAGTAAAACTTCATTTTTTTTCTTTGTAAATGTCACTTTTCTGTAGTAGGTTGCATACATTGTACAGATTCAGGCATGCTATTTTAACCACTTTCAGACCGCACCATATTGCTGGCTTAAGACCAGAGCACATTTTGTGATTCGGCACTATGTCGCTTTAATTGACAATTGCACGGTCGTGCGACGTGGCTCCCAAACAAAATTGATGTCCTTATTTTCCCACAAATAGAGTTTTCTTCTGGTGGTATTTGATCACCCCTGCAGTTTTAATTTTTTGCGCAAAAAAAAAAAAAAAGCGACAATTTTGAAAAATACATTATTCTTAACTTTTTGCTATAATAAATATCCCCCAAAAATATATAAAAAAAATGTTTTTTCCTCAGTTTAGGCCGATACGTATTCTTCTACATATTTTTGGTAAAAAAAATTGCAATAAGTGATTATTGATTGGTTTGCGCAAAATTTATAGCTTTAACAAAATAGGGGATAGTATTATGGCATTTTTATTAATATTTTTTTTTTACTAGTAATGACGGCGATCAACGATTTTTATTGTGACTGCGACATTATGGCGAACACATCGGACATTTTTGACACATTTTTGGGACCATTGTCATTTATACAGCAATCAGTGCTGTACAAATGCACTGATTCCTGTGTAAATGACACTGGCAGTGAAGGGGTTAACCAGGAGGTGGCAGTGTAGGGGTTAAGTGTGTCCTAGGGGTGTGTTCCTAACTGGGGGGGCGTGGCTGTGTTTTACAGATCACTGATCTCTGCTCCAATCACAGGGAGCAGAGATCAGTGTCACTTGTTGCTAGGCAGAATGGGGAGATGCTGTTTACATCTGCATCTCCCCGTTCTTCCTCCCCGTGAGACGATCGCAGGTATCCCCGTGGCCATCGAGTCCGTGGGGCCCGCAATCGGACTCACGGAGGTCCCGACCGGCACGCGCCCTTATGCCTGTCCGTGCCATTCTACCGATGTACATCGTCGTGCGCCGGTCGGGAAGTGGTTATTTTTTATTTTTTTACCCTAAAGCATTATTAAAAGTCCTGCTCCCCACAAGCAGATTTTTTATTTGCCTTGGTAAATGTCCCCTTGGCCAGCTCCCCCCCCCCCCCCCCATACCATTTATTTGACAACCCTGGCCTATTAGCCTAGAAAATGGCCATTACTGTTTTATTTTTTTTTAACATTTAGCTCCTATTGACCTCAGTGGTGTTCAGATTCGGTTCTTGAACTTTAGCCATGTACTGCGAACCTGTACCCAGATATATTCCACCCATCACTCATTTTGACCTTCTAGATCTGCATTCTTGTTCTGGGTCAGTACCAGGCAAAAAGCAAATTTCAGGGGCCAGTAACAGAAACCTCCATATATCTCTCACTACATTTTCTCCTTTAAAAGATAAAATGATATCTTTAGTGGCACCAAACGCGTTGTCCTTGTCCGGACATAAAAAACTGCAGGTATATCAATATTCCGTTTTTGTTGGCCACAACCTCAGAAATGTGTTGAATATGAATCTTGCTAAAAAGCCTTCTGTATTTGGCTGAATCCTGACTTCACTGCATTCTTAATTAAAAGCAGGATGCCGCTTGGCTCCGGCTATCTCACAGACACCTTCCTGAAGGAGACAAATGTGAGGAAGGGAATATACCGGTCAGCGAGATGGCGTTGTGTTGTCAGCGAGAAGCAGTGGAATGTTACAAGCAGGTAGAGCGTGGCGTAGAGCGTGTTTAATGCTCAGCGCCTAAGCTTTTTCCATTCTATTAATAGAATGGAAAGACAGAGAAGTGTTCAACCAAACTGATTGCACATCAGGGGGGGTTCTACACCTGGATTTGAATAAGATAAGAGTGGATTTTATGCAGCTCCTTCACATCTCTAGGGGAGAGAAAGGGGGTTGATGTAGATGTCTCCGTTGACATGTAGAGCCAAGCTGTGCTTCCTGTTGGATACCTCATAGGGAGCTCTGTTTATGTGGCTGATGCTGTTTTCTCTGCCTTTAGTTCCCCCAGGGCAGAGCTGCACTTAATATTTTCCCCTGCCACCAGAGAAAGTCGCGCCACGTCTCAGACTCCCGTCACCGTGCTGCGAGCGCTCTGGGGTCATTTTATCAATAAACACAACCTGTCGAGGTCATGTTGCATATCTCAGAAGTCTGGGTTAATTCCTTCTGCTCTGTCCAAAGCGAGATGTAATTATGTGCGTTAATTGGCATATTCATAATTAAAGCAAAGCATACGCTTCCATGCCGACTCCTTGTTTGTAATTCTCATTTAGCCTTGAAAAAAAAATGAAATATTTGATCCTCTTTAGCGGTTGAAAAAAAAAAAAGGAAATTTAATTCAGTATCCTTCACTGGGAAATTGCTGCATACATTTCAGCTTCAAAAGAAAAAAAAAAAAACATTCCCACATGTTATTGCCTCCTGGCTTTTATTTCTGAGCAAAATCTTTCTTGGAAAATCAGTTTTTTCCTGTGTCCTGTAATGTCCTTGATCTAGTAAGCTAAGTCTGTTACATGCTAACAGCCTATAAAAATAGGCTGCAGCTTATATTTAAAGTGGGCGAAGCAGTCTTAGTTTGTAAGCATGAAGCATTAAATATAAGCTGAAAAAAAAAAAAAGTACTGCAAGCGAGCACATGTGGTGGTTCTATAATGTTCATAAATATACTGCACTGGTGTGGTGGATGAATAAGAAGATATTACACTAAAATCATTTACTGGATTATTTTTATGGACTCATTTTAAGATTTATTTATTTTTCGCTTGTCACAGGGTGATAATATTTTATCAAAATGATTTTCTATATTTATTTTTGTTGTATTGGGCATTTATATATGATTTCAATATTGTGATTTAAGCGCCACTTTTTTTTCCTCACTTTTCAAATTTGATAGGGGTTAAAATACTGTTCACATGAATATACTGTGCCTCATTTACTAAAGTGTCTGAAACTGAATTGCTTTTAAAGTCAAAATGCAGCTGATTAAATGCAATTGTAATGCAAAATGACAGCTGCCGTGTCTGTCATGCTAACCTTTTGTGGGCAGTCATTGGACCTTTATGCCAATGGCTGGCTCTGACACTAGTAGTTATCTATGTAGTTATCTTTTTGTAAAATATGAGTCTCAAAGCTACCTGAAATAGTAACTGGCACACGTGCTTCAGTGTGACCTAATGATACCAGTTGGCAAGATAAAATTGTGTTCAGAGCTTATTACCTGTATGGTGATCCTCAGTGCTGCTCGGTTGACTTTGGTTTGACCTCCGGCTCCTGTTCCTCTTCCATCTGCTACCTGCTTTGCCTTTGTATCTGTAGTACGGCTCTTCCTGAACACTGCCTGCCATGACCTGTTCCTGTTTACAGTCTGCTCTTTTCAAAATGCTTGTGTTGCCTGTCAGCTTGTAGGCTGTCACCAGTTTTGAGGCAGAGGCAGATTTGAGGGTCATAATCGAAATGTCGCATACACACGACCGGAATTTCGGCCAGCAAAAGACCAATGAGAGCTTTTCATCGGAAAATGCGACCGTGTGTAGGCTCCATCGGACTTTTGCTAGCGGAATTTCAGCCAGCAAAAGATTGAGAGCATGTTCTCAATTTTTCCGATCTGAAATTCCGTTCGTGTGTATGCAATTCCGATGCACATAATTCCGACGCATGCTTGGAAACAATTCGACGCATGCTCGGAAGCATTCAACTTCCTTTTTATAGTGCCGTCGTACGTGTTGTACTTCGCCGTGTTATTGACCATCGGAATTTGGTGTGAGCATGTGTATGCAAGACAGCTTGAGCTGAATTCCGTTGGAATTCCCTTGGAAAAACCTTCGGACTTAATTTCCGAGTGTACGCGGTGTGTACGTGGCATTAAAGTGTTTCTAAACCCTTGTTTTTTTTTCACATTAAAAAAAACAAACATGTTATGCTTACCTTCTCTGTGCAATGGTTTTGCACAGAGCAGCCTGTATCCTCCTCTTCTCGAGAACCACGCCCCTCCCCCCTGCCGGGCACCCAAGCAGGTATGCTCCCGAACCGCTGCTCTGTGTGTCCATTCACGCACGGAGCCGTGACTTGGCCCTCTTCTGATTGGCTCACTGGCTGTAATTGACAGCAGCGGGAGCCAACGGCACCCACTGCTGCCAAAAGCCAATCAGGAGTGCGAGTCCTTGGAGAGCCAAGGTTCTTGTGGACATTGCTGGATCGAGATGGGGGTCAGGTAAGTATTAGGGGGGCTGGAGGGGCTACTGCACATAGGTTTTTTACCTTCATGAATAAAATGCATGAAGGTAAAAAACCTTGTGCCTTTACAACCCTGGCTAGGACAGTGCAATCATTAAACTGCTTTGGGTTAATTTTCACCTACTATTGGTGCAAGGCCGTAGGTTTTTTTCTGCCAGGGTTTTAGTCACGCATAAAAGAATAATGAGGTGATGCATACAGAGCACTATGGTGAATTATGGGTGGGGAGAGTAGCTTATAATTTCAGCTTACTTATCTGTGTACACAGTAATATATGGCACAAGCCTTGTACCAATAAAAGCTTGTATTATGTTGCTGCAAGTGAGGATCCAACAGACACGTACAAACCTCTGTAGGTAGTACTACCAAGGTGTCCTGGGTAGAGCTCTACTGGCAAAAGCAAGGTTCCATAAACAGCAATAACATTTTAATACACATAAGGATGGCCAAAGACCTTTTCCCACACTGATGCAATGCAGATGTTCTCCCGATGGCAATCATTTTCACAAATACTGTTCCAACTCTCTCTGCTACCAGACTCCAAGCTGTGGTCAGGGAAAGAGGTCAGCAAGGTAGGCCACAGATCCCATATGTCTCTTCTCTGGTATCTCAGATGATTTGTAGAGGGCAGAGCAGGACATAGAATGCAGCATAAAGACTCTCTGATGGCTTTCTTCTTCCTGCAGCACACAGCCAACTCATGGCTCTTTTTTTCCTCACCCCCCCAGTCCTCTTCCTGGCATCAGGTTCCATGAACTGGAGTGATTCTTTAATTTTTGCCTACATTTCCTATTTCCTCTCTCCCTGCAGGTTCAGTGGGGGGGGGGGGGGGGGGCTCTTTTTCACCTGAATTGGTGACACAAGAGCTTAACACAAACAAGCAACATAAACCACTTCAAAAATTAGACCCACTGGGACATATTTATGAAGGTTAAAAGAACTACAGAGGCAGATATCCAGAGCAGTTAAGTTTAGTTAGAGAACCTTTTTTTTTATATTTTAATTTTTTTTTTTTAGAAAATGGTAACAATTCATTGCTCAGCATAAATGGAAATAACAAAATCAATCTCTTGTATTAACATGCATAAGAATAGACTCATGCACCGGGCCCGGATGGCTTTACGGCCTCATATTATAAAACGTACAAAGAGATTCTTGTACCGAGACTGCTGCGATATATGAATGGATTAGGGATAGACTATAACATGAGCGAAGGGGCCCTAAAAGCGACGATCACTCTTTTGAGGAAGGATGGGAAGGATGGATCGGTGTGCTCGAACTACAGACCCATCTCCTTATTAAATTTCGACACAAAATTATACGCAAAGATACTGGCGGATCGAATAAAGGGGTATTTGGGCACACTGATCCATCCGGACCAGGTCGGGTTTGTCCCGGGCAGAGAGGGGAGGGACAATGGGATTCGGACATTGCTAGCCATACAGAGGATGGGAGATTCAGGAACCCCCAGTCTACTCCTCTCGATAGACGCTGAAAAAGCGTTCGACAGAGTAGACTGGGGGTTCATGTTCAACACTCTACAGAGGATGGGTTTCGGACCCAGATTTATTCAAAAAATCAAAACCCTATATAATCATCCGAAAACCAACATCAAGGTCAATGGAACGACCTCCGCGGAGTTCGAACTGTTCAATGGTACTAGGCAGGGCTGTCCACTCTCCCCTCTCCTTTTTATTCTATCCCTGGAACCGCTGCTAGCCACAATCCGCAGAAACCCAGAGGTGGAAGGCTGTAAAGTCGGCAGTGAAGAGCACAAACTTGCGGCCTTCGCCGACGACGTCCTCTTTTACATAAGCTCACCCCAGAAGTCAGTCCCCATGTTGCTTAAAATCTTAAGGGAATATGGGGAACTAACAAATTTTAGAATTAATGCCTCAAAAACATTTATCCTTAATATTAACCTCAATAAAATAGAGAAACAGACCCTACAGAAAATAGTTAGTTTCGTCTGGAAAAAAAGGATAAAATACTTAGGAATAGAACTGGCCAATAACCCGAGGAAAATATACAAAATAAACTATATCCCACTCCTAGAAGATATTAAAAAAAAAAAATGTCAAGAGCTGAAGGGAAAAATTCTATCCTGGATAGGCAGGATTAATTCGGTAAAAATGATGATCCTTCCAGTCATCACATATAAATTCCAGATGCTCCCCCTCCCTCTCCCAAAACAGTACCTCGGTAAACTAAGATCTATTATAATGAATTTCATATGGAATTACAAAAAACATAGAATCTCCCTCCAAATTCTAAAACAAGATAAAAGCCAGGGCGGCCTGGCGGTCCCAGACATAGAAAGTTACTACCATGCCATAGCACTATTAAGAATCGCAGAATGGGGTAAAACAGGTAACACTAAAAGATGGGTTAGCTTGGAGGAAGCACTGAGTGAAGCTAGGCTGGGGAAGATTGTGTGGAATCCTCCGAAAAGCCGGACACTGGGAGAAAAAACACATATAATCACAATCACGACTTTGAAAATTTGGGACAAAATATATAAAATATTCAACAAAAATTATAATTCGCCACTTATAGCACTTAAAGAAAATCCTTTTTTCCCGCCAGGGTTAAAGGAAATAGGAGGTGATTGGATCAGAATGGACTGCACGAGATTAGGGGAAGTTATTAGTAAGGGGAAGGTTATGACATTGCACGAGTTACAGAATAATGAGGCTTTCTCCATTGATGGATGGCGGCATCGCCAGCTGACCCATTTTGTGGGCT
Organism: Lithobates sylvaticus; assembly: GCA_028564925.1. Lineage (NCBI taxonomy): Eukaryota > Metazoa > Chordata > Amphibia > Anura > Ranidae > Lithobates > Lithobates sylvaticus. Next base: position 143,622,371 of record CM053037.1, on the reverse strand, counting down.
CTCTTCCTAGCCCATTAAGGGAGGCTAAGGATTTAACAAAATTAGAGAAAATCTTTATGGCAGAATGTTCAAAAAAAAGAATATCCAGAATATATAAACTGTTACTAGAAAGAGATAGACGTCATACCTTACCAAATGGGAAGGCGAATTAGGAACACAATTAGAAATAAGCACAAGTAAGAAAATTTTAAAATTAGCACATGGGTCAGCGGTAGATGTGAGAACTGCAGAAACAAACTTTAAGTGCATGGCTAGGTGGTATAGAACCCCAGACAGGGTCAGCAATTTCCAGGCGGATACATCGGCGAATTGTTGGAGGGGGTGTGATCAAAGGGGCACAATGGGTCATTTATGGTGGGGGTGTCCTAAAATCAAAAAATTCTGGGAGACTATCCTAAAATACATAAAAGAAATAACAACAATTGAGGTAAAAAATGACCCTTGGGTGGTACTTATGCACGCTACACCCAAAGAAATTAAACAATATAAAGGCTCATTGATACCCCATCTGCTTAATGCGGCCAAAAAGGTAATTCCAAGGAGGTGGAAAGACAAGGAAAGCCCACCTTTATGGGAATGGGTTGACGCAGTGGAGTCCACCTACATGATGGAATGTGTGTTGTACACGGGGGAGGAGGACAGAGAGGCCACGAGGGCTAGATGGGAGAGCTGGAGAAAATTCAAGAGATCTTGGAGCTACAGGGAGGCTCTGCGAGTGCAGCCATGACAACTGAGGATCCCTGGGGGGTGAAGCCGAAAAGAGTTCTAGCCATGGAAAGGCTGACCCCAAGGGCAGAGAAGACACTGGGGTGAAAGGACCACCTTTTAATAACAAAACAGCGGACGGGGATGGGGAGGGTGGGGGTATGGGAGGGATACAGGGGAGGGGGGGGAGGAAATAAAAATAAAAACCCCCAGGGGGGCTAATTGGAAGAGTGATGGAACAGGATTTAGGATAAAGGAAGCGGAGGGGGAGCAGAGGCTGGGTGGGATCACAGATGTATACATGTATTCTTGGGCTTTGTAAATTTCTTTTTTTTTGCCCGACTCAGGACCTCGATCCCCCCAACTCCAGGGGGGGGGGAAAAAAAAAGGGCGAGAATGAAATAATCCACTAATGATGCTAAGACAAATTGGAGGGATGGAGATGCGGGCATAGCTGACACTCACCTACAAATATTCTTTCTGAAGTGGAAAAGAAAAAAAAAAAAAAAGAATAGACTCATGCATAAGAGCCTATACAACTGACTGAAGTTAAGGCTGAAGTACAGCTTAACATTTGTGCAAAACCCTGTGTCTATGCGTCAGTCACATCTGAACTATGAGCACTGGACTATATTAAGGTTGCCTAATTGCCTGTCCCAGACAAGTATCTAATTAACTAGAAACCACAGAAGGTTTAAACAAGTTATCATTCAACTGCTGCCAATAAAGCTGTTATAATAGGCAAGGTAAAGAAGGGTGGGAATGGCATTTCTAGGATACAAAAATGTAAATAATCAACACATCTTCCATACTTAAGTAGGGTCCCAATTCCCTTCCCTTTTAGGAGGACTGGTCAATAACAAATTAAAGTGGTTGTATAGGTTCGTTTTTTGTTTTTTCTTAAACAACAAACATGTCATACTTACCTCCACTGTGCATTTCATTTTGCTCAGAGTGACCCCGATCCTGCTGTTCTGGGGTCCCATGGCGGCTGTCTCTGCTCCTCCCCGCTAAAGCTAACCCCCTAGGGGAAGCTCTTTCCTGAGGGGGTTAGCTTGCCGGCACGCTCCCGTGTCATACACTTAGCATCCATAGACGAAGGAAGGACCTTCATGGCAGAATCATGATGATCATAAATGACAGTTTCAGATTTAAAAAGATTAAAAACGGCTTCTGAAAATTAAATTCACATGTCAAGGTGTATTATTTTTAGTTGATAGGTTTACATTTTTGTTCTTGGGTTTAGTTATCACTTAAATACACAGTTTAAATGTATATAAGAGAGCTGGTGCCAAGAAAAATGTATTTCCGTCCATTCCATCCTGAAATTTACAAACAGCCCTAGCAGAAAACACGGTCACGTTGTTGACCAAACTTTTCTCTACCTCAGCTAAATAGTACAACTTAGTCACCTCTTTGCCCTCAGCCTGTAACTGGCCAGTGAAGGAGCAAGCAGATTTCCCTTGTCAGCATGTTAACTGTCATTACATCTGCATACAACACCTCTGATTGGCTCCTAATGCTGCCTTTCATTCTGCTATTTTTACTGTATATGAGATCATAAAGAGCTTTACGTAAAATTCAGTTACTTATACCAGTTGCATATAATAATAAACCTAATGCTTTTTTTAATGAATACATAACAGTATTAATTGGTGTGGGGTTGTGGCAATAATTAAACTGTATTAATTGGTGTTTTAGCCTCTGAAGTTCAGAATTAAAGCACATCCCTTAATGTAATTTATCAAAAGGGACAAAAACACTGAAGGCTTTTCATAAATAAAGAGAACGAGTGGGCACTCGTAGCTAGAAACAATATTTATTTTAAGAAATGGATAAGTGCATGGTAAAATAAGATTAGAGGAGAGTTCTAGCCGTGGGAACTCTTTAAAATCTTCTTTGATGCTCTTACCCATCTTTGAAAGTAAAGGTTGGGTCTTAGCTGTGACCATGGTTTATCTCCATTTACAGATATGCTTTGCTTTACTTGCCTGGAGTGTTTGTGCTCTACGAGCAATTGCATCAGCCCACAAAATAACTGGACCTGGTATCCAGGAAAACCATATAATATATAATATAAAGTCAAACCATAATACTGGTTAGAAATTTAAATTTTTACATACAACAGCCCTTTCTGGGTGCCAGGTCTAAAAATATTTCTGTCCCTGTACTGTAAACTGAAGAAAACATCAACCATTTATAGGACTAATTAAATAAAAGATAAATTGCAGTACAGTACAAACCTTATAATCCTCAGACTTCTGATGAAAGATATTTATTGAAAAAACTCTTCTTCTTTGCTATGTATGTTATAACACAAAGCTGCATCTGACAAATCAAAGCAACAAAAACACTGTTGTGGGTGCTGAGAAAGGTCTTCACTGCCAAACAAGGTGGCATGATCATACTTTGTTCCGCTAATAGAAATAGTAATGCTTTCACCAATATTCATCTATTTACAGTACATTTGTAATATACAATAGTGGCATCTTTCTAAAGCCATGATTTGCTGATCATTTTCTGCTTTTTGCGGCAGACACTTAATTTCCTTGCCGCATTTAGAAAACGTGTGGGGTCCCAACTCCTGGTCGGATTCAAGACTATTTTTTTCACACTACTGGCAGGCACTTTTTTTAAAGTAATGTAGCACCCCCTAGCTAGTGTGCTGAAGTGCTTTTTTTTTGTTGTTAGGTTAAATGTTCAGGCTTAGCTTGGCAGCCAAGCCAGGGCAGGCAGCACCTCTGATACCTCCCCCTACTTCTAGATACTTGGAGTAGATTCTAGAAGAATGGGAGTGGAGGTAAGGAGGAGCTGCCTGGGGTAATTATGAGGGCCTTGACCATTCCCCAACAGATGGGTTGGCAGGGGGCAGGCCCCCAGAATAATACTGAGGGTCAGCCCAATTGGAGAGTGTAGTTCGGGTGGAAGCTGGAGATGGAGTTTTAGGAGGCTGTCTGAGACCTTTGAGGGTAACCCCCTAGTCTTGGGGGTGACCTTGGGTCTGGGAGCTCAGGTGTGGAAGGAACCCTCTTCATGGCAAACAGACCAGTGTCCTGACCAGTGGCACGGGAGCAGGTGTGAGGAGAGCAGGAGGAAAACACTGTCAGGAAAATCTCCAGGGATGAAGACAGCCAAGTTTGCTGGTGAGTGTTACAGTCGGGGAGGACTGAGAAGCAGTCTGAGAAGACTGGGTGAGAGCAGTCTGAGATGGATGCAGAATCAGTCTGGGAGGACTGTGGAAGTTTAGCCAAGAGTGCTGGAGAAAGGGGCAGCTGAAGTGGTAGTGCTGGGATCAGTAGACACAGAAGGACAGTTGGGTACTAGGACTTTGCTACACAAACAAGGGCCTGTAAAGGGCATTTGCTACCAATCTAATAGTGCCAGCTGGTCCTGGGAGTTGTAGTGCTTCAAGCAAGTGGTGTGCTGGAGGAAGCTGAGTGTAAATAGCTATACAGAAGAAGTTGCCCCTGAAAGTTCTACTAAAGTCAAGTGGGCATCCCATATTACCCTTCTCTCTTTGCAAGTTAAACGCCCTAATAAAAATACAAAACAAAGCACTGGAGTGTTCCTTGCCTCAAGTGTGCTGTGAAAATATGGTGTGCCTGGCTGTGCAGAGTGGGGAATCCCTCTCTACTTGTGGCTCCTTATGGGGTGCGTTACAGTAAAATAAAATTCTTCCCAGGTTTTCCCTGTAGACTAAGGTTTTCAAAATGGAGCCAGCGGTCAGGAGTAAGTAAAACAAAAATTCTCCCTCCTCTGAATACAACTACCACCCCCCCCCCATGACAAAATTACCTCCAGCTCACATTACCCCCTCACTCCCTGAACTGCACTCTTTGTACCATGATATTGCATTGTACCTGCTGGTGAGTTCCCCAGGTCCTGACACCATGCCTGCCCACATTTTTTGTATAGAGCAGCAAACAGGCATTTGTGACAATACGCTGTCAATACAGGAAGACTGGGGTTTGTGATGACGAGCTGTGGCCGACTTGAGTTCAACATTGAGGTGGTAGGTAAATAGGTCTGGTATGAGGAAGTAGGTAAGCAGGTTAGTAGGTCTACAGGTCAGACATGAGAAGGGAGTTGGCCAGATCAAGGGGTAGGTGGGCAGGTCAGATATGAGAATGTAGGTGGAAAGGATAGGTATGAGGAAATAGGTGGGTAAGTCAGGTAAGAGAGAGCAGGTGGAACGGTCAGATATAAGGTGGTAGGTGGACAGGTCAGCTATAAGGAAATAGGTGAACAGGTCAGGTATGAAGGTGCAGGTGGAAAGGTCAGATATGAGAAGGTAGGTGGACAGGTCAGGTATGGTAAGGTAGGTGGAAGGGCCAGGCATTAGGATGTAGGTAAATAGGTCTGGTAGGAGGAAGTAGGTGGGCAGGTCAGTGAGTCTTTAGGTCAGTATGAGGAGGCAGGTGGACAAGTCATGTATGAGAGGGTAAGATGTAAGGAGTTAGGTGGATATGTTAGCTATGATGAGGTAGGAGGACAGGTCAGTTATAAGATCATAGGTGGAAAGGTCAAGTATGACGAGGTAGGTAGGTGGACAGGCCAGGTATGAAGAAGTAGGTGGTAATAGTGTCAATAGTTGTGACACACCACATCGAAATTAAGAGTTTAATAGCAGTGCAAAATATGGGTCTGACAGTGGAGAAGGAAGAAATGCTCTGGCATCAGCGTGAGGAAAAAATTTACTAAGTCTGTAGTGAAAAATGCGGCTGTGTCAGTGGGAGGAAAAATGCTGATGTGTCAGGGTCAGGGATGAAGGAGGGAAGCTTGGAAGCTGGGGTGGGGGGCTCTATGGGGTTCCCTATGTGACTTTAGGAGAGGAAGGGAGGCTGAAAGGCTCTGAGAGAGTTAAGGAGTCAGCATGACAAATAGAAATGTTTTCTCCTTTAACCGTAGTTAAAGTACTAATCTAGAGTTGCAGTGTGAGCAGAAGAGAATGTCAAAACGCATACCTTGATATCCCATGATGGCAGATAGCACATGTTGACACACTGTGTGCATCTTCAAAATTTGGCTTGCAACTAAAGTATATGAGAGGAAGGTGTTTCACTCCCGAAACATGTCCATTGATCCCCCATGATGGGAGCTAGCACATGTTGACATTAGGCATGGGATCAGGAGGGAAATCTCCATTTTGACTCTCAATTTGTGTTCATCTTCAAAATTTGACTTTCACAGGGGTGACATCATTCCATCTGATGCTACCCCAGGCAATATCAACACAGTTTGGACATACTAATGTCTGATAATGCCTTCACTTTGTCAAAGTGGAACTTTGTAAGTTCCTGAGTTGTGTATTGTTTTATGGTTTTAAACATGCCTGTTTTAACACAAAAAAGGCTATTTGTACTGTCAAAAACAACAATGTTATTACTAAAATATGTTGGTTTGTTCAAAAACCCTTTTTTAACGCACATGTGAATGTGCACAGTGTAAAACGTTTTCTACTCAACAATGTGTGGCTTCTTCTTTCAATGCTCAATATCATTTTTTGGACTAAGTTGGTGTTTACACTGAAATGGGGTTATTTACTAAAGGCAAATCCACTTTGCACTACAAGTGCACTCTCAGTGCAGTTTCAAGAGCACTTTTGCAGTGCACTTGGAGTGAAAAGTGGATTTCCCTTTAGTAAATAGACATGTGCATTAGTTTTCATCCGAATGCATTTTCGTCCGAATTTCAGGTATTTTCGTTATCGTTTTAACAAATGATAACGAAAGTGCAGAATCCGAAAAACGAAAGATCCGACATAAACAAATGCTTTATTTTTGTTCGATATAGATAGGAGATTCGACGCTGACAATAACAATCTGTGTCCATTGAACCTGTGGTCGAATGTGCCTAACCTTCCAAGATTATTCTACATAGAGAGAAAAGATTTGACGTAGAGAGGAAAGATTCAACGTAGAGAGAAAAGATTCGGCGTAGAGAGAAAAGATTCGAAGTAGAGAGAAAAGATTGCTGCTGGAATTGGGTGGAATTGCAGCTAAACTATACATAGTCATACTCTTCTTTGAACATTCGACAGACACCATAAGCCTTCAATGACAGATTCGACCTTAATTCATTTGGATTTTCAGACGAATGCAATTTTTAACGAAAAACGAAATAAATAAAAACGAATTTTGGGAGTAACTAAATGTATTTTTCGGACGAAAACAAAATTCCGAAATTAAATATTTCAGTGTGCACATGTCTATTAGTAAATAACTCCCACAGTGCTTTATAATTTGCCACAATCAGGCCATTTTCATTCATGGTGCTGAAAATTATGAATATTTTTATCAGTAATGCATTACATACATTAACAACAAAAACAAGGTGTGTGTGTAGCAGACCCACAACATAATAATAGTCTGAAGAAGAGATTTTCACCTCATGTATCAAATAAATTACGTTTGCACTATTGAAGAAAATTGCCAAAAAAAAAAAGCCCATTGGAGAACCTAGGAGACAGCTAAAAAGAAACACAAGCAGTAAATCAGGAAATATTATTTCAGTTTAATTAACCTCCCTGGCGGTATGATTATGTCTGGAATTTTGTACCAAAAGCGGTACAATTATTTTGCATGGAAATTTGGCGTTTTTATATTGTAGGCTGCAATTCTTATGAATAACTCACTTAAATCTGTCCAAACCAGAGTCTAGTAGACATCCCGGGTATGATAAAGTTTGAAACACAAAATCATAAATTATAATATAATAAAAATATTTATAAAAATTATTCAATAATGTAATTAAATCAAAAACACTGAAATTTGCTCAGTTGCAGAATAGTCGCTGTCATTAAATTTAGTGTTTGATGATGAATTGTGATTCATAATTCATAATTTATTATCGTTGTTTTCTAGCTGGTCTAAAACCACTTTTGACATAAAGGACACTTTTTGGTTGCTATGGACAATCTCCAGTTTCCAGGCAGAAAAAAATCTATTTATTATATAAAATGACATGCAGGGCACTGGGCAGACCACTAGGGACAAAGGAGATGTGTATTTTATTTTATACAGTACTGTAATCTGTAAGATTACAGTACTGTATGTGTATTGTGTTTTTTAACTTTTTTGAATTTGGCGCCGATCTCCGCTCCCGCGCATCGTAACGTTGCAGGGAACGGAGATCAGCGGTACTCACTGTGTGATTTGAGCGAGCAGACAGCTCGCACACACATCGGGGAGACATCGCAGGATCCAGGGGACAAGGTAAGTAACTTCCCCCCCTGTATCCTGCAATGCAAGTCCGAGGCTCGGGGTTACCGCTTTTGGTACTGAAGTTCCCGCCCCGAGCCAGACTTGGGATTACCGCCAGGGAGGTTAAAAACATTTATTTTTAAAATGTTTATTAAACATTTTCTGGCATATCAATGGCCCCCCTACCCACAAAGTACTTCATATATTTTATACGGACCTGGCGGGCGCTTTGGGTTGTCAAGCACTGAAAACCAGATACGAACCCACAAACACAAACTGAAGTGCAATAACGATTGGAAAAGCACAAGGCTGAAAAGCGTGAATTGTCTCTCACCAAACTTCTACTAACATGAGATTAGCAGAAGGAGCCCAAAGGGTGGCGCACTGGCTATTGAACTTCCCCTTTCTAGTGCCGTCGTACGTGTTACACCTCACCGTCTTCTTGACGTTCGGAAGTTCTGCCAAGATTTATGTGACCGTGTGTATGCAAGACAAGTTTGAGCCAACATCCGTCAGAAAAAAAAACATGTATTTTGTTGTCAGAATGTGCGATCGTGTGTACGCGGCATAAGAGTGCAATCACCAAAAATAGACTACGAGAGGCACATAGCAGAGAAGAGTTTAAAAAAAGAAAGCAAAATCAGTGCATATTGGCCCCATAAAAGATAATCTGGGGAAGTTGGTAAAAATGAGAAGGCATTTTTCGCCTCAGTTTTTACAAAGGAGAATGAGGGGTATAGTAATCAAGACTGGATCATTAGTAAAGCATCACAAAATATACCCTTGTGGCTAACAAAAGCCAGTTTCCAAAAAAAGACTTGAAAAACTGAATGCAATAAACAGATGGCTTAAACCCAAGAGTCCTCAAGGAACTTAGCCAGGTAATAGCCAGACCATTATTCCCAATTTTTATGGACAGCTTAAGGGCTGGAATGGTACCAGCTGATTGATGTAAGACCAATGTGGAACCAGTATTCAAAAAAGGGCACATATATATACCTGGAAACTACAGACCAGTCAGCATAACATCAATAGTATGTAAACTATTAGAAGGGATGATAAGGGACTATATACAAGAATTTTCACATGCAAACAGTATCATTGGTAGTAATCAGCATGCATTTATGAAAGATTGTTCTTGCCAGACCAATCTACTAACATTCTACGAGGAAGTGAGCTGCCATCTAGATAAAGGAAGGCCTGTGGATGTGGTATAACTGCATTTAGCAAAAGCATTCGATACAGTTCCACATAAATGCTTAATTCACAAATTGAGGTCTGTTGAATTCGGCGGTAGGATATGTACCTAGACTGAAAACTGGCTACAGGGGCACCAACCACCAAATGTTGGGAGATAAGTAGTGTGTACACAGAATGGTCTAGAGTGATAAGTGGGGTACTCCAAGGCTCTGTCATGGGACAATTTCTGTTTAATGTATAAATGACAAAGAAGATGGTATAAATAGTTAAGTATCAGTGTTTAGTGATGATACAAAGTTAAGTAGGACAATAACTTCACAGCAGGATATAGAAAGAAGCCTTACAAGAAAACCTCAATAAAATAATGGGGTGAGCAATCACATGGCAAATGAGATTTAATGTTGAGAAATGTAAAGTAATGCACTTGGGGGCCAAATACATGAATGCAAGTTACTCGCTAGGGGGAGAACCATTGGGGAATTCTGAGATGGAAAAAAGATCTTTGAGAACTAATAGATCACAAGCTCTGCAATGGCTTGCAATGCCAAGCTGCAGCAAGCAAAGCAAGTAGGACATGCATTAAAGTAGGATATTACCATGCATTAAAAAGAGTATTTACTTAATGGATAAAACCATAATTCCACCACTTTACAAGACTCTGGTTCGGCCACATCTTAAATATGCCATCCAATTCTCATCACCAGTCTTCAGAAAGGATGTGCTGGAACTGGAGAGAGTCCAGGGAAGGGGGGCAAAGCTAATAAGGGGTCTGCAAGACCTCTATTACAAAGAACAAAACTATGATTCTGGGTCACAGGAGTGCAGAACTAAGTGCACTCCTGTGACCAACAGGAGAGGTATGGCCAAAAGAGCTTCCAGTTCCTGCCTGAAAAGCATTTTTAAAATTTTTCTTTGCATTGATAGATTTCCCAAAGGACGTTTTGCTGCGTTTAATGAAAGTTCTGTGAAACTAACTTTGTGTCAGGGCTGGGCTCCTATCTCTCCAAAGTTACTCAGCTGTTGATGATATCCTGCTCATCAGTCCTGCCTACTTAAGCCATCCAGCCCAGAGGATCTCTGCCTTCGCCTTAGTCAATATCACAGAGATGCTCTCCTGCATTCCTGTTAAAAGACTTGCTTGGCCGACATCCCTTCTGGCTCCAGATCCTGCTTGCTTTTTTACTACGCTCATCTCCGGCTCCCTGACGTTTGGCTTGTCTGACTATCCGTTCCAGTTCCTGAACTCTGGCTATGTTTTGACTATGTTTGTTCTATTTACTTTTATTATAAAACAAATGTGATTTAACTGTACTTCTGTCTCAGTCTGATGTAATGGTTTCTGACACTTTGCCAAGTTCACTCACCCCTTGACATTATATCATGATCACTAGATCAGGTACATACTGGAACAAAACAGAGCATTGCTTCAACATAATGAAGAAATCATTTTTAATGAAGATTTTTACAATATCCTGCAGTTCTTCATTTGGTCATCAAGAGTACCTAAGGGGCATAGGAGGGCCATGGATTGGCTGAGACTACAATAATATTCATTTTACTCATTTGACCTACTGCACTCCTATATTCTGGAGCTTTCCAGAAGGCAGGGAGAAGTCATCAAGCCTACAGTCTGTGTGATCCGGATCGGTCCAAAACAATCAGTCACTGCTCCCCTGATTACAGAAGATCCCAAAAAGAACTACATTTATCTATCAGCTAAGCACCTAACTAAGAGGGTGCTACATGACATTCACCAAACCTTCCCTACAGGAGGATCAGTTACTGCATTTTAAAACACATTTATCAGGAAAATAAACCTGCAGTGAAGGTCTGATGAATGTCACATTTGCCGCTTTAAAATATACCCCTAAGGCCGCGTACACACGAGCGGACTTTCTGCCGGACAATCCGCCCGTGTGTGGGCTCCGGCAGACTTTTTCCTCCCAAAAGTCCGGCGGACTAAGTTTTAAGTTTAGACTTAAAATTGTCCGCTGGACTCTGCAGTCCGGCGGACAATCCCACCGTCTGTATGCTAGTCCGCGGGACTTTGAAATGAACGGACTTGCCTCACACACAGAGGAAAGTCCGTTCATTTAGAACGTGACTCCAGGTAGACGGGACTAGCGAAGGCAGTGAATGCCGCCGTGCTAGCCCCGTTACCTGGTATGGATTTAAAGGGGAATCCCTACGCCGAAAAAACGACCCTTATCCGAGCACGCAGCCCGGCCGGTCAGGAAAGGGGGTGGGGATGAGCTAGCGCCCCCCTCCTGAGCCATACCAGGCCATGTGCCCTCAACATGGGGGGTGCTCTGGGGAAAGGGGGGCCTCTTCCCAACAACCCTGGCCGTTGGTTGTCATGGTCTGCGGGCGGGGGGCTTATCGGAATCCGGGAGCACCCTTTAATAAGGGGGCCCCCAGATACCGGCCCCCACCCTATGTGAATGAGTATGGGGTATTGGCAGAGACACGCTGTGATGTGACTTATATCGGGACAAGGGGTGGGTCACATGCTCATGTCACATGGTGACCCCGCCCTCATATGAAGTCACAGTCCCGGAGGATGCTGGGGGCTGGGGACATCATATGGAGGCGGGGTCACCATGTGACATGACCCGGTGCCCCCGCCCCTTGTCCCTATATAAGTCACAACACCACGTGTCTGAGCCATTACGGCCAGAGAGAGCGACGAGTCAACATCGGAAGAAGAAGAAGAAGAAGACGACGACGCAGAAGGCGCAGAAGGCGGTGACAGCGGCAAGAAGAACCGAAGAGCGGGACAAGAACCCCCGAAGGCGGAACGAGACCCCCAGGTGACGACGGTGGCGACGAAGGAGAAAGCCGGGCTCCTCCGCTCGTGAAAGAGCTAGGTAAAAGAGCAGTAGATAGCGGAGGAGTCCGGCGAGAAGACCCCCCAAGACGGAAGAAGACCCCCGAAGCTGTGCAATAAAATATTTTTAAAAATATTTTATTGCACAGCTCCGATCGTGTGTCGGCAAGTCCGTTCATTTCAAAAGTCCTGCAGACTTTTTCAAAAAAGCCGCCGGAAAAGTCTGGGCGTGTGTGGGCAAGTCCACAGGGTCAGAAAGTCCGGCGGAACTCCGCTGGAAAGTCCGGCGGTTTGTCTGCTGGACTAGGTCCGGCGGACAATCTCGCCAGAAAGTCCTAGCTTGTGTACACCGCATTACTCTCACTACCTCTGCTGAACTCCAATCTTTCCCTTCCTTGTTGGTGGAAAATTCCTTCCAAATACAAAACAAAACTACAGTTACACCCTTCAGTACTGTCTGGATTTTCCCACATGTTTATCTGATTGAGCAAAATTCACCAAGATCTGGATTTACCTACTCTTTGAGAGGGGATCAAGTAGGCATGAATGCTTGCTGGAGTCATAATGGAGCCATTGCTAATTTGCTGTCCATGGACATTGGCAGTGTTTGACCTGATTTTATCACTTATTCCCTAAAGAGACCTGCCATGCTTTCTTATCTAAGTTTGTATTTACTGTGTACTCATTGCATTAAAAGCCAGAAATTCTTATCTGCATTCAGCCCAGCTGCATACTGACAGTGGGAATGAAATTGTGTGAGTTCAGTTGAACTCGCACGATTTCATTCCCGCATGTCAGTCCCGATTTCGGGGGCGATATCAGAGACATCTGTGTGGGTTGCTGCACAGATGTCAATGGAAATCGTACCCCGAAATCACCAAAAGTAGTACAGAAACTACTTTTTGGAATCGGTGCGGAACCGCAAATGCGGCGTCGCACCAATTCGGACAGTGCCATTGCCGGCAATTGCCGCCGATTTGCCATGTAATTTGATATGTCAAGCTGCATGCCAAATTGCATCAATGTGAACCAGGGCTAAATGGCAACTGCTATAAAAAAATACAGTATATATAACCTGTCAAAAAATGTAGGGCAAATGCATCCAAATTCAAACACACTTTTTAAATATACCTCCCGTGAGGCAACTGTTAGGATACATGACAAATGTGTTGCTATGTAGAAAGTGGAAGATATGCTTTAATTCTACATTCTGCTATACAAGTATTTCTATACTATTGACTGTAATTCTTTTTAGAATAAATCTGTGTATGTTTAGTAATCAAAAGAATTGTTAAGGATATGTGGAGCAGCAACATGCTACTTGAAGATAATTGCTTTTCCGTGCTAACACAATAAAGAAAAAAAATTATAGGAAGCCCTGTAGACCGTGCCTGCTATTCTTTATATCATGTGTTGGGTGTTGTTTTTTTCTCACAATAGATTTTTAATATGAATTTCCCATATGGGTGTTAAAGGGTCCCAATGTGTTAAAAAAAAAACATTGCAAAAAACTTGATAATTATTATTTGCATCACAGTTCTCGTTCTTTAACAGGAGATAAAAAGTAGAAGAGCTATTAAAGAGGCACTTGTCCTAAAATTTCCTGTGCACAGCCAGAGGTGTCTGCTCTTGGTGAAGATTATTAGAATAATTTGGCTTGCAGGTCTGTCAGTTCAGTTTTCTATATTCAGATACTTCTAGTAGATTGTGAACTGTTAGGTGACAAGTGCCCATCCAAAACTCAAATTAAGTCCTTAACCATACACATATGTAGCACTACTCCCATAAGAGCTGTAGGATTACTGTCCAGGTCTTCCCAAATGTTTCTGCCCCACAGCCATGCACACAACAGGCTCATTCACTCTTTCTTGTACAGACATGCCTGGTTCCTATCATAGAGTTCTTATTATAAACGGATTCTTCCTGTTAAGAGGTTATTTCCTGCCCTTGCCTAAAAGGTCAGGAAACCCTTTAAAGTGGAGTTCCACCCCCCAAAAAAAAAAAAGCCGGTTTGTGTTACGCCTTGCATGCTAGCTCATCAGGGGCCCCTGTAACTGAACTGTGCCACAGTGTCTAATTGGAGGTATTTGTGTTAAAGGCCTTTAGTTATATATCCATATATATATATATACATATATACACTGTTCTTTTGTAGACATATGTACATTCTTCTTGTTATTGCTTTGGTTGTATGTAATGCCATCACTTTATCATATATAAAGTTACACTAATCACCTGCTGGTATGTTTACATATCTTTTCTTTTAGAAATCTATGCTGGGTGTATTAGTACTACTGCTGTCAGTTTTTTTGGGTGAGTTACTACTTATTGTCCTAGAAAGGGATCACCTCTACATAAGCAGTTTTTTATACAAATATATTCATATCAGCTCCCAAGGGATACCCAAATTGCCACATACCTTCAGTCGTGCATTTTAACATTAATTGTTATATATTCATTTCATATACAGGTAAGAGTATTGGGGAATTTATATCCCACCTCTGCCCAGTGTTCCATGTGTGTCAAACACCTGCTCATTCTGCCTTTTTATTACTACAGTTTTATTCTGATTGCTAGTGCTCCTGATGAGTGGACATCTCCACGAACAGCGTAAAGTCCCAGCCGTATGTTACATCATTGCATCATGTGATTCTGAGATTCAATAACATATATTTTTTTATCTAATCCTATCCATATGCTACATCATTTCAATCATGTGATTCTGAGATTTAATAACATGCAATTTTATCATGAATTATTACCTTTATTAACATCATTTTCCTCAGTATGAATTGGAACTTTTTATCATTATACATGGATGTATTTATTATTACTATTGTGAATTATGTATAATACATTCTTAAAGTGGTTATATTGTCTATCATATTATCTTCATTATATTATGTATATTCCTTTGGAATTACAATCATGTGATTGCATACCTCAATACTTAGCCCTGCTTCATATAAAGTCACACCCAGCCCCCCCCCCCCCTTTCTAGTGTATATATATTAGGGATGGAGGCAGATGAATCTATCCATTCATTGCCTCATTTAAAGTCCCAACTTCTTGTTCCCTCCTCTTTTCAATATTTATGCTGCCATCTACACACTCAACACCTATCATCCAGAAACTTATAAAGCTACCTGAATACAGAGGGAGCTATCAGGCAACAGCAGCAGAGCACACAGAGCAGACCTAACTAAACAATCCCAGCTCACTGAGTACAGTTAGCCCAACTACACTTTTACCTTATACAAAATTACAACCACACTGACTACAGTGTGGCAACTAAATGTACCTAACAAAATCACACACTAACACTATCCTAACTATCCTAGCAGCCAGCTGGGAGGGTGCTACACATACAATAACAAAAGTGCACATTCCTGGGGAAGGCAACTTGTCCATGGACTGACTATACATCTAAAACATTTTAAAGTCAGACCTCTGTTAAGACCAGATGACCACTACTGTGGTATGCTTTACTTTTAACAAACACCTTTGAAGAATGCTGTAAGATTATCTAGTCTGAACAAAGAGGATGTTTACCTATAAGGGCATGTGTAAAAAAAAATGGAGTAGTCAGAAAATCTTTGATTGTGACAGCTGTGTAGAATTTGTGCTGTAGGGATAGAGATAAACATGGTCAAAGAGAGTTGCCAAAGTTTATTGTCAGGGTAGACATCACTCTGGGTCAAAATGACAGCATTGCCAAAGAAATAGTCAGGAACAAAGCAAATGTCAGAGCAGACAAATATTTAGCATTGTCGGGACAAGCAAAATGGCCAAATTGAGGGATTCCAATATGTTGCATGTAGGAGACAGCAGGTTCAAGAAGATCACAATTAGGAAGCTTCATAATCTAAGAGCAGGCAGGAGCCAGAATTCAGTTAAGCCAGGTGACTGAGCTAAGATGGTAGCATACAAGAACTAAAAGTAACCAATGACAGGGTAAACAAGGAACATTCTGGGGACAGGTTTGATGAGAAGAGCAGCAAGAAACAAATAAGCCAAAATACCAAATACCAACCAAAGAAACAGCAATTTGCATCCTGCAATCAGAATATTGTACCCATATAAAAAAAAAAATCGGTAAAATCAAAAAGAGGGCACTTGAGTTCAGGAAAAGCCAGAAAGAACTGCATGAGAAGGAGCAGCCAAAGAAGCAACAACTGGCTCATAACAGTATCCATGAAAGACAGGAGGATAAGCAGCAAGAGCAACAGATTTCTATTAGGACTCATTAAAAGACAGTTGGAAATAGAAGCAATTTAAAGCTTGTAAAATGGATGTTCACAATGTGTTAAACAAAAAACAAACCAAATGGTGCACGTTCATTGAACAGTGCAAACAGAGTATCACCAATTAAATGATGGTGTGTGTTAGGCCCGTTAACCAACAACAGTGTCTCAAGGGAAAGTGAGCAAGCCTCCTCTGGCTGGCTTACTAAACAATCAGGAAAATCACATATCTGGGAAAATTCAAAGTCCCTTGAGCCCAATAATGTTTTTTTTTGTTTGAGAGGTAAGAGGGAGGCAACCTAAAAGCATTTCGACAAACATTTAGGGCATGGTCAAAAGATAGTTGCATTTTTAAGAAATGGGAATGGGAATATTTTATATATGCCCACTTTGTTTTGATGGGAGGACAGAATTTCTTCTTTTTACAAAAGAAAGTGCTTATGATGGTGAGCATGTTTTTATCTTATATTTTTAAACTGATGTCACGCTATTTTTTTTACTGATTGAAGAAATAAATTTGAAGACCTAAAAAAATCAGCTAAACAGTGTGATTAATAAAATACTGTTTAAAGCTTAACTCCACTATCACGTACCTGGTGGTGACTGGAATGTGCTTCTCTCGTCTACACTCCTGAAGGTGGGAACAGAAAGTGTAAAGGCAAGGAGTGGCACGAGTGCCAGGTAGCTGGCTGGTGATGTCCCCTCTGAAGGTGGGTAGAGCTGGCAGTCACGGTCCTTGGAGCAGGAAGTAGAAGCAGCTGGGCACCAGAGCGTGGACAGGAGCAAAACCAGAAGAAGAGCAGTAGTCAGCAACAACTGGGGAGCAGGGTACCCGAATCAGCAGGCAAAAGCAAGTCCAGAGGGCAGGCTAAGGTTGGGTAACAGCCAGGCAATGTGGTACCAAGTCAGCAGGCAGATCAAGTCCAATAAACAGGCCGATGTTAGGATACCAGGTAGCAGAGTAAAGGAGCAAGCAGAGGGGAAGTCCAAAGGCGAGCCGGGTCGTACACGAACAAACAGGAGCAACGGATCGGGACTTGGTGGGTCAGGAAGGAGCTAAAGATCATCCAGCACTTGTTTGCAGTGACAGAGCAGTTTAAATAGGCCACTGGGTGCCAAGTGCTAATTGATGTGTGCACACGCACATGTGCGCACATGCACACTCGTTCGCGCACCAATCTGCGCACGCGCACATATCCGTGCACGATGAACTGGCATTGCGGGTATTATGTTGGTCCTTTGCTTATGAATATTAGCACGTGTGCAATGTGTACGAGCATGAGCAGGTATCCGCACTGACCTTTTAGTGGTGGAGGTCCAGTTTACCTTACATCCACTTTTGTTCAGAAAAAAAATTCCCTTCTGGGTGATCTATGTACATTGCAAGGATTATAACAAACTTTGTTGCAGATTCCTACCTTTTGTTATTCTGAAGAAATCCATGTGTGTTTGTATCTGCCTCTGTTCTGAGTAGATCTAATGGGAGTGGTTTCATAATAAACTGTCAGGTGTGGCAGATAAAGGGCACTAATGAGAAAGTCTGCTGGGCCTGCATCCCTTTAGACGGGTTCCTATTGAAAGTATCTCTCAAAAAAATGAAATTTTTGTTGCAAGGGATGCCTGAAATTGACTTGTATCTTAGGCAGACTTCTGTGAAAATTGGTGAGCCAATCACTCAAGCAGGAAATGATGTTTCTGGGGAGTGGTCAGTACACACTCTGTGTACAGAAAACTCCAGGTAGCCATATTGCAATGTATTCTCAGAAAATTACATTGGCTGCATATTAAAAAGGAAAGGTAATTTTTTAGACATCCCCCTTAGGGAGCACTATAGCTACATACAAATCCGATTTAACAACTTATTAAATCTCGACCAACCCCCTACACATTAACCCCTTTTGAGAGCGTTTGCAGATCAGGGCCCCAGTCCTCAGGGTTAATCCCTTTAATATATACAGCCATAATAGGCTAAAAAAAAAACACCCTTGAGACCATATCATCTCCAGTGGGAGGCAGAATTAGGGAAGCGGTTGGACCCAGAGGATTGGCAGGTCATGAATGCTACATTGTCCGAAAGGTCCAAGAATGTACTATTTCTGGAAAATGCCTACAAAGTGCTATATAGGTGGTACTACACCCCGGCCACATTGGCGAGTTTTATTCCATCCTATTCCCCCCTATGTTTTCGTGGATGTGCCCAAGAGGGCACAATGGCACACATTTGGTGGAAGTGCCCCAGGGTATGCAGACTGTGGATCAGAATCTATGCACTTCTTCGTAACCTTTTTAACGCTAACATAAAGAGGGACCCATTTGAGGCCCTTCTAGGGAAACCAATTACAGAATTACTACGACCATAAGGCCAATTGGCGTCGCACATTTTTACTGCATCTAAATTGACCATAGCAAAAGCCTGGAAAACCTCGGCCCTCAGCTTCGAAGCAGTCAAAAATCGTGTAAATGATATCATGGTTAAAGCTGACAGCCGTATTATCGGATACACATGATAAATTCCTCCGGACATGGCAACCTTGGGTGACGCATATCCACCCTTCCCGATTCAATCCAACGCTACTCTCACTCTAATATACCCCCACTCCCCTCACCCCGGGGACCCCTTTCTTCCTCTGCACCATTCTCTCTACTTTTCCCTCAGTCTTTCCTCCTTTCATGCCCCCTTTCTATACTCTCCTCTTCTGATTTTTTGACCCACAGGCCAGTTCCTGTTGGGACTGGACACATGGTGAGAAAATGCTTTTATTGCATAGGAGAATATGCTACCTAGCCTCACATAGTCTCCTTTAAAATGTTCTGTTTTACATTTCTTTCTTGACCAATATACTACAAATGGCTCTGTAAACTAAAGCACACACAAGCGTAGTTAAGGGTGCTACCACCTGGTGGTCACAGGTGACCGCCCCTGAACCTTCAGGAATGTGTGCAAATTGTTGTGTCCAGAAATATCATATTCTTTTGATACCGGAAATTTATGCAGATATGTTCACATGATGTGTCCACTACTATTTTTGTTTGTTCTTGTTGATATGTATATTCAATAAAAACCTTTGTAGAAGAAAAGGAAAGGTAATTTTTAATAATATTCAATTACAAAATGATTAGTGTCGCAATCATATGCACTATATTATTTTTTCTTTATTTGCTATTTCTTTTCCCTACGAAAGTTGAGTTAGCCCTTTAAACAATGAGTTGAGCTATAACACTCAATTTACTATGTAGTCATGTTACTAATAAAGTCAATTAGGCCAACCAACCAGAGAAGACAGTAGCTTATAAGTAAATTAGAGGTAAGCTGAAGGGCACCTTTAAAAATAATTTGTCTATAGGCACTGTGCAAGCCTTTCATTTAGCTACAGCTGATGTGTATTGTATGAAATAGGCTATAGCAATGGAGGATTATCATAAGGGCAGAAGGGGCAGGTGCCCAGGGTACCAGACTTCCGAGGTGCTCAAGAGGTTGCTACATTTTCTCCTCCCATAATGATTATTTTTAAGCCAATTTAAGCTTTGTTTGTCTTTGGCCTTTCTTTGGCTATAGGGGTCAGCAGCCGCAGCCTTCCTAATTTTCTCAATAGAGATTTAATTTGAGATAATCAAACAATCTGACACAATACACATTTTCTGTAAATGAATCATTATTTCTATATTATTTGCTATCATCACACATGTAATTTGCAAATGTGCATTTTTTTTAGTAAGAAGATTGTAACTGTTTAAGACTGTCAACACCCATGTTAAGTCTAAATGCCTCTAAAAAATATAATTTAATATAAAAATATAATTTAATATACTCAAGAGTAATTAAATTATCATTAATATTGAGATGTTCACTTTCCAGCCATTCTAAATTATGAGCGATTAGAATATATTTGCATCGAATATGCTTCAGGTATAAGAATAACTGGAAGGCAGCTGTGTATATTAAAATACCTTCCCTACATTGTCAGAATATTGTCTAAATTATATTCTGAAATGGCAACCTTCTATATTTGTACTGTTTTCCATAATTAAGATGATATTTTAACCACAAGAAAAGATAAGCTGTCAATTTTGCCAAACTTGTTTTTTTTCTATAAAACATGCAGCATTGCTAGGTAAAATTACTTAAAAAAAAATAAAATGTCCACACTTTAAAGCAAGGAGCGCACACTGATCCTAGCTGTGTGACTGCTTGTTATAAACAAAGCCATATCATACCCTGTTGATGTAAAACATGTCTTTGTTTATAAAAAAAAAAAGTGATTACCATGATCGCACTGACAAGGCAATGATATAACTTTGTTCATAAACATAGAGGTTATCTTTAGGTTAGAAGTTAGTGTAAGACAGCATCACTGAATGGCGGACAGTGGTCCGTATCCGGACCGCCATGGTCCCGACATATAGGAGCCAGCTTTTCCCCCAAGCCTCGGCCGCTGTCATTGTCAGTATAGTAAGGAGCAGAAGGCTGTACAGTTCTAAATGGCAGATGGGGGTGGGAGCTGCAGGAGTTAACTTTTTAAGTTAATCAGCAGGTGATTGGTTCCTAGGACACAGGGAGTTCTAGCAACCAATTATCAGCTTGCTAATAAGAAACGTTAACTCAGGCTGCTCCTGCTCTCCCTTGCTGCTCAGAACTGTACAGCCTCCAGCTCCTTGCTCTGCTGACAATGACAGCGGATGAGGCTTGGGGTAAAGCCGGCTCCTGCTTGCCGTTCAGAACTTTACAGCCTCTTTCTCTCCTCTGTGTGCCCATGTGAGTAGAAAAGTAAAGGGGCAGAAGAGAAGGGGAGTGCAGTGGACCAGAGGACACCGCTGTTGGAGCTGGGATGTTAAGGGGGCAGTAGACCAATGGACACCACTGTAATGGCAGTGATGTAAAGCGGAGCTGTGGTCGCCACCCTGCTGTGGGGGCTGAAATGTGAGGGAGGACACCACTGTGGAGGCAAAGATGTGAGGGGGCAGAGGACACCACTGTGGGGGCAGTGATATGATAGGGTGAATAAGACAATGCTGTGGGGGTAGTGATGTGAGTGGAAGGGCAGAGGACAACGCTGTGGGGGTAGTGAGGTGAAGAGGGGGCAGAGGACACTGCTATGGAGGCTGTCATGTGAAGACAGGGCAGAGGACACCACTGCTGGGAGGGTGACGTGAAGGGGGGCTGTGGACACTCTGTGAAGGGGAAAGGGGGACACTGTCAGCACACAAATCTGTGAAGGGGAAACTGTGACATACAGGGGGGACAGAGGATGTGATGTAAGAATGGTATTGTGATTTAAGAGAAGCGAGCTTTGATGTGCAGGCGTCATCACACAAACATGCAATTCCGACCTCGGTTGGAAGAAAATTTTACTGACTGGACCTCCATTAATTTCATATCAGTACCTTTGGTGAAAGTATTTGGGTTAGTGCAAGGGATACGTCCAGGTTTAAGGTTACTGTTAGTGTTGACATATTGTGGCAAAAGAACAGGTCGAGGGTAGTTAAAGGGAACATCTCGCTCCCATGTAGGGCAAATTGACAGTGTCTTAGCAAATGCTTCCCCCCCCCCCCAGATCCCCAATCCCCCTATACTGACCTTACAAGTACTTCCTTGCTGCACCTTCCTCCATCACAACTGACACTGAAATGACTGGTGTTGGTGACCCAGAAAGTGATATCACTTTCATATGTCATATGTCACTGTCTGGTAAGTGCTGAATATTGTGTAAGTATAGAGGAGGAAGAGGCTGCAAGGGAGTGCTGGTACAGTGTGTATAAGGGACAGGGCTGCTGTTAGAAATCATGGGGCCCACACAGCCTACCTGACCTTTTTTTGATGCCCCACACTTCATTGGTGGACTGTCCCTTGGTGTCTTCATGTCCAATGCAGGGCTATAGACCTCAGGGAGAAGACGCTACATAAACTGGTCTAGCAGTGCAGAGGAATGGAGGATCAGGTAAGCAAATCTACTTTAAGGGCCAGTTCACACCAGACGCAGTTTCGTTCAGTTCCGTTCGCTTTTTTTCTGTACTTAAAATGCACGCACAGTGTTTTCCATGTATTCCAATGGCTCTAGTTCTCACCATGCAGTCAGTTTCTGGTCAGTCTCCGGTAAGTTACTGGTGCAGAAACTGACCGGAAACTTACCGGAACTGACTGTATTGGTGCAGAAAAAACTGAACTGCACGGAACTGCACGGAACTGCATCTGGTGTGAACTGGCCCTAAGAAGGAAGTCTCCTAGACCTAAATGAGCAATTAGCCCTTGCGGTGCGAGTGCAGTCCTACTGCAAGGAATAGTTTTCAGGTTTTTCCATAGTTGGGCTTTAAAATCACACTTCAAATTGCTCAGGTGTTAATCACAAAATTCAAGTCTTACAAAGTGCAGGGGTGATCTGTAGGAGTGATTCTGATAATATAAAAAATAATGCAAGTGAGGAACTGATATGTGTGTGCAAACCAGGAGAGCCTAGCCAGGACTCACGTCAAACTCAGCCCAGCCAGTTTTGTCCCTCCAGTAGGGGGTGTGAAAGAGATACTTAGCCTGGATTGCAGAAGAAGGATGCAGAAGAACTGACACATCATTATGGAGTTCAGTAAGTTTAAACAAGTCACATTTTCCTGGTGAAGAGTTGTCCTGGACACCCAGAGTAGTGCCAGCCTTAGCCACACAGATCCCCAATGCAGACTGTAGAGAGGAAGATGCAGATTATAAAGGAGCCAATCTGCTGCTCCATTTAGCCTGATTTGCTCCTCCTCCCCAGGAGAGCCCTGCTTTCTCCACAACTTCTCTGCCCACCTAACCTTCCACTGTCCACTTTTCTGACCCACTCATAGTGATAATACTGCTGGATCTGTCCTGATGACCACACAGCATCCTCTCCTATCTAATGAAAGCACTGAGCCCAGGGATACAGCCTGCCTTCTCCTCAGCATTTACTAAAGCAGAAAAGCAGTGATATCACTCTGCCAGGGACTGAGGACTGTGTTTTGGCAGTCGGGAACAAGGTATTGAAGCTGAGTGCATTTGTAGCAGATCAAAAGGTATTTTTCTGTACTTACAAGGTCTTTAAATGGGATGAAGTACAGGAAATGTACATGTATAGCAAATATGTTCTGCATTTTTTATGTTATATTGATATCTGTTTTAAAGCCCAATGCAACCAAATTAAAAACAATTTCCTTCTACACTGATTCCAATGCATTTTGTTTAAATGCAAAAATTTTGTCAAAATACCCAGATTTTTACAAACATTTCAGCGAAGCAAAAACTCCCAGTTTAGTTCAATCTTGCACACAGTTGGCCTTGAGTTAGTGGCGCCACTGAAAAAATAAAAGTAGCATGTTCTAGTCTCACTTAGATTACAATAGTTGAAAGCATAGTAATTGTAAATGTCAGCTTCTCTATCATGGCTAATAGTGACATGTTGTTTTGCAAGATAGCTTGAATTTCAATCAGGTTGCAATTTTGGATTACTAGCACTCTCTACTTTACATTCATGTGTGGGTAGTTGAAAAAAAAGAAAAAAACAGAAAACTGGATCCAACAGATTTCACTGGGAGAGCTGCTACTTTTTAATCTGTGGAGCTCAGATGTTAGTCTAATGCCGCGTAGACATGATCGGAAATGCCGCCAGCAAAACTCAGATGAGAGCTTTTTGTCGGAAAATGCGACCGTGTGTATGCTCCATCGGTCTTTTGCTGGCAGAATTCCAGCCTGTTCTCTATTTTTCGGTCGGGAAAAGTTCCTATCCGAAAATGCGATAGTCTGTATGCAATTCGGATGCGCAAAAAATCACGTATGCTTGGAAACAATTTGACGCACGCTCGGAAGCATTGAACTTAATTTTCTCGGCTCGTCTTAGTGTTTGTACGTCACCGCGTTCTTGATGGTCGAAAGTTCAGAGAACTTTTGTGTGACCGTGTGTATGCAAGACAAGCTTGAGCGGAATTCCGTTGGAAAAACCATCCAAGATTTTTCGGATGGAAATTCCGCTTGTGTGTATGCTTCATAATAGCTTGGTCCTGCCCTGTGTATTATGAGTGCTGACAGCAGCTCCTATATGAATGAAGGTGCTTATACTGTATATGAGGCTTATTTTTTATTTTTTGATCTGCTGATTATGTTTGTTTTAGTAAACCTGTAATTAGAATAAAAAGGGGGTTAAAAGAAAAAGTTTTTTTATTTAACCCCTTATTAAGCCTTAGGTAAGCCTTTTTAATTTGTAACACTTTCATCCCCTTCAACCTTTTTTTTTTTCTAAATGCATGGAAACTTATCTTGTTTTGTCTATTTTTGCTGCATTCAAAAAAAACACAGAATTTTAAGAGCTTCTATTTTGTTTATAAATAACTTTACCATGATTTGTACTGGAAAACATTTTTTTGTGCCTTTATGAAATGGACACTTCACAGAATTAAATGTGCACTTTTAACTTCCTTCATTTTCAGATGGAAGAAAACATAATAAGGTTATTGAAAACCTGGCTCTGGTTTACAGTGCTTAAAGAGGAAGTAAAGCCTAATTTTTTTTTAAATGTCACCTGCAAGGCAAAGGCATAATGAGCTAGTATGCATAGCATACTAGCTCATTATGAATAACTTACCTGAGAACGAAGCCACCGGAGCGACCCTCTTCCACATCCTCCTCCGCCGCCATCAATCCCGGAGTGACTTCCGGGTCTCACTGCTCTGGCGCTGTCATTTGCCGGAGCGGCGATGACGTCACTCTCGTGCATGCACACGGGAGCCGCCGAGATCGGCATATCGCCGTGATCAGTGGCTTTCTCAGTGCGCCTGCGCACCACTATCTATGGCGCATGCGCCATAGACAGCGGTGCCTGTCTTTTGTAAATATCTCCTAAACCGTGTAGGTTTAGAAGATATTTATTGGACCTACAGGTAAGCCTTAATCTAGGCTTACCTGTAGGCCAAAGTGGTTTGTAAGGGTTTACAACCACTTTAATATGTGCTGAGAGTATATGCAGATACCTAGTTACAGTACAAAGCCAGTTTAGCATGCCTCTATTTTATTTTATTTTTTTCCCCCACATGTTAAAATATACATGATAGGCCCTAAATTCCCTAATACACTATATATTTTTTGAAAGCAGAGCCTGTAGAAAAAAATTGTAGCATTTGCAATTTTCTATGTTACACCATAATTGTGTTTATCAAATCTGTATTTTCAGTATAAAAAATACACTCAAATAAATTTTAGGGCACACAAATACTATATCAAATATTATGTTAAAATATAAATAAAGAGGTTGCATGGAGCAAATACCAAATATGTCAAGCCTCGAAATGGAGAAAAGCTACAGTACTCAAAATGTCCATAGGTAACTATTGAAAAGCCTTTACAGCTCATCAGTTTTTATTGTTGATCATGTCCACTCAAGTCCAAGAGGGGGAGAATGGAACTGCACTGGATCCACAATCTGGAAGCCACCTCCCCCCTGGCCTTAATAAGGTGGTCAGTTTTAGACCCTTCTTTTATCTGGAGGTATATATTTACACTATAATTTGGGCTCCTTTAAGGATATGATTTATTTATAGTATCTCACAAAAGTAAGTACACCCTCACATTTTTGTAAATATTTTATTATATCTTTTCATGTGACAACACTGAAGAAATGACACTTCGCTACAATGTAAAGTAGTGAGTATACAGCTTGTATAACAATGTCAATTTGCTGTCCCCTCAAAATAATAATTAATGTCTAAACCGCTGGCACAAAAAGTGAGTACACCCCTAAGTGAAAATGTCTAAATTGGGCCCAAAGTGTCAATATTTTGTGTGGACACCATTATTTTCCAGCAGTGCCTTAACCCTCTTGGGCATGAAGGTCACCAGAGCTTCACAGGTTGCCACTGGAGTCCTCTTCCACTCCTCCATGATGACATCACAGAGCTGGTGGATTATAGAGACCTTGCACTCCTCCACCTTCCGTTTGAGGATGCCCCACAGATGCTCAATAGGGTTTAGGTCTGGAGACATGCTTGGCCAGTCCATCACCTTTACCCTCAGCTTTTTTAGTAAGGCAGTGGTCATCTTGGAGGTGTGTTTGGGGTTGTTTTCATGTTGGAATACTGCCCTGCAGGCCCAGTCTCCGAAGGGAGGGGATCATGCTCTGCTTCAGTATGTCACAGTACATGTTGGCATTCATGGTTCCCTCAATGAACTGTAGCTCCCCAATGCCAGCATTACTCATGCAGCCCCAGACCATGACACTCCCACCACCATGCTTGACTGTAGGCAAGACACACTTGTCTTTGTACTCCTCACTTGGTTGCAGCCACACACGCTTGACACCATCTGAACCAAATAAGTTTATCTTGGTGTAATCAGACCACAGAACATGGTTCCAGCAATCCATGTCCTTAGTCTGCTTGTCTTCAGCAAACTGTTTGCAGGCTTTCTTGTGCATCATCTTTAGAAGAGGCTTCCTTCTGGGATGCAGAAAAGGACAAGAGAAGTGCAATATGCAAATATTTTTAATGAAAATAAAGGAATTTAAGATACACTCACAAAGGTGTAGTATAAACAGGCATGTAACGTGGTATCATCCGCACCGACTGCCGGGTGAAAGGGGAAGTCCAATGCTGTTATTATGGAGGTGTGTCTGCGATCCTGTCTTTCCTCCGGCCACACTGTTTGTACACAATGCTTCTGGATGGTGGGGACTGCGATCAGCGGCGGGGCACGGGCAGATGTCACTTCCGGGTCAGGTCCACTGTTATGTCAGTCCACCAAATTCCATCTGACATACATATGTTATCCAAATATAATCCATATAACACGATGTGATGACAATTAGTGCATTCAGCTTCTGAAGATAGTAGGTGATTCTAGGTAGTAGTTAAAGCGTGCAAACACCAAAATCTTCACCACGTGAGGCACACTCCCCTAAAGCCCCATACACACGGTCGGATTTTTGCATGGATTCTGTCCGATCGGACAATGTTGTTGAAAAATCAGACCGTGTGTATGCACCATCGGACAGTGTACGTCGGATTGTCCGACGGACAAAGTCCTATCTCCTGCTGGATAGATTTGCCGACAACACGGTCCGATCACACCAAATCCGATCGTGTGTACGGTTGTCCGACCGGACAAAGTGCTACGCATGCTCAGATCACATTACAAGACCAAAGCTATTGGCTACTAGCCTCTACGTAGTCCCGTCGTAGGCAACAAACGTCACCACGTTCAGAATGATCGGATTTTCCGACAACTTTGTCTGACCGTGTGTACGCAAAACCAACATCAGACAAAGTATGACGGACATGGTCCGACGGACCTGGTCCTCGGATAATCCGCGCGTGTGTATGGGGCTTAAGGGGTTACACTCACCAGAACCCAAATTTCTTATGCATTTAAAGGAAATCTTTGTGCTTCTTTAAAGTGCAGTCATCACCATTGTAGAGAGTGTGGATCACCTCAATCAGTTGAGGCATATCTCAGAAGGCATTGTTCAAGTCGACTCTTCTGAATCTTTACACTTATGGTTTAGAGGAAGAGCAAACAAGCATCAGACCTTCCTTTAGGATCAGATGGCAGAGACAGGGATGCAGGCAATGTAAATAGTCAGGCTGCTTGCTGGTGATCAGAGCTGTGTCTGGCTGTCCTCTGAAGTGCTGGGTGCTGCAGCAGCTGGTGCTTGTCAGGTGCTGGCCTGGATGCCCAGAGAATGACATGTATGCGGTGAAGAGATGTGTCCAAGAACATACTCCGATGCACAGAACAGAAAACAGTCTGTCTGCATCCTTAGGGTACCACTGTAAGGGAGTACTCTTCTCTGACCACTAAGGTAAGGGTATTTTTTACTGACCCCAATAAATTGTTTTAAGTAAGAGGTCCAAGAGAACTGAAACTGTTCCCAAACTGCTAAAAAAACATTTGGAAATAACAGTGCTCTGAATCACAAGGACAGTTTTGACAAAGTCTTCCCTAAATGTTATATGTGTTTGGAGCCCTGTGATTCTACTCTTCCATGAGACATTCCATCTGTTAATAGAGGTAGAAAATGTTTTTTTCTGGTACTGCTCTTCAACTTCCACTAGTGTTAAATTGATTTAAGATCTGGTATCTGTGATAGTTATGGCATATGGTTTATCCCATTTTCAAGATCAGCAAGCTATTGAGTAATTTCTGGTTCAATTCTAGTGTCACAGTTTAAAGCTGATCTCTAGGATAAGCAAATATTGTAAAAATACAAGAGCCATGTGTATTCCTATACCGGGCAATACTCCAATTCAATAATCCAATATGAAACTTTACAGAAGCTTCTTCTAAGGACTTGTTTATGTTAGCGGTGCTCTCTAAAAGTGATCTGTGGTGAATTGCTTTTTAGATAGCTTTGACAGGCAGTGAAGAAGGTGTTATGTCACTTCATATCCATCTGTTTTAACCCCTAAAATCCTTAACCACCATGCTTCCTCTGCATGCAATGCAGGGGCGGTTGTGGAACTTCCCCATTGGGTCATGATCAGCATTCAGTACTGCCTGTTGAACTCAACCAGGGGGAAAATATTGCCATGCTGCAATGCTTTGCATTGTGGCACACCATGTTTACACCCCAGTCTACTGCTGCGTTCTCCTTGTGTGGGGTTGAACGAAAAGAAAGCACATCTAAGAGTATCTTTTGGACCAAAAATCCAATCCTTCGCAAGCAAAAAAAAATTATTTTCCTTGCACTTAATCAGGCATTCTTTGCAAAGTAAAACTTCACTGGGCAGCTGAGACCGGGAAGCAGAGTGGCAGGAGAGCATTGGGATGTCTCCTGGGCAACGCTATCCTGCCAGAACTGAGCCTCCCAATTGTACCGATCAACTTCTCCTTCCAGTGCTTGCAGCTCTCCACACAGACATCTGTGAGGAAGCTGATAGGCTTAGAGAGGCATGCTGACAGTGGAGGCATGCTGACAGTGGAGGCATCAAGGGCTGGATGGGGACAGCCAAAGAGCTGGATGTGACCCTGGGGTCAAAGTCAGGTTTCAGTCTGTTTTTAACAGCATAAGCTGGCCATAGACAGAGTGTTTTTCTTTCCTGCATCCGCAGTCAATGTTAACAGGGGAATCCCTCCTACGAAGCCATTGTGTTCTCCCAGCAGGGGGGCAGGAAAAGCTGTGCCCACTTGTAGAACACAGTGATTACTGCTAGTGGCTATAATAGCCACTAGCAATAATCACATGTAAAATCCAACAGACTGGTTGTACCCAAGTTGATCCATCGTTCAACTTGGGTACATTCAGTCTGAAGCGGCGGAGATTCAATATTATTTATGGCCGGCCTTAGAAACACCTGCTGTTTGTTTACATTAGGGGACTGGCAATCTACTCTCATAGAAGAAAAAAAATATTTCTTCAAAATGCTTATGCTGTAGTTACAGGGATTAAAGAGGGCGATTAAAGAGGGCTTGTTTTAACATGCTTTTACTGATTGCTTAAAATATCCATGATCTAAGCACAAGTTCACTTTAGGTCCATCAATCCAATGACTAAACATTTGCCCAGTAAAAGAGTGAGGTCGAGCTGTTTTATACTAAATAATGAAAAGACATAAAGGGAAGTGTATTCATGGTTGCAGGCTTTAAAGATAAAACACTGATGTTAACTCGTCTACATACAGGTATTCAAGAATCAGAACTCACGCTGTTAACTGGAAACTAGAATTCATTTACAGGTAAAAAGGGACCAGCGGGAAAAAAACATATCAGAGCTACAAGAAAAAGTAAAACTTTTCAAAGAAAACAATTATCCTGGAGAAATCTGTAGCAGATAAATACACTTATCACTGAAAATGCATTCAAATTATGCTTTAAAGTAAATCTGTCATACCTGACAGATAGTAAAGATTACATATACATTTAAAAGAAGTACCTTCACATTGACTTCTTTATGTTCCAGAGTCCCCGGAAAGTCTCCCAATATGCAAATAATGGCTTTAAAGTATAACTAAAAGCAAACTTTTTTTTAAGTTTCGGATAGAGTGGAGAGGAATTAGAATGCTTGTCAATTTTTATTGCTGTCTGCGCCCCCGTTAACCCTTTGAGGACCAAGGGACGTATTTGTCCCATGTGTACGAACTTACAAAACTGTACGGAAATAAAAATTGCTCCTTTTTTTTTTTCATAAAAAGTAACTTAAATAGTCAGATGTTATTTGATCATAATTCTTCCCCAAAAATGTGTGCAAATGGTTTTATTTATTGTTCAAATACATTCATAAGGGAAAAAAATATAATTATTTTTATATTGATGACGGTAATCTTATGGTCCTCAAAGCGTTAAGGAGATTCAACCTCTCTATTTGTCCTGTTTACCATTATAATTGAAAGTAAAAGTAAAAGAAAATTCCAAATTCAGGGTTGTCCCCAGAAAAGTAAGAGGGGAAATCTTCCAACGGGGACACTAGTTCTGGTGACCTTGGCCATCCCCAAGGAATTCTCTTAATTTGCAGTGATTTCATGTCACTTCCAGCTTGATAATTTGGAACAGGAAGTGTAGGAAAATCTCCACAATGGTAAACAGATGGTGGAAAAAATTGACAGGGGTTATAACCCTCCCTTGCTCTATCCAAAATGAAAAAAAAAAGTTTTGCCTATAATGAAACAAAAAAAAAAAGCTCCAGTTGAGTGAGTCTCTAGTTAATCCCCACACACACTAGTCAGGCGCTAGCCCAGCTTCCAAAAATCATTTTTATTAAAGCTTCATATGACAATTGGTTGACAGATGGAGCAGGGAACAAAGAGGTAGATTTATTTCATGCAAATATAGTCACCACAATCACCTATATACTGCTCTAATGTGTCATCATTAAAGGTGAACTAACCAAATAAAAACAGTACTCAGCTGGTACCACAAAGAAAACCTGTCTGGAGTACACGGTGCATACACTCAAATCTAATGTGAAGAGTTTAGTCCAGATCTACTGCCAGAAAAAATCTGATACACCAATTGACAAAACTTGACACATCTGTCAAAATCATTGTATAGTAACAACAACATACACAAAAAACATGTATATTTGTATGCCAATACCAAGCATTTGCACGAGTACTTGCACCTAGGTAGCCTCAGAGATGATCGGTGCGGCGGTGTGGGGAGTTATAATCACCGATCTCCCTGTATGGCTTAAAATAAAGCAGCTGACAGATGCTTCTCCTCCTCTCCTTCCCACAAATTTTTAGCTGCTTTATTGAAATCCACACAGGGAGATCGGTGATTTTAACTCCCCCCACTACCGCACTGATCACCCCTGACTGTCCCCTGCATCCTCATTCGGCTCCCCAGGTCCTCTGTGTCCTCCTCCGGGTCCCCATCCGTGTCCTCCTCCGGGTCCCCATCCGTGTCCTCCTCTGGGTCCCAGTCCGTGTCCTCCTCAGGGTCCCCGTCCGTGTCTTCCTCTGGGTCCCCCTCCTTGTCCTCCTCCGGGTCCCCCTCTGTGCTCCCCGGGTCCTCCGTGTCCTCCTCTGCTCCCCCCCCGTCCCAGACCTGTCAGGATGGAGAGAGAAGGAAGGAGTCGGTAAATCTGTCATTTACTGGCTCCTTCCTTTTCTGAATGAACAGTCAGTGATCACTAACTCTGTCCATTCATAATGGAGCCTCGTAAACTGTGTTTACGATGCTTCAGTTTGTGAATGGGGGGAGACTCTGTCTCTTGTCCATTCATCTTCAGTGCAGCCGAGGCTGCTGAGAAAGGAACTAGGAAATATGTGTCCTTAGTCCCTTTCCCTGTCTCAAAGAGGAGATGTCAGGGGTCTGTTTATACCCCTGATAACTCACCAAAGCCCCCCCCCCCCCCCAAACAGAGTTGATAAAAAAAAGAAAGATTCGTAATAAATATTTAAAAATTGAATTGTAAAAAAAAAAAACACTGACACAGTCCACCCCCCCCCCCCCCCCCAAAAAAAAGAAAGCATTGTAAAAAAATAACAAAAAAATATAAATTGTAAAAATAGAATTGTAGGAAAAATAATTGTCAATAAAATACGACTGACACAGTCTACGTCTTATCAGTGCCCATCTGTGCCATCTATCAGTGCCCATCAGTGCTGCATATTAGTACCACTGTCACATAACATTAATAAATGTATTGGTAATCGGTATCGTCAAGGAATTAAAAAAAAGTATTGGTACTTGGTCTTAAAAAAGTGGTATCGGTGCAACCCTAATACATACACACAATCAAGTTGATGTTAAGAACAAATGCTTTTTTTTCTCAAATAATTTATTTAGTTATTTCAGTGTACAAGAAGTAGAACAGTAGAGTAGTTTTAGAGTAAACATTAAGGCAGTTACAGAATATGGTCATATTGTACTGTGTTTGTATAATATTCTCATGAGTCTCACTGTTCTTAATTAACATATCATGAACTATTAACTATAATGGGTATATCAAAGTATATATCGGTAACTTGTGCAATTAGGCTCTATTGCCTTTTACATTATTATAATTGCAATGTAGAACAACATTTAGTTCCCAAAATAAACCAATAATCAATAAAACAAGAAAAACAAGAAGGGGAGGAAAGAGAGGGAAAGGAAGAGCAGAGCGATCATCAGGTTAGCCGGATACATGACTACATTTTGGGATAGAATACGATTTGCCAAGCTGACCAGTTGGCAATGTATCTTACATGTAAGCCATCTTTATATGCCAGAATCTTTTAGTATTCTGCCGCAACATTAATTTTTGTGAATAGTTCTCGTCTACTTGGGATCTCGTCAGTTTTCCATATGCTCAATATTAGAGACCTGGCAGCAAATATAATGTGCATTGCTAGTGATCTAACTGAGATTGAATATTCTGACATATTAATGCTCAAGATTGCTTTCTCGATAGAGGGTTGGGTGAAAACCCCTGTGATTTTTGCAATTAGCTTAAAAGTTTCAATCCAGAAGCCTCGAAGGTGAGGACATGCCCACACCATATGGGCCAATGTTCCCACCTGTCCACAACCCCTCCAGCAGAGGTTTGAGTTGCCTGATGAGAATTTGGCGATTATGTATGGGGTAAAGTGCCACCTTGCAAGAAGCTTCGCCGCCAACTCTTCATAATTCGAGCACCTCGAATAATGACGATTATTTTTAATCCCTAAAAGCCATTGTTTGTCCGTGAAGGTCTTGCCTAGGTCTTTTTCCCATTTGGTAAGTGGAGTAAGTTTGAGGAAGGTTAACTTGGAATTAAGTAGGTCGTATATTAAAGATATTCCTTTCGCTTTGGGGTTAGAGGAATTTAGATGTTTCCAAAGTTGAGTGGGGATTTGGACATACAGTGGTGTGAAAAAGTGTTTGCCCCCTTCCTCATTTCCTGTTCCTTTGCATGTTTGTCACACTTAAGTGTTTCGGAACATCAAACCAATTTAAACAATAGTCAAGGACAACATAAGTAAACACAAAATGCAATTTGTAAATGAAGGTGTTTATTATTAAAGGTGAAAAAAAATCCAAACCATCATGGCCCTGTGTGAAAAAGTGATTGCCCCCTAAACCTAATAACTGGTTGGGCCACCCTTAGCAGCAACAACTGCAATCAAGCGTTTGCGATAACATGCAATGAGGCTTTTACAGCGTCCTGGAGGAATTTTGGCCCACTCATCTTTGCAGAATTGTCCTAATTCAGTTACATTAGAGGGTTTTCGAGCATGAACGGCCTTTTTAAGGTCATACCACAACATCTCAATAGGATTCAGGTCAGGACTTTGGCTAGGCCACTCCAAAGTCTTCATTTTGTTTTTCTTCAGCCATTCAGTGGTGGACTTGCTGGTGTGTTTAGGATCATTGTCCTGCTGCAGAACCCAAGTTCGTTTCAGCTTGAGTACACGAACAGATGGTCGGACATTCTCCTTCAGGATCTCTTGGTAGACAGCAGAATTCATAGTTCCTTTTATCACGGCAAGTCTTCCAGGTCCTGAAGCAGCAAAACAGCCCCAGACCATCACACTACCACCACCATATTTTACTGTTGGTATAATGTTCTTTTTCTGAAATGCAGTGTTCCTTCTACGCCAGATATACTTGGACACACACCTTCCAAAGAGTTCCACGTTTGTCTCATTGGTCCACAGAATGTTGTCCCAAAAGTCTTGGGGATCATCAAGATGTGTTGTGGAGAAATTGAGACGAGCTTTGATGTTCTTTTTGCTCAGCAGTGGTTTTCTCCTTGGAACTCTGCCATGCAGGCCATTTTTGCCCAGTCTTTTCCTGATGGTGGAGGCATGAACGCTGACCTTAACTGAGGCAAGTGAGGCCTGCAGTTCCTTGGACGTTGTTGTGGGGTCTTTTGTGACCTCTTGGATGAGTCGTCGCTGCGCTCTTGGGGTAATTTTGGGCGGCCGGCCACTCCTGGGAAGGTTCACCACTGTTCCATGTCTTCGCCATTTGTGGATAATGGCTCTCACTGTGGTTCGCTGGATTCCCAAAGCTTTGGAAATGGCTTTATAACCCTTTCCAGACTGATAGATCTCAATTACTTTCTTTCTCAATTGTTCCTGAATTTCTTTGGGTCTCGGCATGATGTGTAGCTTTTAAGGATCTTCTGGTGGACCTTACTGTGTCAAGCAGCTCCTATTTAAGTGATGCCTTGATTGTGAACAGGTGTGGCAATAATCAGGCCTGGGTGTGGCTAGAGAAATTGAACTCAGGTGTGGACAACCACAGTTATAGTATGTTTTAAGGGGGGCAATCACTTTTTCACACAGGGCCATGATGGTTTGGATTTTTTTTCACCTTTAATAATAAACACCTTCATTTACAAATTGCATTTTGTGTTTACTTGTGTTGTCCTTGACTATTGTTTAAATTGGTTTGATGTTCCGAAACACTTAAGTGTGACAAACATGCAAAGGAACAGGAAATGAGGAAGGGGGCAAACACTTTTTCACACCACTGTATGTTGTATCTAACTGTTGAAACAGGGAGGATATCTGCATGTAGGTTAGGAACTCTGACGGAGGTACATTAAATCTGGTTTGGACCTCCTGGAATGACGTAATTTTTCCTTCCTTCAGGAGGTCTTTCAAAAATAAATATATATTTTCTCAGCCAGTGAGTCAAAGATATGTTTTGGATCAATCACTGCAGAGATTCCAGAGGGATGGGGACACTTGTAGTTTGGGTGCTTGGATGATATGTTTCTTTTAAGTATTTCCATGCATTGAGTGAAGCTTGTATAGTAGGGTGATCTATAGAAATATTTGTATGACGTTTATTGTGTGTCAGTAGTAGGGACATTGGTGTTTTAGGGTGTAGCCATGCCTGCTCTAGTTGGCACCATGGTTTGGTTTAAGATGTGTCTAACCAACCCCTGAGCTGATCTAGAATTGCCGCCATATAGTCGTTTTTCAAGATTGGGGTGCCCATCCCTACTGCTGATTTAAGTTTCCCTAGCATTTGAGAGGGAAATCATACTCTTTCCTGTCGAAACAAAATGAGCTAATTGCTTCTGTAGAGATGTAAAAAAGGACGATGGGATGGGGATCGGGAGTACCCTAAAAAGGTATGTTAATTTTGGTAGAAGTAGCATCGTGTACGCTGCTATGCGACCACTCCATGAAATAAAGCACTTCTGGATTCTAGTCATTTCCTGTTGAAATGTATTCAATAGGGGATGAAGTTAGTTTGGAATAGATTTTTAATAGATGGGGTTAGCTGGATTCCTAAATATGATATAGATTTTGGGGACCATGGGTATGGGAGGCTGCTTTAGTGGATTTGTCAATTGCTATGCCTAAAATATTAGATTTGGATTCATTGACCTTATGGTAGGCTACTTTGCTAAATAATAAAAGAGTCGTGCGAGTATGAGTATTACATCATCTGCAAAGAGGGACATTTTGTGTTTGTTTAGAGATGGGATGCCCTGTATCAAGGGGTGTGTTCTGATCTTTTCCGCTAAGAGTTCCATAACCATTGCAAAATGTTGGTTATTTGAAAATTTCTAGAGAACATGCCCTCTGTGAACACATATGCAGAAGGGGAAGAATACAGTGCTAATAATGCCTTTTGAATTGGACCAATCATACCAAATTTTTCAAAGACTTTAGAAAGATATCCCCAATGCACCCTATCAAAGGCCTCCGTCCGTCCTGCGTCCAGGGTGAGAAGCAGAGAAGGCCTTTTAGTTTTTTCAGCTAAGTGCAGAATGTTTATCATTCTTCTGGTTGCGTCATTTGCTTGGCAACCAGAAACAAAGCCCACCTAGTCGTGGTTAATAAGTTTAGGAAGTAGGGAGGATAACCTGTTAGCGAGTATTTTAGCATATAGCTTGACATCAACATTCAGTAACGAAATGGGTCTGAAGTTTTGTGGGGATAATGATTCTTTACCCAGTTTTGGCAGGGTTACAATGGTTGCTGTCAACATTTCTGGTGGAAATGTGGCTTTGGACATTGTGACATCAAAGACCTGTTTCAAATATGGGGATAGTTCATGTTGGAACAACTGGTAGTACTGAGTATCCATCAGGGCCAGGTGACTTGACTTGACAGGTGTGGCATGTTTCTGATTGTCTTTTCAATTTCGGTGACTGTGAAAGGTGCATTGGGTGTGGATAGTTTGAGATATCTTGGGGAGATAAATCGAAGCTAGGAATTCAGATATCAAGCTATCAGGTGGTTGAAAGGTGTTTGGGTCTTCTTTAAGGTTGTATAATGCCTCATAATAGTCGCTAAAGGCGTTTGCTATCTCTTTGGGGTTTGTCACTACTTTTCTTGATTTGGGATTTGTCATATGGTGTATTTTTTGTTTTATTATTTTGTCTTTCAACTGATTTGCCAGCCGTTTCCCAGCTTTGTTGCTACAGCGGTAGGTGTTTGCCTTCAGAATGCGGAATCGGTTTTCCTGCCAGGAAATCAGATGAGTACGTAATTCTTGTCTCTAATTGTTTGTGTGGTATTTTGTTTGTTTAGGAATTCCAAATCTTATACTTTAGCTAACAGGTCATTAAGTCGCTTTGACCGCTGCCTTCTGTGCTTAGTGCTCATATGTATGAGCAGACCTCTTATATATACCTTATGAGTGTTCCAGAGCGTGAAGGGATTGCTTACCGAGGGAGCGTTTATATCAAAGAATTCCTTCAAAGCAGATCTAAGTGATTTTAGATTCTCAGGTTGAGAGATAGTGAAAATATCATTTCTCCATCTATTTGCTCTCGTTTCGGCGTTACGATCCCCCACTCCAATGGGGGTGGAAGCATGGTCAGACCAGGATATAACATGTATGTCAGATTTCACAATCTTTTGCAACAGAAAGCTAAAACTGTCCACTAAAAACATGTCTATATGTGAGTAAGTATGATGCACATTTGAAAATCATTGAAAATCCTTCTCGGAAGAATGCTGGCACCGCCACACATCAAAAAGACCTGAGGATGTAATAAATTGGGCTAAAGTTGTCCGTCAGACATGTGGGCACTTTGGGTTAGACAAGTCCAAATCGTTGTCCGGGATTGCATTAAAGTCTCCACACAGAATTATATGACCCTGCTTTATAGAATCCACTTTTTTCGAGATCTTCTTTAAATATCTTAATTGGTTTGTATTTGGTAGGTATAAGTTCACCAGTGTGTATTTGATTTTGGATATCTCAAGGGACAAGAATGACATATCTTCCCGAAGGGTCTAAGTGAGACTCAATGTGTGTGAAGGGGGTAGAGTCCCTGATTGCTATTGCGACTCCGCCTTTCTTTTTTGGGCCATTTGCCATGTATACATGAGGAAATTTGCGATGGTTGGAAGATGGTGGATTTGTCCTCTCAACCAGCGGTGCTCCGTAAGCGTTCAAGGGGCTACGCAAGCAGTCAGGCTAAAAGATGTCACGCAAATCTCAAAACTGACTTTTATCCTCTACTAGTTTTGCGGTATGGTAACCGCTTCTTCAGAAGGAATAATCTATAAAAATAGATATTGGTGTAAAGCACAAGTGGAATGCATTACATTCAAAATTGCAAACAGTTGAAACCACAGGCCCAAATGGGAGGCTTCCCCGGGGCAGACAATGGGGATGTATGCAGGTATGAGTCTAAATAGAAAAGATGATAATATATGGTGATGTTACACAAGAAGAAGTTGAGTGTAATGGGTCACAGTCCACTCCATACTGACCAAGTAAAGAAATGGATAAAAGTGGGGGAGGAGGGAAGAAGAAGGAAAGGGGAAAAATGGGAAAGGGAAATAAGAGGAAAGAAAGAGAAGGGGAGGAGGGAAAAAGAGGAGTAAAAAGAGGGGGAATATGTAGAAGAGGGGGAGGTTGGATAATGGCGGGAAAGGGGAAGAAAAAGAAGGAGGGGAAAGGGGGGAAGAGGGAAAGGGGGAAAAAAGAAGAAAAAGGGGGGGAAGAGCAGGAAGACCAAGAAAACGACTGGAAGGGGAAGGGTAAGCGTGCCAACCTTACTTTTTTTAACTGCACTTCATGATCAAGCACTTTCTTCAAGAATTATCCCTTAGGCTTCACACTTGTATTGATGTTTATTTACACCATCATGGTATATTCAGTCAAGGAGGACTGATATGTTATATCATTATTTTTATACCAATTGTCTTAGTGGTTTATTTAACATTTTTAATTTTTCAAAATTTTTGGAGCGCTACACTATTATTTTTATATCTGTTGTATCACTTTGTGTCTAGTGGAGTGTTGGCCGCTCACCCATTTCTCTATGCGCAATTTTTCTTCTGTTTATCTACGTATAGTATATATACTGCTGTTCAGAGTATATAGTGCCTGGGGGACCCCCACGCCATTTAGAAAAAAAAAAATTGTGCGGAGTTCCCCTTTATATCCATACTAGACCTGAAGGGCTATCCACACAATTTTGGTATATTTGGTATTTTTATCTATATTGCCGGGATCCGACAATACATTACAGCCGCAAGCAATTGTAAATTAAAAAATTTCCTTTAGAAATTTCATTTTGCAGTGGCACTGTTATAAACATGGGAAAGATGCGCTACTTTAAAGGCATACTAAGGACACCCCCAGGCATGATATTTAAAGGAATATTTCATTTTTATTGTTTCACTTTAAGCAGTATTAAAATCACTGCTCCTGAAAAAAACTTTTGTTTTTAAAACTTTTTCTGTCATTGATACATGTCCCCTGGGGCAGAACCCGGGTCCCCAAACAATTTTTATGGCAATAACTTGCATATAAGCCTTTAAAATTATCACTTTTGATTTTTCCCATTCTTGTCCCATAGACTTTAACAGTGTTTGCGTGTTTGCACAAATTTTTAGCCTGTTCGCATGTTCTACTCCGAACCGGGGGGGGGGGGGGGGCTGGTTTGGCTCATCCCTACTGTAGAGTGCTGGACTGCAGGAGATTGAACAGGAGGCAACTACTGTATACTTTGGCAGACTGGACAATATCAGATTGGACAGTAGTAAACTAGACAGGAGGTGACTGGACAGTAGAGGACTGCATTGCATCAGACCGGCAAGTGATTGTCAACAAGTAACAAGGAGCTTGAGCAGCACAGGCTGGGGCAGCACCCATAGGCACTGTCATTGACTAAATGCTCTGACATTGAGTTCTGCTCGAGCCCTAATTGATTTCCTGGTCATGTGACATATTACAGGACCTAGAAGTATGTGTCTTTCAGAGACAGAGGAGGCACTGGGACTGGGGTGAGGCAGGTAAATGAATGTGACATTCATGCAACTTTCTGCAAAATTTACTATATGGCCCATATCCATATTTATACAATATAGTTTCCAATAAATAATCTGTTAATGCACAGTTCATTTTAGTATATCTAGCTTGAAAAGAGAATATTACCATTCCAATTCTAGGACTGCTGAGAATAACCACTGCATGTATAAAATGCATAACCGGTGCTAAACGGCTTACAAAGCTTTTAAATTGAATTACTAATAGCAAGTCAGCTGTGTATTGGAAAATATCTCCCATTACGGTCAGAAATTTAATTCAAATATATTCACTTCTGATAAGCTTCTTAATCTTTTATTATGGATTTAGGAATCTTATCGGTATCCCATTTATATAAACAAGGTTGTAATTTCATTTTGCTTGCCATTAAAGGTATTATGGTGCTCATTTTTGTAAATTACATATTTTACTATTCTTTTTTTAATTTCAAATGAGGAAGAGATACAAGCATTCATTTGAAACATGTTCTGTTTATATCTACAGGTAGTTTTGCAATGAGCTATTAGGCACAGTGTGGGTGAATGTAGTTACTTTGAGAAAGTTCAAACTGAAACCTATACTAGCCATTCATAGAAAGAGAAGCCTGGATCAGCAGATTACAGTTCAGAAGTTTTAACTTTTGGTGCTCATAGATTTGTGCTTGACAAGATGTGCTTCAGATAAAGGTGGTGTTAGTGAAGCTATCCCACCTGCCACATGTGCATTCTTCATGACATCTCTGCTAAGATGTGTCAATATTTTTTAATTGGTGAAAGGTCTTGACTGCAGGTAGGCCAGTTAACCACCCGCCGACCAGCCGCTGCCGATATACGGCGGCAGGTCAGCTCTAATGCGCGTACCGGTATGGCGGTTCATTTAAGGGATATAGCGGGAGATATAGCTGTCCGCCGCAATGTCACAGTCCCGCTAATAATCGCTGACCACCGCCGTTACTAGTAAAAAAAATTATAATAATAAAATGCCATAAATCTATCCCCTATTTTGTAGACGCTATAACTTTTGAACAAACCAATCAATATACGCTTATTGCAATTTTTTTTTAGCAAACATATGTAGTAGAATACATATTGGCCTAAACTGATGAAAAAAAATCATTTTTTTACATTTTTTTAGGGGGATATTTATTATAGCAAAAAGTAAAAATAGTTTTTCGTTTTTTTTTTTTTCAAAATCGCCAGTCTTTATTTGTTTATAGCGTAAAAAATAAATACCGTGATCAAATACCACCAAAAGAAAGCTCTATTTGAGACATCAATTTTGTTTGGGTACAACATTGCACAACCGCGCAATTGTCAGTTAAATTTACGTAGTGCCATATTGCAAAAAATGGCCTAGTCATTAAAGGGGTAAATCCTTCTGGGGCTGAAGTGGTTAGGCCCCGGACTCTTCTACTACAAAGCCACGCTGTTGTCATAAATGCACTATAAAGTTTAGCATTGCCCTGATGAAATAGTCCTTCCTGGAAAAAGATGTCACCTGGACGAGAGTATATTCTGCTCTAAAACCTGTATATATCTTTCAGCATTGATGCTGCCTTTCCAGATGTGCAAGCTGTTGATTCCATACGCATTAATCCCCCCCCCCCCCCCCCCCAATACCATCAGAGGTGCAAGCTTTTGAACTTGAACTTTTTGAACTTGAGCCGATAATCCAAAAGGTCCCTCTCCTCTTTATTACAGATGACATGGCACCCATGGTTGCCAAAAATAATGTTAAAGCTAAACTACAATTTTCTTTTCACTAAAACTGAATGGACTTAATCAATCCCAGCATAGATCATATCTCTGCACCATGCTACTCTGTTGTCTGCAGATCCCCTGATATTTTGGGTTTAGTTGTGGCTTTGAATCATGTGACACTCTGTATATCCTGCTGATAGACTCTGTCCCTTCCACAGCCCCATCCTGAAGCATATAGAGCCTAAAACCCCTCTGCAGTCTTTCAAACTCTGCAAATGATGTAAATTCCTTCACAGCTCTGATAGTGGTTGGGATTGAATACATCCTAATATTCCATTCTCGCCCAGTCACACCCACAGGAAGAGTCCAAACCTCCCATGTCCCTCTTCACAGATCACAGCATTATTCAAAAAGGAAACCCCTTCATAAGGCCCCTTTCACACTGGGGCGGTTTTCAGGCGGTACATCGCTAAAAATAGCACCTGTACACCGCCTGAAAAAACCGGCCCCATTCACTTCAATGTGAAAGCCGGCGGGCTTTCACACTGGATCGGTGCGCTAGCAGGACGGTAAAAAAAGTCCTGCTAGCAGCATCTTTGGAGCGGTATAGGAGCGGTGTATTCACCGCTCCTATACCACTCCTTCCCATTGATTTGCATGGGACACCACGGTAATACCGCGGCAATACCGCCGCAAAGCACCGCTACGGCGGCACTCTGCTGGGGATTTTAACCCTTTTTCGGATGCTCGCGGGGGGTAAAACCACACCGCGAGCGGCCGAATACCGCGGCTAAAACGACGTAAAGCAGCGCTAAATATAGCGCTGCTTTACCGTCACCGCGGCTCCCGCCCCAGTGTGAAAGGGGCCTAAGGGAAGGGATTAACATCTAGGTAGATCAAAGGGTTAACTGTGTGCTTTTATAATTTGTTCTGCTTTTAACTAGATATCTGTGTGTTCCTTCTCAAACAGATCAAAAGAAACAAACAGATCATTCCCTCTGTATAGAGCTCTGTGTTGTTTGTCAATACAGGGCTATGGGCTGTGATTGGACATGAATCATTGGCTGAAACCTGTTGACAAAATCCCACTGTGTTCAATCATAGCTGGAGTTGGCCGGGTGGGGGGGGGCTTTTTGCCTGAACCTGGAAACGCACTGCCGTGACTGTGCCTGTACAAGCTGGGCGGGCGTCAAGTAGTCACAGGCATCCAATATTAGGTTTCGGCCTTGTTCAGTGCACTATACTTAATAATAGATTGTGTACTGCAG
Source organism: Lithobates sylvaticus (assembly GCA_028564925.1). Taxonomy (NCBI): domain Eukaryota; kingdom Metazoa; phylum Chordata; class Amphibia; order Anura; family Ranidae; genus Lithobates; species Lithobates sylvaticus. The sequence continues at coordinate 143,579,596 of CM053037.1, read as the reverse complement.
ATTATGATATTTTAAAAGTCTTTGCTATTTTACGCTGAATGAAATTGTTTGACAATTTTTAGATGCAGCTTTTTACAGATTGGTGAACCATCCATCTTCACTTCTGAAACACTCAGGGGTTGATTTACTAAAGGCAAATACACTGTACACCTTGAAAAGTGTAGTAGCACTCTGCAAGAGCAGTTGCTCCAGAGCCTAAAGGGGTTGTAAACCGGTGTGTTTTTTCACCTTAATGCATCCTATGCATTAACCACTTTCAGACCGGACCATTTTGCTGGCTTAAGACCAGACCACTTTTTTCGATTCGGCACTGCGTCACTTTAACTGACAATTGTGTGGTCGTGTGACGTGGCTCCCAAAAAAATAGACGTCCTTTTTTCCCACAAATAGAACTTTCTTTTGGTAGTATTTGATCACCTGTGCGGTTTTTATTTTTTGCGCTATAAACAAAAAAAGAGCGCCAATTTTGAAAAAAACACATTATTTTTTACTTTTTGCTATAATAAATATCCCCAAAAATGTATAAAAAAACCTTTATTTTTCCTCATTTTAGGCCAATATGTATTCTTCTACATATTTTTGGTAAAAAAAAAATCGCAGTAAGTAATTATTGATTGGTTTGCGCAAAAGTTATAGCGTTTACAAAATAGGGGATAGTTTTATGGCATTTTTGTTAATAATTATTTTTTTACTAGTAATGGCGGCGGTCAGCGATTCTTATTGTGACTGCGACATTATGGCGGACACATCGGACATTTTTGACACATTTTTGGGATGCGATGGCACAGTGGCAAATTTTCAGGGACATACCTGTACGCCCTTATGACTGTCCATGCCATTCTGCCGACGTACATCATCGTGCACCGGCCGGGAAGCAGTTAAGGTGAAAAAACACCTTGCAGTGACCGGCCCCCCAGCCCCCTGTTTTACTTACCTGAGCCCTGGAACTTCATCCAGCAGGGATGCGCTCTTCCTCTGCCCGGGGTTCTCGGCTCTTGAATGGATAGATTGATAGCAGAGCAGCCATTGGCTCCCGCTGCTGTCAAGGAAATCCAATGACGCAGGGCGGGGTCGAGTCATACATTCGGCGGCTATGGATGCCGAATGATGGACTCGGGAGCACGCCCGCAAGGTAACCTCCCGGTAGAGTGCTTCTCCTAGTCGGTTATCTGATGTGGGGAGGAGCCGCGAGAGCCGCCAAGGGACCCCAGAACACGGTGTTAGGGGCCACTCTGTGCAAAATAAGCTGCACAGTGGAGGTAAGTATGACATGTTTGTTATTTTTTTTTTTTAATAAACAAAGCTTTACAATCACATTAATAAATAAGCAAAAGCTTTGCTGACTTTCTATATCAAATCATGTGCAAGCAAAAAAAAAAAATGATTTTTTTACTGTGCATGTGATTGGGTATATTTGCAAAGTAAAGCTTTACCTCATTTACTAAGCTCTGGAACAACTGCACTCGTAGAGTACAACTGCACTTTGCAGTCAATTTGTATTTAGTAAATCAACCCCTCTAGCTCTCTAAGGCCGGGTTCACACTGGTGCGACACGACACTCGTCCTACTTTGGATCTGACTTTGCCCTGCGACTTTAAGTCAGAGACACGTCTGACTTCAATGAACGGGGATCCGACTAGGATCCCTGCCAATACCAGGCACTGTGTTTGGTATGAATCTTGAGGGGAAACTCCACGCCAAATTGTAAATAAAAAAAACGGTATGGGTTCCCCCTCCAAGAGCATACCAGGTCCTTCGGTCTGGTATGGATTTTAAGGGGAACCCCCTACCCTGAATAAAACGGCGTGGGGGTCCCCCAAAATCCCTACCAGACCCTCATCCTGACACACAGCCCGGCCAGTCAGAAAAGGGGTGGGGACGAGAAAGTGCCCCCCCTCCTGAACCATACCAGGCCACATGCCCTCAACATGGGGGGGTGGGTGCTTTGGGGCAGGGGGGCGCACTGCGTCCCCCCGCCCCAAATAGTGACAATAGTGATACACAGTAAATGTATATTTTTAACGAGACCTTTAAGATCTCAGTGCCTTCAGCTGGTGGCAAGGTACATCTATGATCGAGGTTAGTTAGCATCTCAAAAGAAGAGGCTAGAGTAAATACTTACCTGGCTGCATGCATCACTACGAGGAATGATGCATGCAGACTAGTAATTACTAGTCTGGTATGCATAATTATTCTGTCATATCACTAGAGTGAAATAAACCTTATTGTGTGTTTTAGTCATTGTGCTTTGCAGAGAACTATCCACCAGAACACCATGTATTGTCAAATGTTGTGTGAAGCTTTTATTGCAGAAAGATCGCATCCCAAAGGACCAAGCACTTGGTCCTTTATAATGTGATCTTTGTGCGATAAAACTTTGGGAGACTTTTGACAATCCATGGTGTGTAGGTGAATATGTTCTATGATCAGTGTTGGTCATCTTACTTACTAAAAAGTAATTAGTTAAGTTAAAAATTACTTCTCCCAAAAAGTAATTGCGTTAGTAACTCAGTTACTACATTGGAAAAGTAATTAGTTACTCAGCAAAGTAACTGTGACTTTTTTTTTTATATTCTATAGCCGGGACTAGCGAAAGAAGTGAATGTCGCCGCCTCCATAGGCGAGATTGACACCTCGCGAGCCCGTCGCCTGGTATGGATTTAAAGGGGAACCCCTACGCTGAAAAAACTGCGTGGGGGTCCCCCCAAAGTCCATAGCAGACCCTTATCTGAGCACGCAGCCCGGCCGGTCAGGAAAGGGGGTGGCGACGAGCGTCCGCCCCCCCTCCTGAACCGTACCAGGCCGCATGCCCTCAACATGGGGGGTGCGCCCCCCCACCCAAAGCAACTTGTCCCCATGTTGATGAGGACAAGGGCCTCTTCCCGACAACCCTGGCCGTTAGTTGTCGGGGTCTGCGGGGGGGGGCTTATCAGAATCTTGGAGCCCCCTTTAATAAGGGGGCCCCCAGATTCCAGCCCCCACCCTAGGTGAATGAGTATGGGGTACGATGAACCCCTACCCATTCACCTGGGGAAAAGAGTGTTAATAAAAAAACACAACACAGGTTTTTCAAGTACTTTATTAGACAGCTACGGGGTCTTCTCGCTAGGCTCCTCTGCTATCTTCTGCTCTTTTACTAGTGGAGGAGCCCGGTCTTCTTTTTCTTCTTTCTTCTTTCTTATATAGGCATAAGCGGCGGGGTCACCAGGTGATGTCACATGGTGACCCCACCCCTTATGCCTATATAAGTCGCCGCCATTACACGTCACTGCCATTACGGCCGGAGAGAGCGTTGTGTCAACATCGGAAGGAAGAAGAAGAAAGAGAAGAAGAAGGCGGCGACAGCGACAAGACCGGGCCAATGCTAGTAAAAGAGCTGTAAGATGATAGCGGAGGCCCGGCAGAAGAGCGGGACAAGACCCCCGAAGTCGGAAGAAGACCCCCGAAGTCGGAAGACCACTGGACGGCGGCGGCGGCGGCGAAGGAGAAAGCCATGCTCCTCTGCTAGTAAAAGACCTAGTGGTAAAAGAGCAGAAGATATCGGAGGAGCCTGGCGAGAAGACCCCAAAGTTGGAAGAAGACCCCCGGAGCTGTCTAATAAAGTACTTTAAAAACCTTTGTTCTGTTTTTTTTAATTAACACTTGTTTCCCCAGGTGAATGGGTAGGGGTCGGTGGGTACCCCATACTCATTCACATAGCGTGGGGGGCTGGAATCTGGGGGCCCCCTTATCAAAGGGGGCTCCCGGATTCCGATAAGCCCCCCCGCAGACCCCAACAACCAATGGCCAGGGTTGTCGGGAAGAGGCCCTTGTCCTCATCAACATGGGGACAAGGTGCTTTGGGGTGAGGGGCCACAGGGCTCCCCCCTTCCCCAAAGCCCCCCCCATGTTGAGGGCACGTGGCCTGGTACGGTTCAGGAGGGGGGGGCGCTCCTGCATGCTCAGATAAGGGTCTGCTATGGACTTTTGGGGGACCCCCACGCCATTTTTTCAGCGTAGGGGTGCCCCTTTAAATCCATAGCAGGCGACGGGGCTCACGAGGTGTCAATCTCGCTGATGGAGGCGGCGACATTTACTTCCTTTGTTAGTCCGGTCTACCTGGTCCCGGGTGGTAGATGTAATTGCGGTAACGCCGCCCAAGTAATGGGAGCGGCGTTACCATGAGGGGAAGAGTAATCAGTTAGATTACTCGTTACCCTCTAAAGTAACTGCGTTAAGTAACTCTGTTTATTTTAACTGAGTTACTTCCATCACTGGCTATGATCAGTATTGATTCCAGTGTTCAGCTGGTAGTTGCTGCAGGACCTGATACAGATGAGCCCATTTCCAGGACCATGTGCGATGGGAATATTGACAATACTGTGCAGAGAACTAACAAAAAAAAGCATGTATGGGTGTCAGTGGGATTCTCACTTACAGTAATGCATCCGGACTCCCACTGGTACCAGTCCAAGAGGAGACTTTTATCCTGAGACCACCAATGCACAAGGGCACTAGGGGCATTATTTATCCCACTTACCAACAAACTCCTTAAGTTGGTAATTTGTGGGAGGATTACCTCCTTACATTTGTGATCAGAGGGAGGAAGAATACCCCCTTAAAAGGGTCGTTCTTCCTCCAATCTTTCTTACATCCTACTAGACCCTAGTGTAAGCAGGGGTCAATAAAAAAGAAAATTTGTTAAGGTAGAAAAACATTTATATTTTAGTTCAGGGCCTGTGCCATGTGGCTGTGGCAATTGAGGTGTTGTTCATTTGCATTTCTTTTTCTTTCTGTTTGGCTAGGGGGCCTCATAAAAAATATTGCTATGGGGCCCTGTGATTTCTAAATATACCCCTGATTATTTGCCTGTAGGAAAAGTATAAGCTATTAGTTATTGGGTTCACTCTAATAGGCAAATAACATAAATTCTTAAAGCTTTTGCTCTTTATATTTCTAAAATAAGTTCCAGGCCTCAAAGTACCTCTGAAGAAGGGTGATCTGCTTATGATCCCTGAATACTCGTTTTAATTTGCATATAACAAGAATGCTAAAGAAACCCCCTGAGCCTTTTTGTTGTTTTATATCCAGGTCTATAAAGATATAATTTTTTAAAAGCCAAGCTAAACACAGCTTACTATGGCAGCAGTATTGTACCATGCCATATTTGTGAGTCCAAATCCAATCCTCTTAGGGATTTATATTAAGCTGTTAATTATACTTTTTTTTTCCTCTCCAAAGGAAGAACCTAATTCCCCTGCGTAAATCACAAAAGGTAGGAATTTCATCAAGTATGTCAATCTTTGCAAAATATTAGATTTCATTAAACTTACTTGCTTGCTTAAGGATAATGATAAACCATCCTATTCCTTCAATAGTTTGAGTATGGCATCTGCAGCAGGAGAAAAAATAAGGGCTTATATCTTATCCCAATTATTAGTCAAAATATAATCCCAAATATGGGAATATCTGTAAAAATGTCCCTTATAAATGGTGTATATCCACTATGCTTTTTATATCTATAAATACTCAGATTTTTCTAAATTAATTTTATATCCTATGAAATATCCAAACCTTTTATGAATTGTGTAATCTTAGATAAATATTGTTTTTGTTCTAGGATGTATAACACCCTGTAACCATTAATAATTAAGTAAGTGGGTTGAACGATGTCGGCATCAGACCGAGGATATCAATCTGCAGAAAAAATTTACTTTTAGGGAAATCTCTGGATTGAATGTGAATATTGTAGCAAAAGCTAGCTTTGTAATTTTATCTGACATCTATCTATCAAAGAAATAATATATGAGAATCTGTATGATTGAAGCTGCCCTACAATTGATTAATTTATTAGTGGATTATATAGTCAGTCTAGGAAAGCTTCGCTGTCAGAACTGTAATGTAGGCTTAATATTAAAGGTTTCAGCTGATGATTCTCACATGGATGTTACACATTGACTAGAATAGCTAGAATTGAGGAACTCAATTGAGCTGGTTCGAGACTCAATTCAAATTGGTTTGAATTGCATTGATTTGCTCATTTTGGTAGTATTTGATGTCAGTTTTAGGGTCAGTTAGTTACTTGGGGTCGGGTGCAAATATGTAAGAAAAGTCGTTTTTGGTTTGTTATGTACTTCAAAAACCCCAATTTTTTTTCTTGAGAGTAATTCAGCTCAGCGAAGCTGGCGTACTAAAGAAACACACTTAAGTTTTTATTTTTGCTGATTGTAGGGGGGCCAGCTTCGTTAAGCTCAGTAAATCGCCTCACCACATATTTGATCTGTAATTATTTTCTCTGGCTGGAGACAACATGCCAGGGTTTACTATTCCACATATATCAATCTATAGAGAAACATTTTTTTTTGCAGTGTCTCAAGTAGATTCAAGCATGTAATATCCACTGTAGCTCACTACCAGTGCTTTGCGTTATTGTGCACCCAACACAGCAACACAGTCTTCTACTAATCCTCCACCCATATGTCATGGGAAATGCTCTCAGACCTTACTGGTACTGATGAGCCTAGGTAAGAGTTATTCATTTTCTATGTTTTCTCCAAAAGAGCACCATGGCCAATGACAGCAACAACAATATCCTTGCTGAATTTTGCCGTCAGCATTGATTAAAATTGTCAAATCATACCTATCCCCTCCCATGGAGCATAAGGAATTTTGGGGTCTACAAATTGCACCAGTGGCCATGAAGTGATCCAGTTTGCTATCTTGGTGCTTTCCTGGCAAGTAGTCTATCTAGTATCTAGTCTATAAGGTTATTCAGCATAGCAGGAAGTACCCTATGTTGCTCAAATTATCCACCACAAGCATGAAAACATTAAACTACCCACTTCTGATGCCACTGCTATGCTTCGTAGCTCTTTAGTTCATCAACAGCTTTATCTACCCCAACAAAAATAGAAAACGTAATTGAAAATTACCACTAATCCCCCAAATCAAGATGGATAGCCCATTAAGCTATGGAACAAACATTTTTTCATAAACTGCATTTTGGACATTTATTAAGACATAAATTAAGTCATGTATGTATTTTTGTAGTCCCTTACCACTTGGATATTATGATTTGTGACTAATTTTTGACTGGAAACACTTTCAAATATATATTTTTTTATAAGTGTTAATGCTGATTTATGCCCTCACACTACAGTGCCCTGCCTACACCTCTCATTGCAAGTATCTTTATCCAGACTTGTGAGTGAACTGGGTATTTAATTGTGCCTATTGGACTGCAGAGCTAAATTTTTAACACTGGGTACACTTTCTATAAAAGAAAAGTAGCAGTAAGACTAGGAAAATTGAGGTTGATAGAATAACGTCTATCTGACTGCATATCTATTTCTGTAACTTCACTTGGGCAGCCAACAGCACCATTACGATGTATGGCAAAATTTATGTAGGCTTAGTGAAAAATTCTGCTACCTTAAAGATTCAGGTGTAAGAAATAAAATCTAAATCTATTTGGAGACCTTTGAAGAGCTTCTGCTGAAATATCAAATTGGAAAATTTGGGACCACCTACTTGAGGTTTCTTTCAGGGCACTGACTTTAGAATAGTAGGAAAGGTTATATTTAATATATGTTTTTGAAAGAGATTACTTCAACAGAAGAATTTTGGAGATTACATTTAATAAGGGCGAATCATTTAATATACATAGTAAGGGGTTAGACATAGATCAAACCCTATGAATAGCAAAAGTAAATTGTAACCAAAACTTACTCAGAATATCAGAGAGAACAAACTTCATTGAGTGATAAAAATAGTTTTTCTTTGATATGCAATAAATGGATGAAAATCTTAAACCTGAACAAATTAAAAAGTAGCAAATCTCTGAATCATTACCCAGATGATAAAAAAGAGGTAGAGGTATGGAATGAGTTTAGTTTAGACCAATATATGCATTTACACATTTTAAGGCCCTTCCATCATTTCTAATAAACTGATGGATTTATGCTAGGATGGTTGGATATTTCTTTTAAGAGCTCCATATTGAAAAAAAAAAGTATACAACATATATGTAATTGCCATGCAAGCCTTTTTGTAATGTAATGTTATTAAAATTACCTTTGCGTTTCAGTTTCAGCTGCTTTCATATTCTTTAATAAACTTGTCTAAAACTTCCATTGTCACTTCCTACTGAACTACAAGTCAAATTAAGATCATTCCCTGCAGCGGGAGTTTCATTTTTTCACGTCAACCGTTTAGGACATCGTCTGATCCCTATAACATCTGGTCCGAATTGCCGATGCTCAGAGACGCTGTTATATTATTTGACAAAGCCTGAATTGCTCATTTGTTTGTGTGTATAAACATTGTTTTTATGTTTGAAATTAAAAATTTGCCTTTGGTAATGCAAAAGGTCAATGCTCCCGCCTGTTTTTCCTTTTTTTCATCTGCAGCCATGCCCATCATTGCAGAATGATAAGTGTCCATCTGCAGCCTTGCCCATCATTGCAGAATGATCAGTGTCCATCTGCAGCCTTGCCCATCATTGCAGAATGATCAGTGTCCATCTGCAGCCTTGCTCAACAGTGTCCATCAGCAGCCTTGTCCAACAGTGTCCATCAGCAGCCTTGCCCAAAATTACAGCATGATCAGTTTAAAATTGTTACTGGCACCCAATTTAGGAGGGAACGAGCACCGCCAAGATAGACAGAGCTGTATGTCCTGTGTACTTGGCTCCTCTCGGCTCCTCTCCCAGTCCCGCCCCTTGGCCCGTCTCGTATGATGGACACAATACTGGTCCAATGGCGGGACGTAAATGCTAAGAGGTGGGACTGGGCGTGACTGTGAGCGGAGTCGAGCTTAGCCGAGTACACGGTACACTTGGCTCTGTCTATTTTGGCGGCGCTCGTTCCCTCCGAGTCAGCGGTTTAGCGTATAACACGCACCCACGATTTCCCCCTGATTTTAAAGTGCGTGTTATGCGCCGATAAATACAGTAATTCACCTGTGCCTGCAGCTCATTACTAGGGGTAAGTAAATTACTAGCACATTAGCATTTGGTAGCGCGGCACCACTTTTGAATACATTTGTGCACCTTGATACATGTTTAAAGAGAGTGTATAGGTGTGAGCGATCTGCTAAGTACGTTTTGTAGTCTTATAGCACTCAATAGCACAACCCCATTTTTAATTACATAGCTTACCAGTCTTTAGATATTGTGACCAAAGTTGGTTTCTTTTTTTTCTGGCCATTTTCTCTTTGCTTTCACTCAGTAATCCTGAAAATAGCACATTTCCTGTCCCTGGTTGGCTATGTTTACTCATCACTGTACACTATATCTATAGAGGGAGTCATGGTTGCCACCCAGGCTGGACTTCAAGCAACTCTGTTCATCTTAATTTAATACAGGGGTCTCCAAAATAAAGCCCTCCAGGTGTTGAGGAACTGCAATTCTCCTGAGGCATTGCAAGGCTCAGAGGGCCACAGACACGACTCCCAAAGGCAGAACCACGATAGGACTTGTAGTTCCTCAACAGCTGAAGGACAATAGTTTAGAGACCTCTGATATAGAAGATATGGAGATTAGTCGTTTATAGAAGAAAGAGAACATTGTTTTTGTAATCAAGATATAATAAATATCAAGATGTATTTCTGTAATGCTTGAAAATGTTCTTAGACTGAAAGAAGAAAATAAATGCAGCCACCACATCTAAGGGCACTATATTACATTTTAGTTATTTGAGTTAGTTAAAGTGAAAGTTAAGAAGGTGTAACGGGCATCAAGAATCAGACTGAATTTTAGTAAGCAAAGTTTAAACAGCCACTGGACTATTATAGCACAGGTCTCATCAAAGCTGCTATGTGAATTTGTTTAACATCTGGAAAGGTCAATCTTCACTCCAAGCCACGACACAGCTGAATTGTTTAGATCCTTGGACATTTGTTGGACTACACAAGGAGTGAAAGTGCAGAAATAACTGACATTAGGTCAACGTCCTTAATCATTAGGGAGAACAAATGCCTACATTTAGAAATAAGAATAATTTAAAAAGCCTAATCTTGTCAAATAAGTTTAATGGTAGTGTGGGCTGTTTCTTAGAAAGTGTCTATATTCCTATCATTGGGAAAATATGATATAGGTCTAACAGCTTTACAGGAATATGCTTTACAAAAGCAGAAGTTTAGGCAATTTTCTTTAAAGACACCCCTTAATCTAGTTGTATGTATTTGTTAGAACGGTAGTAAACCGTAACCAAAAAATAAATAATTGGTCCCCTGAAAGTTAATGTCATAATGTGCTAGCACTTTATGAAAGACTTACCTGTAAAACAGATTTCTCCAGTGGTGCCGCTGACAGGAATTCGGCACTGCATCGCTTTAACTGACAATTGCGCGGTCGTGCGACGTGGCTCCCAAACAAAATTGACGTCCTTTTTTTCCCACAAATAGAGCTTTCTTTTAGTGGTATTTGATCACCCCTGCAGTTTTTATTTTTTGCGCTATAAACAAAAAAAGAGCGACAATTTTGAAAAAAACACATCATTTTTTACATTTTGCTATAATAAATATCCCCAAAAATATATAAAATATTTTTTTTTCCTCAGTTTAGGCCGATACGTATTCTTCTACATATATTTGGTAAAAAAAAATCACAATAAGCGATTATTGATTGGTTTGCGCAAAAGTTATAGCGTTTACAAAATAGGGGATAGTTTTATGGCATTTTTATCAATAATTTTTTTTTAAATGGCGGCGATCATCGATTTTTATCGTGACTGCAACATTATGGCAGGCACATCGGACATTTTTGACACATTTTTGGGACCATTGTCATTTATACAGCAATTAGTGCTATACAAATGCACTGATTCCTGTGTAAATGACACTGGCAGTGAAGGGGTTAACCAGGAGGTTGCAGTTTAGGAGTTAAGTGTGTCCTAGGGGCGTGTTGCTAACTGTGGGGGGCGTGGCTGTGTTGTGCACAACACTGATCTCTGCTCCAATCACAGGGAGCAGATATCAGTGTCACTTGTTGCTTGTTCACAAGCATCTCCCCCGTTCTTCCCCTGCGTGAGGCGATCGCGGGTATTCCCATGGCGATGGAGTCCGCTGAATCCGCGACCCGCCTCACGGGGCTTCACGCGGACGCGGGCGTGCCCGCGCGCCCCCGCCGCCTCTAAAAGGGCAACCTACAGGTACATGATTCTGCCTGTACATGCCCTTCTGCCAACGTATATCGGCATGAGGCGGTCGGGAAGTGGTTAATCTGTTTAATTCATTTTCCGAATTCCTTTTGTGTATTTGAATTTGAATCGATTCACATTTTTCTAGTTTCATTTGAATTGCATTCGAATAAATTAGATTTTAAATGGAATTCAATTCAATTTGAAATTCGAATTTCGGAAAACAGTATTATGGCCGTTGTATGTCGGGGTCTGTGGGCGGGGGGCTTATCGGACTCAGATCCTGGCCCCCCACCCTATGTGACTGAGTATGGGGTACATCGTACCCCTACCCATTCACCTGGGGAAAATTGTCAATAAAAAAACACACTAGACAGGTTTTTAAAGTAATTTATTAGGCAGCTCCGGGGGTCTTCTTCCGACTTAGGGGGTCTCTTCCGTATCCTTCACGCTCTCCAGCCTCTTGTCCAGCTCTCTGGTTCTTCTCCGCTCTCTCCGGCCTCTTCTCCCGCTCTCCGTTCTTCTTCCGGGCTCCACCGCTATCTTCTTCTAGCTCTTTTACTAGCGGTGGCCTGGTCTTCTCCGTCCTTCTTCCCCCTTCTGTTCTTCCGATGTTGACATGACGCTCTCCCCGCTGTAATACCGTGTGCGAGGTGCGCGATGACTTATATAGGCATGGGGCGGGGTCACCGGGTGATGTCACATGGTGACCCCGCCCGTATCACGTCACAGTCCCAGCATGCCCCGAGACTTGACGTCATACAGGGCGGGTCAACAGGGTGTCTGGCCAGCGAGGAAGAGGCCGCTTAGCTCAGCGCTCCTTCCTTCCTGGGGTGTTCAGCTGTGAACACAGCAACTTTAGAGGAGCAGATTCTGGCATCTAAGCTGCCGCCCAGCATTCTTTTTCACCTGTGTGATATGTCCAAAAGTCCTCCAAGCCTCCCCAACAGCCTACTGACTTCTATCCCTCTGCCGGCAGGACAGGCAAGGTGGCGCTGACTGCATGCCTTGGGATGTGGCCCGCCTTCTCAGGACACTGGTGAATTCTCTCCCCCCTCTACCTGCACCACATGAAGCCCATCCAAATCTAGGCAGAGGAGGGAGGAGGACTCACAATCAGCTTCAGGTTGATCCTGGAGGAGACCTGCAGAGAACACAGCACAGACTACCTATTGATTCATTCAATGCTGCTGACAACTCTATCTCAGAGCACACCATGAAAAGTATACTGCTCTCTCTAAAAAGTTCTCTGTTCAAAATTTTGTGTACCAACGATCAAATCCCCCACTGTGCAGCTATTCCCCCCACCCTGCCCTAATTCTCCCCCCTACCCCCCACTCTGCCCTCACTTACCCCCTACTCTGTCCTCACTTACCCCCTACCCCCCCCCCACCCTGCCCTCACTTATCTTCTTACTCCCCCCCACCTTGCCCTCACCCCCCTACTCCTCCCCTTATCCCCCCACCCTGCCCTCACCCAACTCCCTAACCCCCTCACCTCCCAAACCACCTCTCTACCTACTCTTCCTAGGCGATAGGTATTCGTACTCGGTGTTAAAAAAATGGTATCGTGCATCTCTAATACATATGATATTTTTCTAAATCTAATTCACCTGCATCTCATACATGCCAAATGCTTGATATTATTTTTGTGCATTTATTTTAGATGGAAGTTTTTACTGACTGCAATAAAAAATATAATCGATCTGGACATGAACTATTAATCTGGCGCTCACTTCTTTATACCTTTGATAAGAAATTAGTCACTGCTCTAGTTTACTTCTCTAATCAATTTTTTTCAGCAAAGTTGAGAATGACCCAATTCTATCCATGTAAAAAAAAAAAAAATTGATTGCCACCTGCAGGCTAGATAGAGGACTACATAATATGAGTGTAAAATAGTTCATAAATAGGCAGAATTTTTATTTATTTTTTTACATTTTTTTGTATTCTTAACCATAATAAATAAAAAAAACTATGTACAAAAGCACATTTTATTTACATAAAAGGGGTGTGCATACCTCATAGGTGACTTTTTGCATTGTAATTGCTATAGAAGCCCTTATAAGTGGCCTTTCTTTGGAGCCTAATATAAATGACCTACCACAGCTTCTCAGATTGCTTCATCCTCCTTATATAAACCATAAATCCAAGAAGGGACATTTTTTTTTTCTGTATTCCTATGGCATCTTCAGCCAACATCATAGAAGCCATTTTCCTATACTGGTCACAAAGATGGCTTTAATATCACACTTTTTTTTATCTTTTTTTTTTATTATAAATCCTTCTCATCTCACCAAAATCCCATCTCCTCTAAAAAAAAAACATTTTTTTAAGATATCTGGTGGTTTAAAAAAAATGTTTTAAGCTGAACTCCAGGCAAACAGCAAAATACACAGTATTTACAGGTATATGGGAGCTGTTTTCAGTTACTCTTCATCCTCACACAGCCCTACTATGCAGCACAGAGCTGACTGTCAGGGAAGAAGACCCGATTTCTGCAACTGGATGTAAAACAGATATATTTGTGCTGCACCCACTTTACTGCCAAACCGCAGCACACCAGTGTGAACCCGGCCTTAAAGCAGAACTTCACTCAAAAATTAAAGTACTGCTGGTTTGCCACAATATTTCAATACCGCTATAAGTCACTGATCACCATTAGGGATGAGCCGAACACCCCCGGGTTCGGTTCGCACCAGAACCTTCGAACCGACCGAAAGTTTGCGCGAATTTTCGAACCCTATACGTTATAATGGACGCGAACGTTCGAAATCAAAAGTGCTAATTACAACGGCCAATATGCATGTTAATGTCATAAAACAGGTTTGGGGACCCGGTTCCTGCCCCAGGGGACATATATCAATGCAAAAAGAACTTTTAAAAACTAACGTTTTTTCGGGAGCAGTCCTTTTAATGATGCATAAAGTGAAAAAAAAAAAGTGAAATTTTCCTTTAAATATGGTACCTGGGGGGTGTCTAAAGTATGCCTGTGAAGTGGCATGTGTTTCCCGTGTTTAGAACTGTCCTTGCACAAAATGACATTTGTAAAGGAAAAAAATAAGCCATTTAAAACCACTTGCGGCTTTAATGTCATGTCTTGTCCTGGCCGCCATATGGCTGAAAATCCTTGAGAAAAATGGCATGGCTACCCCATCCCCCCCCCCCCCCCCAGCCCCTTTGGGTCTTGTATGGATATTAAGGGGGACCCCGCACCCAAAATAAAACCCTATACCTACAACCCTATATACTCTGAACAGCAGTATATAGGTGGTGCAAACAAGACACGGACTGTAGGTTTGTTCTTAAGTAGAATCTGAACAGGTACATTATGAAGTGTAGCTCCATCCCAAAAAATCTATTTTTAAGCTTTTTGGAGAACATAGGGAGGGGTTATCACCCCTGTAACATTTGCTGTCTTTGCACATGTGTTCAGAACATGTCACCTCACTTTCCGTCCCAATGACAAATGTTTTTGGAAAAGTGGGGTTTTAATTGAAACAAGGATTGGTGATAAAGTATCAGTAGAGAGGAGATACCTTTTTCCCAAATTAAATCTAACAGGATAGAATTTCCCTTCCTAGGGGTAGATTTCCTCTCACTTCCTGTTTTCTCTTTCCATTTGCAAGTAGGAGTCGTTTGTAAGTTGGATGTTTGAAAGTAGGGGCCTGGCGTATATACTCTGCAGAAATTTGCCCTATTAGATGTTGGTGTAGCCACAAGACTGGTGGGCACAGGAATGGGCCCTGCTGTGAGTTAATAGATCAAGATTTGTACTTGCATGCACCTGTTGAACCGGGCAGAAAAATTGGCGGTGGTGGTGGTGGTGGTGGACGGTGTTGCCACAAGACTGTAAGCTCTCACAGTTACTCTTGGTGGGCGCAGGAATGGGCCCTGCTGTGAGTTATTAGATCAAGATTTGTAATTGCAAGCACCTGTTGAACAGGGCAGAAAAATTGGGCCTTTGGCGGTGGTGGTGGACGGTGTTGCCACAAGACTGTAAGCTCTCACAGTTACTCTTGGTGGGCGCAGGAATGGGCCCTGCTGTGAGTTATTAGATCAAGATTTGTAATTGCATGCACCTGTTGAACAGGGCAGAAAAATTGGGCCTTTGGCGGTGGTGGTGGTGGTGGTGGACGGTGTTGCCACAAGACTGTAAGCTCTCACAGTTACTCTTGGTGGGCGCAGGAATGGGCCCTGCTGTGAGTTATTAGATCAAGATTTGTAATTGCAAGCACCTGATGAACAGGGCAGAAAAATTGGGCCTTTGGCGGTGGTGGTGGACGGTGTTGCCACAAGACTGTAGGCCCTCATAGTTACTCTTGGTGGGCGCAGGAATGGGCCCTGCTGTGAACTATTAGATCAAGATTTGTAATTACCCGCCCCTGTTAAACAGGGGCTGAAAAATTGTGCCTTAGGCACTGGTGCTGGTGCCACAACACTGCAACCCCTCACAGATACTGTACTTGGAGCACAGCAGTCACACGTGTTGCGAAGCATTTTTTTTAAAAATTGTAAGTACACGCCCCTGTTAAACAGGGGCTGAAAAATTGTGCCTTAGGCACTGGTGCTGGTGCCACAACACTGCAACCCCTCACAGATACTGTACTTGGAGCACAGCAGTCACCCGTGTTGCGAAGCATTTTTTAAAAAAAATTGTAAGTACACGCCCCTGTTAAACAGGGGCTGAAAAATTGTGCCTTAGGCACTGGTGTGGTGGCATGGATCATTGAGGAGGAGGAAGAGGATAGTCAGTGAACATAAGAGGACAGTCACTCAGCATCAGCATAGGCAGTCTTGAAGGGATGTGACATTATAAATTATTCCGTTATATCCGCTTCAGGTGCCTGGTAGCTGGTGGTGATCCAAGACTGATTCATTTTGATGAAGGTCAGTCGATCAACCGAGTCGGTGGACAGGCGCACCCTATGATCGTGACAAATCCTCCAGCAGCACTGAATGTGCGTTCGGAAAGAACGCTGGAGGCAGGACAGGCCAGTAGCTCAATTGCATACTGTGCAAGCTCTGGCCAGTGATCCATCCTCAGGACCCAGTAAGCCAGAGGATTTTCGGTGGGAAAGGTGTCCAAGTCTGACCTTGCCCCAAGGTATTCCTGCACCATGTATATCTGACGCTGGCGATGGTTGCTGGAACCGATCATACCTTGGGGCTGCGGACTAAAAAATTGTCTGAACGCATCGGTCAGACGTCCACCTTCCCCACCGCTCCTTCTGCTACTGACCGAAGCCTCAGCAACTCGTCGCCCAGGACCAGGAGTTTGTAACCTCCCAGTTTCTGGGAACGCGTTGCACAGACCTTTCTGCAAGGCCTCCCTGAGATGTCTCATCCTCTGCTCCCTCTGCGACGGCAAGATAAGGTCCGCAACCTTACCCTTGTACCGTGGATCAAGGAGAGTGGCCAGCCAGTAATGGTCCCTCTCCTTGATCCGAAGAACACAAGGATCCTTCCGCAGGCTTTGCAGGATCAGGGAGGCCATGCAGCGTAGGTTAGCTGAGGCATTCGGTCCGGAGTCTTCTGGGTCACTGAGGATGACATGATCGCCAGCCACCTCCTCCCAGCCACGTACAAGTCCACTGGTTTGTTGGGACTGTACATCATCCCTAAAAGACTGCTGCTGATGCTGAGTGCCAGGCTCCACCTCCATGCTCACACAATCCTCCTCCTCCTCCCCCTCCTCCTCCTCATCCTCATCCTCTTCCTGTGTGATGGGTGGGACAGAAGGAACACTGTCCGGATAAAGGGGGCCTTGAGAGGCAAGGAAGTCCTCCTCTTCCTGCCTCTGTTCTGCCTCAAGTGCCCTGTCCATAATCCCACGCAGCGTATGCTCCAACAGGTGGACAAGAGGTACAGTGTCACTGATGAATGCACTGTCACTGCTCACCATCCTCGTGGCCTCCTCAAATGGTGAGAGGACAGTGCATGCATCCCTGATCATGCTCCACTGACGTGGGGAAAAAAAACCAAGCTCCCCTGACCCTGTCCTGGTGCCGTAGTCGCAAAGGTACTCATTGATGGCCCTCTGCTGCGTGTGCAGTCGCTGCAGCATGGCCAACGTTGAGTTCCACCTGGTGGGCATGTCACATATTAGGCGGTTCTTGGGCAGGTTCAGCTCCTTTTGCAGCTCAGTCAGCCGAGCACTGGCATTATAAGATCGGCGGAAATGCACACAGACTTTCCTGGCCTGCCTCAGGACATCCTGTAAGCCTGGGAACCTGCCCAAGAACCGCTGCACCACCAGGTTAAGGACGTGAGCCATACAGGGCACATGGGTGAGCTGGCCCTGTCGCAGGGCGGAGAGGAGGTTGGTGCCATTGTCAGAAACGACCATTCCTGGCTTAAGCTGACGTGGCGTCAACCACCTCTTGGCCTGCCCCTGCAGAGCTGCCAGAACCTCTGGCCCAGTGTGGCTCCTGTCCCCCAAACACACCAGCGCAAGCACGGCATGGCATCTTTTTGCCTGCGTACTTGCGTAGCCCCTTGTACGCCTACGGAGCACCGCTGGTTCCGAGGACAGAGCACTGGAGGAAGAAGAAGAGAGGAGGGGGTGGAGGAGAGAGGTGTGTCACAACCAGTAGCAGTAGTAGCGTTTTGGAGGCGTGGTGGCGGAACAACCTCCAACACTACTGCACCTTGTCCTGCATCCCTCCCAGCTGCCAATAGAGTGACCCAATGGGCCGTGAAAGAAAGGTAACGTCCCTGTCCATGCCTGCTGGACCATGAGTCAGCGGTAATATGCACCTTACCGCTGACCGCCCTGTCCAGCGAGGCATGGACATTGCCTTCCACATGCCGGTAGAGAGACGGAATCGCCTTCCGTGAGAAAAAGTGGCGTTTGGGAACCTGCCACTGAGGAACCGCACATTGAACAAACTCACGGAAGGGGGCCGAGTCTACCAACTGAAAAGGCAGCAGTTGAAGTGCTAGCAATTTAGCCAAGCTAGCATTCAACCGCTGGACATGTGGATGGCTGGGAGTGTACTTCTTTCGACGGTCCAGCAGCTGGGGCAGGGAAATTTGCCTGGTAGAATCGGACGTCGGTGTACTGCAAGTACTTGGTTGTGACACACCTAATTCTACACCTTCAGTCCTCTCACAGCAGCTTTCAGATAGGACTGAAGGTGTACTGGGGATGGAGATCCCAGCTGATGAGGAGCAAGGAGAGATTCGCTTAGTTCTTTGGTGTGGGTCTTTTATGTGTGCCTGCCAACGAGCTGCATGGCAGGTCGACATATGTCTGCTCATGCTTGTGGTGCCCAAGCGGCTGATGTTTTGGCCACGCGAGATACGCTTGAGACAAATATTGCAAATAGCAGTGGTGCGATCTGATGCACTCGTCTCAAAAAAGGCCCACACCAAAGAACTTTTCTGATAACGTGCAGAGGCAGCGCCCTGCACAGGCGGAGCTCTGCGGTGTTGTACAGTTGCTGTGCTGGCCTCTACCTGGCCTCCAGGGGGCATCCTGCCTCGTTGGACATGTGACGCTGCATCCTCCTCCTCCTCGTCCTCCTCCTCATCCTCTCTCCCTTCAGGCACCCACGTGGAGTCAGTGACCTCATCATCCCCTCCCTCTTCACCACTAGAGCAAACCTGGCAGTAAGCTGCAGCTGGTGGAACAGTACTGCCAGATTCCTCAAGCTGGGTATCATCATCCGAGCCTTCGAATCGTTGGGCATCCTCCTGGAGCATGTACCCAACACTGTGCTCAAAGAGTTCGGGGGACTCCTCAGGAGGACATGGTGGGTCTAGGGAAGGGGTGGCTGATGATGCCATTGAGTACGCGTTGGCAGCTGCTCTGCCAGTACCCTGAGCCTGGGTGAGAGAGGATGAGGAGGATGAGGAGGGCTTGGTCATCCATTCTACCAAGCCTTCAGCATGATGCGGCTCCACATGTCCAGCTGCCGAAAACAAAGACGCGCGTGTCCCATGGCCACGTGCTGATGACGATGCACGACCACGTCCACGGCCACAGCCACGTCCACTAGAAACAGAGCCTGCCTGCCCTGTGTTCTTGGCTCTGCACGCTCTGCCTCCCCTTGGCGGTCTTCCAGCCATTGTAGTCGGTAGTCCTGTGGGTGCTGCTGAGAAGAATATATAGGAGCTCTGTGTGATGCCACTAACACACTAGAAGTCCTATGGGTGCTTCTGCAAAGAAAATATAGGAGCTCTGTGTGATGCCACTAACACACTAGAAGTCCTGTGGGTGCTGCTGAGAAGAAAATATAGGAGCTCTGTGTGATGCCACTAACACACTAGAAGTCCTATGGGTGCTTCTGTAAAGAAAATAGAGGATCTCTGTGTGATGGGACTAACACACTTCAAGTCCTATGGGTGCTTCTGGGAACAAAATATAGGATCTCTGTGTGATGGGACTAACACACTTCAAGTCCTATAGGTGCTTCTGGGAAGAAAATATAGCTCTGTGTGATGGGACTAACACACTTCAAGTCCTATAGGTGCTTCTGGGAACAAAATATAGGATCTCTGTGTGATGGGACTAACACACTTCAAGTCCTATAGGTGCTTCTGGGAACAAAATATAGAATCTCTGTGTGATGGGACTAACACACTTCAAGTCCTATAGGTGCTTCTGGGAACAAAATATAGGATCTCTGTGTGATGGGACTAACACACTTCAAGTCCTATAGGTGCTTCTGGGAACAAAATATAGGATCTCTGTGTGATGGGACTAACACACTTCAAGTCCTATAGGTGCTTCTGGGAACAAAATATAGAATCTCTGTGTGATGGGACTAACACACTTCAAGTCCTATAGGTGCTTCTGGGAACAAAATATAGAATCTCTGTGTGATGGGACTAACACACTTCAAGTCCTATAGGTGCTTCTGGGAACAAAAAATAGGATCTCTGTGTGATGGGACTAACAAACTTCAAGTCCTATAGGTGCTTCTGGGAACAAAATATAGGATCTCTGTGTGATGGGACTAACACACTTCAAGTCCTATGGGTGCTTCTGTGAACAAAATATAGGATCTCTGTGTGATGGGACTAACACACTACAAGTCCTATGGGTGCTTCTGGGAAGAAAATATAGGTCTGTGTGATGGGACTAACACACTTCAAGTCCTATAGGTGCTTCTGGGAACAAAATATAGGATCTCTGTGTGATGGGACTAACACACTACAAGTCCTATGGGTGCTTCTGGGAAGAAAATATAGGTCTGTGTGATGGGACTAACACACTTCAAGTCCTATAGGTGCTTCTGGGAACAAAATATAGAATCTCTGTGTGATGGGACTAACACACTTCAAGTCCTATAGGTGCTTCTGGGAACAAAATATAGGATCTCTGTGTGATGGGACTAACACACTTCAAGTCCTATAGGTGCTTCTGGGAACAAAATATAGGATCTCTGTGTGATGGGACTAACACACTTCAAGTCCTATGGGTGCTTCTGTGAACAAAATATAGGATCTCTGTGTGATGGGACTAACACACTACAAGTCCTATGGGTGCTTCTGGGAAGAAAATATAGGTCTGTGTGATGGGACTAACACACTTCAAGTCCTATAGGTGCTTCTGGGAACAAAATATAGTATCTCTGTGTGATGGGACTAACACACTACAAGTCCTATGGGTGCTTCTGGGAAGAAAATATAGGTCTGTGTGATGGGACTAACACACTTCAAGTCCTATAGGTGCTTCTGGGAACAAAATATAGGATCTCTGTGTGATGGGACTAACACACTTCAAGTCCTATGGGTGCTTCTGGGAACAAAATATAGATCTCTGTGTGATGGGACTAACACACTTCAAGTCCTATAGGTGCTTCTGGGAACAAAATATAGGATCTCTGTGTGATGGGACTAACACACTACAAGTCCTATGGGTGCTTCTGGGAAGAAAATATAGGTCTGTGTGATGGGACTAACACACTTCAAGTCCTATAGGTGCTTCTGGGAACAAAATATAGAATCTCTGTGTGATGGGACTAACACACTTCAAGTCCTATAGGTGCTTCTGGGAACAAAATATAGGATCTCTGTGTGATGGGACTAACACACTACAAGTCCTATGGGTGCTTCTGGGAAGAAAATATAGGTCTGTGTGATGGGACTAACACACTTCAAGTCCTATAGGTGCTTCTGGGAACAAAATATAGAATCTCTGTGTGATGGGACTAACACACTTCAAGTCCTATAGGTGCTTCTGGGAACAAAATATAGGTTCTCTGTGTGATGGGACTAACACACTTCAAGTCCTATAGGTGCTTCTGGGAACAAAATATAGGATCTCTGTGTGATGGGACTAACACACTACAAGTCCTATGGGTGCTTCTGGGAAGAAAATATAGGTCTGTGTGATGGGACTAACACACTTCAAGTCCTATAGGTGCTTCTGGGAACAAAATATAGGATCTCTGTGTGATGGGACTAACACACTACAAGTCCTATGGGTGCTTCTGGGAACAAAATAGAGGATCTCTGTGTGATGGGACTAACACAATTCAAGTCCTATAGGTGCTTCTGGGAACAAAATATAGGATCTCTGTGTGATGGGACTAACACACTTCAAGTCCTATGGGTGCTTCTGGGAAAAAAATATAGGATCTCTGTGTGATGGGACTAACACACTTCAAGTCCTATAGGTGCTTCTGGGAACAAAATATAGGATCTCTGTGTGATGGGACTAACACACTTCAAGTCCTATAGGTGCTTCTGGGAACAAAATATAGAATCTCTGTGTGATGGGACTAACACACTACAAGTCCTATGGGTGCTTCTGGGAAGAAAATATAGGTCTGTGTGATGGGACTAACACACTTCAAGTCCTATAGGTGCTTCTGGGAACAAAATATAGGATCTCTGTGTGATGGGACTAACACACTACAAGTCCTATAGGTGCTTCTGGGAAGAAAATATAGCTCTGTGTGATGGGACTAACACACTTCAAGTCCTATAGGTGCTTCTGGGAACAAAATATAGGAGCTCTGTTTGCTGCCAGTGCCTGCCTGCCACGAACACACTACAAGTCCTATAGGTGCTTCTGGGAACAAAATATAGGAGCTCTGTTTGCTGCCAGTGCCTGCCTGCCACGAACACACTACAAGTCCTATAGGTGCTTCTGGGAACAAAATATAGGAGCTCTGTTTGCTGCCAGTGCCTGCCTGCCACGAACACACTACAAGTCCTATAGGTGCTTCTGGGAACAAAATATAGGAGCTCTGTTTGCTGCCAGTGCCTGCCTGCCACGAACACACTACAAGTCCTATAGGTGCTTCTGGGAACAAAATATAGGATCTCTGTGTGATGGGACTAACACACTTCAAGTCCTATAGGTGCTTCTGGGAACAAAATATAGGATCTCTGTGTGATGGGACTAACACACTACAAGTCCTATAGGTGCTTCTGGGAACAAAATATAGGATCTCTGTGTGATGGGACTAACACACTTCAAGTCCTATGGGTGCTTCTGGGAACAAAATATAGGATCTCTGTGTGATGGGACTAACACACTTCAAGTCCTATAGGTGCTTCTGGGAAGAAAATATAGCTCTGTGTGATGGGACTAACACACTTCAAGTCCTATAGGTGCTTCTGGGAACAAAATATAGGATCTCTGTGTGATGGGACTAACACACTACAAGTCCTATGGGTGCTTCTGGGAAGAAAATATAGGTCTGTGTGATGGGACTAACACACTTCAAGTCCTATAGGTGCTTCTGGGAACAAAATATAGGATCTCTGTGTGATGGGACTAACACACTACACTACAAGTCCTATAGGTGCTTCTGGGAAGAAAATATAGCTCTGTGTGATGGGACTAACACACTTCAAGTCCTATAGGTGCTTCTGGGAACAAAATATAGGAGCTCTGTTTGCTGCCAGTGCCTGCCTGCCACGAACACACTACAAGTCCTATAGGTGCTTCTGGGAACAAAATATAGGAGCTCTGTTTGCTGCCAGTGCCTGCCTGCCACGAACACACTACAAGTCCTATAGGTGCTTCTGGGAACAAAATATAGGAGCTCTGTTTGCTGCCAGTGCCTGCCTGCCACGAACACACTACAAGTCCTATAGGTGCTTCTGGGAACAAAATATAGGAGCTCTGTTTGCTGCCAGTGCCTGCCTGCCACGAACACACTACAAGTCCTATAGGTGCTTCTGGGAACAAAATATAGGAGCTCTGTTTGCTGCCAGTGCCTGCCACGAACACACTACAAGCCCCTCTTTCTAAATGAATCTTTCTAAATGAATCTTTCTAACTGAATCTTTCTAACTGAATCTTTCTAAATGAATCTTTCTAAATAAATCTTTCTAAATGAATCTAGCAGAGTGACACAGAATGAGCCTGCTCTCTCTAACGCCGGAACGCATGTGACCGGCGCCGACGGCGTGGCGGCCTTTTATAAGAGGGGGCGTGTACTAAAGCCCCTGAGCTGTAATTGGCTACAGGCGTCCTGCCTGTAGCCAATTATGGCTCTCCGAGTTTCCGGCGCTGTGATTGGCCAAGCATGCGGGGTCACAGTGCATGCTTGGCCAATCATCAGCCAGCAATGCACTGCGCCGGCCGCGCCAGCCGCAATGCATTGCGGGGCCGCTCGCATCACACGAATGTGATGCGAGCGGCCAAAATAGTTCTGGGCTCGCCGAGCGAGCGAACACCCGGTGCTCGATGCGAACATGGGTTTGCATCGAGCACCGGGCCCATCCTTAATCACCATCAATACTAGTATAAAAAATAAATTAATTAAGAAAATCCCAATATAAATCCCATAGTTTGTAAACGCTATAACTTTTGCACAAATCAATCAATATACCAGTATTGGGATTTTTTTTTACCAAAAATATGTAGCAGAATACATATTGGCCTAAATTTATGAAGAATTACGTTTTTTTAAATTTTGTTATTACATATTTTTTATAACAGAAAGTAAAAAAATATTGTTTGTTTTTTCAAAATTGTTGGTCTTTTGTGTTCATAGCACAAAAAAATAAAAAAATGCAGTGGTGATCAAATGCCACCAAAATAAATTTCTATTTGTGGGAAAAAAAATTACATACATTTTATTTGGGTACAGCATTGCATGATCGCTCAATTGTCAGGTGAAATAATGCTGTGTCATATTGCAAAAAATGACCTGGTCATGAAGGGGGTGTAAATCTTCAAGAGGTCAAGTGATTTTTTCCAAAAAATTAGTCACGCCTCTGACTTATTTACTTGTACTGTATGTGTAAATTTCAGCTTGTGCTACCGAACTCAGTCAACAACAAGCTTTTTATAACAAAGGAGAAACAGAAAAACATATGAAAAGCGCTATTGCTCTACCTGTTAGCTTGATAAATGATGAAATAATATTCAAATACATCTTTACTTGATTGAAAAAAAAATGGAGCAGGTATTTCTTAATTTTTTTGCCCATGTATTATCATTGTCCATTTCTTCCAATGTATTACTGTGATTGCACTTTAAAATGTCTGCATAGTAGCACAGATGCATATTTGTTGCACACATATTGTCATGATTGTGATTGAGTATTGCAACAATTTCCCATTCATTGCCCTCATACTGTATAATCACAGCTTTATATTGCTTGTGTATAGCCAGCACTACCCATTTGTTGCTCATGGGTTGTAATAAGTACTTATTTATTTGTGGTATTTCCTACATCCTATTGTCACAGTTGCCCTTGTATTGCCTTCATATTGTAAAAATTTGCCAATTCGATACCAATGTATTGCTCTGACTGCCTATTTTATGCCAACAGGTTAACAGTATAATTTTTTCTGCTTATGTGTTGCTCAGGTATTGTCACATTTTCCAACGTCTTTCCTAAATTTGTTATCCACCTACTATCAAGATTGTTAGTGTGTTGCCCAGAAACTGTCATACCTGTTGCTACTTTGCCTACATATTGCCATATTCACTTGTTCCTTATGTGCATACTGCACTTATGCCCATATATTACTAGAGTTTACTGCTAGGATGCCATCTGTGTTAAAGAATGACCAAATCAGTGCTGTTCGTTTTGGTGACCACATTATTTTTTTTTTTTTTTTTGCCACTTCAGCAAAAATTTTGGGAGACTTAAAATCAACTTTCTGATCATAACTGTCTCTCACGTATTCACATCATTGTAGCTTATATTTGTGTGCTTCTTTTACCTAATTACCTCTATTTTAACGTGATAAAGACCATAGCATGCCCAATATTTCCATCGTTCCCTTATTTCACTGTAGACATACATCCATCCATTGAACCCCCCCCCAACCCCGGGCTTGACCAGTATTTGCCTCATGTTTAAAGCTGTTTATTTATTGTTATCTCCTCATTTTCTGATATCCCTCCCAGATTCTTAGACTCTTAGTTGTTCCGCATAACTCCATGTTTTTTTAAAAATCCTCCACTCCTGCCACTTATCGAATTTGCCTTCATCCGTACCATCAGTTATCCTTTCCATGTTATATATACCTTCCACTTCATCTATCCATTCCCAGATTGTTGGAGCTTCCACCTCTTGCCATTTCATGGGAATTAGTTTCTTTGCAGCATTTAAGAGATGTGGGATTAACGACCCTTGGTATTTTTTAACTCCGTCTTTTGTACTGTGGAATAAAATTGGCCACGGTTCATCTTGGACTTCTATATTTGTTATTTCTCTTACATGGTGCAAAACTTTCCCCCAGAATGCCCGAACCTTAGGGCAGCTCCACCAGATATGTGCCATTGTACCTGATTCACTACACCCTCTCCAGCAGTTCCCTGAATTGCCCTGTTGGTATTTGCAAGTCTTATCAGGGGTAGCGTACCATCTCGAAATGATTTTATAATTTGTTTCAGCAGACTTATTGTCCTTTGCAGACCTATGTGTTAATTTTTTAAAAAATGTTAACAGTGCTTATATCACATTGTGTACCCAGTTCCCTCTCCCATTTCGATATGAATGGCAGCATCGCTCCTCCCTCCCCGTCCAGTAAGAGTATGCACCACCTAGAGATAGTACCCCTGGTATTATTGTTCAAACACAGCCTCTCAAGCGCAGTTAGATCTGACGTTTCTCTCAGAGGGTGGGGCAGACTCTCAGTGAAACAGGCTATCTGGCGGTGCCGCCACGCGTTGATTCCCTCAAAACCTTCCTTAACTTTTAACTCCTGAAGTGGAAGGATCTTCCCATCCTTTAAAATATCCCCCACCTGTGTTTGTTCGTGTTTCATCCAATTCCCCCAATTAATCTTCAACACCGGTGCGAAAAATTCATTTCCTTTTAAAGCTATAAGAGGTGCGTTGTAGTGCCCATTGAATTTCTTGTATATTCCGTCCCATATCCTCAGTGCATTTAGTGTAAGTTTACTGCTATTTAAATCTACTGTCCTGTGTTTAGGGGGGTTCCATATAATTTTACCTAATTGTGCCTTACTAAGGGTGAACTCTATATTGACCCATCTTTTTTCATTTTTATTTTCTTTTATCCATTCTATAATTTGTTGAGAGCACGATGGCCTTATAATAAAGGTGTATGTCAGGGACTGCCAATCATCCTTTATTCTTCTCCTGTTTAAGAGTGGCAAAAGCAATTCTGGGTTTTTTCCCATTCCACACAAAAAACATAAATAAAGCTTTGAGTTTTGCCAAAAAGTAATTGGGTAGCGCGATGGGCATCATTTGGTATTTATATAAGATTTTAGGCAAAATAAACATTTTGAGTGAGTGGATTCTCCCAAACCACGACAGTGGTCTATGTATCAGTCTTTTGCTCTCTTTCTTAATTTCATCCAACAATGGGATGAAATTTAATTTAAATATTTTTTTTATTGAGGGTACTAACTTAATGCCTAAATATTTCAATTCTTTACGCCAGGGGAATTTAAAATCCTTTTGGAGCTTTTGTTTTTCTACATTTTTGGTGTTTATATTTAGGACCTCCGACTTTGCCTGATTGATTTTAAAATTTGATAATTCGCCGTATTCTTTTATTGTATTCATGAGTCGGGGCAGAGTTACCACAGGTTTACTAATATAAAACAGGACATCATCTGCATAAGCAGATAGTTTGTGTTCCTCCTCCCCGACCTTGAATCCCTCTATCCCAGGCTCATTCCTAATTGTGGACAACAGAGGTTCAAGGGATAGTACAAACAAGAGAGGGGACAATGGGCATCCCTGTCTTGTCCTGTTTTTCATTTCGAAGGGGGGAGAGTCTGTGCCATTAATCTTAATTGTAGCTGTCGGATGGTAATATAGCGTCCCAATCCGCTGAAGCATGTTTGGGCCAATCCCTATTTCCTCTAAAGTCCTAAACATAAAGGACCAATCCACCCTATAAAAAGCCTTCTGGGCATCTGTTGATAGGAGTACACTTGAACTCATCTTCTCTTTCTCTTGTAGGAGTAGGAGCAGGGTTCGCACCCCATTATCCCTACCTTCCCTGCCTGGGACGAATCCCGCTTGATCTGGGTGCACCAATTTGTTCATGAGGGTTTTCATCCTAACTGCCAGAACTTTAGCGAAAAGTTTAATATCCGCGTTGAGCAGAGAGATTGGCCGATAGTTGGAGCAGCACGCTGCGTCTTTGCCGTCTTTCTTTGTGACCGTGATTGAGGCTGATAAAGCCTCTTTGCTCGTTTGGTACTCTATTCCCAGGCCATTTAAATACCGACATAGCCTCGGGATCAACATTTTCTGAAACTTTTTGTAATAGAAAAAAGTGAACCCGTCTGGTCCTGGGCTTTTCCCATTTTTAGATTCGGCTAGAGCGTTAATTATCTCTTCTTCTGAAATCAGTCTTTCTAACGACTCTCGGTCGCACTCTGTAATCTTTGCTAGGCCAGCTTGACTTAAAAAATCTTTAACTTTCCTGTTTTTATCCTTCCCCGCCCAGTCCCCCTCCTGCTCAACTGCGTATAATTTCTCATAGTAGTTCTTAAATATTTGTGCTATCCCCTTTGTCGTGTATTCTAAAGCCCCGTTATTCATCTGTATTTTCTCTATAAAATTTATAGTTTTTTTGTTCTGTAACATTTTTGCTAGGTACTTTGGGGATTTATTACTCCCAAAGTATTTTTCCCTGGATAGATAATGAAAGTTTTTTTTAGTTTCTTGTTCCATTAATGTTTTGAATTCATCCGTTTTGTTTATTATTTCTTGGTATAATGTTCTATCCTGGCTCTGGGACTTTTTGTGTTTTTGTTATTTTAATTTAACAAGTCTATCACTATTAAAGCACACCCCTAAACCTTCTAATATTTTGACCTAGCCCCTAAATTGGTTGTGCGTGCTATCCCTTCCCAGGTAAAAAAAAAAAAATTTACATTTTTATATTATTTATTTATTTTATTTATTATTTATTTTATTATTATATTATATTTTTATAATATTTAATTGCTCTGGTAGTTTAGGTGGGTTCAATTGCTGGAGAATGAGTGCATTTGAAAAAAGTTATCTGAGAGTAATTTATAAAAGATCATAATAATGACTCCCAGGTCATAAGATAAGCATCTGCCCTGTTTTTCAAATGTTAACTAAATTCAAAAAATGACCTGGCACTTTTATTTGATGAACAATCTATTTTAGCTTTGCTGGCCTTGATCAGTATAGCTTTTCTTGCATTACCCATGGTCTGGAATTTCTGTTTACATTCTAAAAATGCTAGTATTTACTTTTATCTGTTTGATTATCGACAAGTTAAATAAATTCGAAAAATACCTTACAGTATTTTTGTGAAGGTAGTTTTTTTGTATCATAGTTTGATCACTATCTTTGGCCTTAAAATTATCCCAATTTATTTGAGGAGAAGCAGACTTTGGGGTTCAAATTGAGTAAATTTCCTCCACACTGCTTATAATTTACCTAGAAAATAGAATTTATATAAGAAGCCTGCAAATTATATTCTCTAACAAAACAGAGCTCAGAATTCAATTTAAAGTAAACTTATGGCAAGGCTATGGACATTCAAGCATACCAAGCAATGTGCTTTAAAAAGGAAGAGCCCATTGACATCTGCACCTACAAGAATTAATTTGCATAATTCACAGCAGAAGCATTGAAGTCATTCAGGTTGTTCTCTCAGCAGCTCATCTCACCCTGCGCCCCCTTCTTACATGTATTCAGCAGCTTAACTCCCCCTGTCCCTGCCTACCAATAGTGATTCAACAACTTATCTAACTCTGCTTTTCTTTCCCAACTGTAACTTAAGTAGTTCACCTGCCTCCACACCTCCTCCACCACCTATATATATGCCCCATACACACAATCAGACTTTCCAACAACAAAACCGTGGATTTTTGTTAGAAGAATGTTGGCTCCAACTTGTCTTGCATACACACGGTCACACAAATGTTGGCCAACAATTACAAACATAGTGTCGTACAAGACGTATGTGATTTTTCCATTAAGAATGCTAGTTATATTTCCCACTCGTACTTGATTCCGAGCATGCGTGGACTTTTGTCCAACGGACTTGTGTACACACGATCAGAAAGTCCGACAACAAACATTTGTTGGCAGAAAATTTGAGAACCTGCTAGCCAACATTTGTTGGCGGAAAGTCCGACAACAAATGTTCGATGGAGCATACACATGGTCAGACTTTCCGCCAACAAGCTCACATCTAGACATGTGCATTCGTTTTCGTCCAAATGCATTTTTGTCTGAATTTCGGGTATTTTCGTTATAGTTTTAACAAATGATAACGAACGTGCAGAATCCGAAAACCGAAAGATCCGACATAAACAAAAGCTTTATTTTCGTTTTCGTTGTGACAACAGTTCGATATAGATAGGAGATTCGACATGACGCTGACAATAGTGATCTGTGTCCATCGAACCTGTGGTCGAATGTGCCTAACCTTAGCTCTATTAGTCCAAGATTATTCTACATAGAGAGAAAAAATTCGACATAATAGAGACAATAGCAAAAAAGGTTAAATGTGCCTAACCTAACTGTATTAGTCCAAGATTATTCGACACAGAGAGAAAAGATTTGACATAAAGATTCGCCGAAGTAGTAGGCGCGAGCGGACATTTATGGTCAAATGAAGAATTCTAATGTTGGTTGACTAGTAATAATAATTAATAAATATGCTGTATATACTCGAGTATATGCCGTCCCGAGGATAAGCCGAGGCCCCTAAATCACCACAAAAAAATGGGGAAACGTATTGACCCGTGTATAAGCCGAGGGGCAAAAATGCAGCAGCTACTGTAAGTGGAAAAATGGTCAGCAATGCCCATCTGCATGTCCCCTGTACAGACCCCCGTGTCCCCATTGCAGCCCGTGTCCCCATTGCAGCCTACCTGTGCCGATCCGCCGATCTGTGGGTCCGTGGGTCCGGGGTCGTGTGTCCGGGGTCCGGGGTCCTGGGTCCGGGGTCCGGGCAGCCGATGAGGTCCCGCTCTGTCCCCCCCACAGCGTGTACGGCGTACGGCACCATTACAAATTTAAATGCCGCGCCTCCTCCTCCTCCTCGTCCGTGATAGGAGGAACACTTTTTTCCCAGAAGTCAGTGTGCAGTGTTCCGCCTATCACGGACATTCTCTCATCCTCGTCCATGAGATGAGAATGACAGGCCATCCGTGATAGGCGGAACACTGTACTGCTGGGAAAATTAGTGTCCACCTATCACGGACGGGCGGGAGGAGGCGGCGCGGCTTTTAAACACTGCTGTCTGTCTGCATGACAAGCTGTTCATGTAGGCAAACGGCGGTGACTCGAATATAAGCCGAGGGGTGGACTTTCAGACCTAAAAAAGGGTCTGAAAATCTCGGCTTATATTCGAGTATATACGGTAATTATTACTAGTGTCATACAACATTAGAATTCTACTATAGCTTGTAGGCGGAACATTCGACCGGAAATGTAAGATTGCAGCATCGTACAATTTAGCTGCTCCGTCAAATCTTCTTAGAACATTCGACAGACACCATAAGCCTTCAATGACATATTCAACCTTAATTATTTGGGATTTTCAGACAAATGCATTTTTAACGAAACAAAATAAATAAAAACTAATTTTGGGAGTAACTAAATAAATGAATTTTTCGGACAAAAACTAAATTCCGAAACAAAATATTTCAGTGTACACATGTCTACTCACATTCAACATTTGTTGTCAGAAAATCCAATTGTGTGTACGGGGCATTACAGTAAGTGTTCAGAAGACTTTTCCTAGCTGTCCACAAAAATGAGCCAATTTCTGATTATGGGCCCCATGGGGAGCAGGGTCCAGGTAGGCAAACAGTAACAGCTTAGGATTAAGGAGATCGGAGTAGAAGTGAGAACTGGCTCTGATGGGAAAACAATGAAGTGAATCTTCCTACAAAGAAGCTGATCTGTGGTGAAAGTATAGTGTTTGTGGGCCTCGTCCTGTTCCTAGGTTGCTACCTCTCAGATAAAAAGAAAATGAATAAGCTATTACATTGACTGGAACCCAACCGTCATTAAACGGGGCACATAAAAGGGCCAGGAGAGAGTTAGGGAACACCTGATAAAATGTATGCCGCTCCTCTCAGATTAGGTCTTGAGATCCTAATGCACATATAAAAAACAAACACAAGAGGGTGCCTCCATCTAGGTGTAACGATTTATTTTATTAGCTACACCTAGATGGAGGCATCCTCTTGTGTTTTTTTTTTTTTTTTGCTACATCTCAGATCACATTCAAAGGATCGCTTAGTAGACAATAAACTCTTGTATGGGTACTGAGGAGTGACTAGTACAAAAGTTCAGATTGCTTAAAGCCCCGTTTGAAACATTTATTGATGAAGAGCATCAAACACAGCAAATGCATTTTGGGTAAAGGGCTTCCTCCTTCTCCAGCGATTCAGCAGTAGATGTAATTATAATCACAAGGGAATGCATTGGAGGACCTATGGCAGTGGTTGATGAAGACTATCGTCCCCTAATGGTACTAGGAACAGCTTCCTTTGATTGGACAACCACTACTTCCATGCATGCACTATGGAATTGCACTATGCTGGTATCAGGCACAACGCTATTGTGTCTTATAAATGCTGAGGGTGTACTTTGTGCTGCGTAAGTCACACAGGAGTATCAACACGTGGATCGAAATTTGACCGGTCCCCGTGGAACCAGTCAAATTTCAATCCATCTATGGCCAGCTTTAGGAAAATATAGCTTGATAGTAAAAGGTTCTTTGGCTAAAGAGACTTACAAAAGCATGTTTTTTTTTTTTAGTGTTCAGCTTTGCTTTAAAAGCCATCCTGAATAAATTTCAATCTGCTTTCTATAAAAGGCAAGTCAATATTAGCTATGAATTTGCTTGCAACTCCCTATACAGAAGCTGACATTTACAGTTACTGTTCTGCAGAATGCATCCTGTCTTCAGTCAGTCCAGGCAACATTCCTCAGTCCCCACACTAAAAACAATCATGGAAAGGCACATTTGATGCAAACATAGTCTTTATTAAGTGCTGGTACTTGGCAATTGATCATTTAGGTGCCTGCATCATCTTATGGGGGCAGAGAGATAGTCCTCTGCCCTGTGTTAGTTGTGATTAGAACTGACTTGAAGGGCTTCTTCTCCATACTCTGAATAACTCACTGTAATAAAGGTAACTTTTGTGAAATAATGTAGTTATCCTAGGAATTAAGTCTAGTGCAGTGTGTTATGTTGTACAACTGCACCTTTGTGCTAAAAAACAAACACAAAAAAAACAGTATTGTAAAAAGCTCCGCCACTTATCAAAGTCAAATCATTTCTTCTGATTTTCCCATGGGGTGCCAAGCACACAAAAAATGTTTGTGAAATCATTCAAAATGGTGACCACATACATCATTAGAGTGAGGTCAACCATGCGACTCTCAGAGAATGGGTATGCTGCAAGTTATAAGCTCGGCTCTACAACTCCCAGCATTCAGTGCATTGTGGCCCCAATACCCACGTGCTCATTGATTGGATGGGAGACTGAAAGGTCATCAAGTCTTTCCAGCTCATCTACTTTTTTAGTTTCATTTACTTAATCTTCACCCACGTTCACAGCACAGGTCCTTAATTGTTCAGATTATCGATTTGGACTACCTCTCAGTAAAGTGCAGGAAAATGTCAAGGGGCTGGAAAGCAATAATCACTCTTCAGTTTTCAAGCTGATCAGTGCGCTGGTGGATGGGACAAGCAGATTGCAGTGACTTATCCCCTATTAGTCGGTTGGTCAGACATTTCAAGCAGACAAAATTGACCTCCAAGCACACACCTCTGCTCATTTGTTGTTTTAGTTAATCCACAGTGCTTTGGGAATCCTTTATCAAATATAAAATGTTTATTTGTAAATCAAAGATTATTTTCATATAGTAAGGACACATATAAAGCAACAGTTTAAAAAAGGTTTACAACTAATTAAAAAAAACAACTAAAATAAAAATAACCCAAAGTGATTATTGTTTTTCTTTTAATAAGTAATACTACAAACAGCCTAAGTACCATTTCACTTTTAAAGCAGTCCATGTAAACCCAAACCAAATTATATTTACGTTGTAGTTTGATATAGTATAATATATGTTTAAACAGCCAGTATGACCAAGTAACCACACTGAAGCACACCTGGGAGAAGGGAGCAGAGTGTTATCAACCTATAACAGAAAGCACCTGAATGAGGGCCTTTATGGCTGGACCTTCTGGTGTTATTTTAGTGAAAGCCACGGGTTTAAAAAAGACTGACATTTCTTCTAAATTCCCATTAACACATTAAAATGTTTGTGAAATTTTAGTGGCTGCCTGGGTTTATATCTACTTCAAATATTAATAGAATGGGCAGATGAACAGAGAGAGACTGAGAACATGGAGCCCCTTGAGCCTCCTAGGACCACAGGTCCTGTTTCATCTGGAATCTCACTATGCCACTGGCATTTGATGACACAAATTTTTAAATCTTTTTAAGATTCAAGATTAATTTTCATGAAAGATTGCAGCAAGGAATAACTGTATTTTATTCTTACTGCCATACATTGTTTTTATGTGTGACATTGAAGCTGTTCAACAAAGTTAAAAGGTCTATTGTCTATTTTCAGGCCACTCAACAAAAGAACATGTCTGTAATAACAGCAGAGTACTTACCATAAAAAGAAGATGAGCTTTATATTTATTGCTTTTCATAAGAAGGATCTGTGTCAGCGGATTGACTAACATATTTGGCCAGTTCAAGCTTTGCTCTTACAGGCCTGTAAGGGATGAATAAGGCTTTAAAAAATTATCATGTGACATGCTTGAGATGGTGATCATAAAAATCATGTTGCTTTATGAATTATTTGTGATTATCCTCTAGCAAATGTTTTACTTGCTTCTAGGCAAATGATGCATGCATCAATATACTGTATATATATTGTGGAGATGCGACCCCCATCTCACAGTATATGCCTGATTGTAGCAGGAATACTAATTGCACACCTGTGGGCTGGGTTCAT
Source organism: Lithobates sylvaticus (assembly GCA_028564925.1). Taxonomy (NCBI): domain Eukaryota; kingdom Metazoa; phylum Chordata; class Amphibia; order Anura; family Ranidae; genus Lithobates; species Lithobates sylvaticus. Next base: position 143,545,085 of record CM053037.1, on the reverse strand, counting down.
AAACATCCCAGGAAGAGCAGTCAGTGCTCAGACTTGGAGACGGCTCCGCCCAGCAGACAGGAAGTCTGGCCAGGAGGTCGGGAGGGTCCCAGGAGAAAGAGACAGGAGCTTAAGACTGCAGGTGGCAGTCTGTGCATACGTCTGAAGCAGGCAGGTGTAGCCTGTGACTAAAGCAGCACAAAGCTGACATTGAGTAAGCCAGGAGGCTATTGTTTTGGAATACAGTGATGGTGGAACCCCCTGCGAGGGAAGATTTCTGTTTGTTTGAACTTTTTCGTTTCCTTTAAATAAAAGTGGGCTGCCATGCCCTAAAAACACAAGTCTGGAGTCGCACGTTTCTGGAAAATCGCATGCACCACTTGTACCTAATCACCCCGGATCGTCACAATATTATATATATATATATATATATATATATATATATATATATATATATATATATATATTGTAACCTGGGGGACAGGTAGCAGGTACAAAGCTCCCTGGGATGAGCTGTTTAGTTAGGCACAGATACCAAATCCACTTGAGGTAGTGAAAACAGTGCTGGGTTTATTTGATTTAAATACAAGTCCATACACAGGTGCTGCACAGTCTTCCAGAAAACATATCAAAACAGAAATAACAAAACAAAAGTCCTAGCCTTGTCTCGGCTCTAACTATACCATACACCGTCCCTAACTATCAGGCTGAGCAAGCCTACCGCTTGTCAGTTTCTGTAAAGAGTTGTAAAGCGTTTTACCAATCTTTTAGCTCCTCACAAACCATCCATGTTTGTGTGTCCCAGCCAGAGAGCAAAGGCTGTCTGTTCAGGTGAGCTTAAATTAGCCTGGGGAAAAAAACTAAGATCCGAACTGGATCTTATATCAGAGACCTCTGAATGTGTATGAGAGGAGCCTGGGAGACGCATAAATCCCGAACAAGACTTCTCCTGGCTCTCTCTGGGACGCTCTGCTACATATCCTCCCCCCTTGTTTCAACCCCAGGGTTGGAACACCTGTGGCCCAACAGGAGTGAACACGGGACAGGGCATCTACATTCCCCATCTCCACACCTGGCCTGTGTTTTACGGTGAAGGAGTAAACCTGTAGAGCAAAAAACCACCGGTTCACCCGTCTATTAGTCTCCTTCTTTTGGGCCATCCATTTCAGGGGAGCATGATCAGTTATTAAGTCAAACTGGCGCCCTAACAAATAGTACCTGAGCGCGTCCACGGCCCACTTTATGGCTAAACATTCCTTTTCAATGACTGCATACTTTTTCTCATGGTCATTGAGCTTTCTGCTTAGGTACACGACAGGGTGTTCTTCCCCATTGTATACCTGTGATAGTACTGCCCCGATACCAACATCAGACGCATCCGTCTGAACCAAAAACTCTCTGGAGAAATCGGGAGAATACAGTACTGGCTGTGCACACAGAGCCTTCTTCAGGACCTGGAAAGACTCCTCTGCTACTGGGGACCATTTCACCATTACAGAGTCTTTCCCTTTCGTAAGGTCTGTCAGAGGGGCAGCTATAGTTGCAAAATTTGGGATAAATCTTCTATAATACCCCGCAATACCAAGAAAGGCCCTGACCTGCTTCTTGTTTGCAGGGCGTGGCCATTCCTGGATGGCTGCTATTTTACTCACTTGAGGTTTTATGACACCACGGCCAATAGTGTAGCCCAAATACTTGGCTTCCTCTAGACCAATGGCACATTTTTTTGGATTTGCCGTAAAACCTTCTTTGAAGAGGGAATCAAGAACAGCCTGGACACGAGGCAAGTGAGACTCCCAGTCAGTACTATGTACCACTATGTCATCTAGATAGGCTGATGCATATCGTCTGTGGGGTTTTAGGGTCCTGTCCATGGCCCTCTGAAATGTCGCGGGGGCATTTTGCAACCCAAAAGGCATTTTTTTATATTGAAAGGAACCGTCTGGGGTCACAAACACAGTCTTCTCTTTGGCGCTACCAGTTAGGGGTATTTGCCAGTACCCTTTTGTCAAGTCCAAAGTGGTAAGATAGCGAGCCTTGCCAAGTCGGTCTATAAGTTCGTCTACTCTGGGCATTGGGTATGTGTCAAACTTTGTCACCGCATTAAGCTTCCTGAAGTCGTTACAGAACCTCCAAGTGCCATCCGGTTTTGGGACTAACACGACGGGGCTAGACCAGTCACTATTGGATTCCTCAATGACATCTAGCTCCAACATTTTTTTTAACTTCATTGCTGATGTCCTTTCTCCTCGCTTCAGTAATTCGGTAAGGTTTGAGCTTGACACGTACCCCAGGTTCAGTAACAATATCATGCTGAACTGCTGAAGTCGTGCCAGGTAACTCAGAAAACTTCTCTCTATTCCTTATCAGGAATTCTCTAGTGTCATGTTTTTGGGAATATGAGAGGGTGTCTGGAATCGTGACCTCAGGGATGAGAGGGGACTCAGTACCCGTAGGTGTTACTGGGAGAGACCTCGCAGTTAACGCCATTCTATCCTTCCAGGGTTTTAACAGGTTTATATGGTAAACCTGTTCGGACTTCCTTTTTCCTGGTTGATAAACCTTGTAGTTGACCTCCCCAACTCTCTCAATTACTTCAAAGGGACCCTGCCACTTAGCCAGGAACTTGCTCTCAACAGTGGGAACTAACACCAGGACCCTGTCACCAGGTGAGAAAACACGGAGTTGGGCCCCCCTGTTGTATATTCTCTGTTGGGCTGCCTGGGCCTGCAGTAAGTGTTCTTTTACCACTGGCATGATTGCTGCAATCCTCTCCTGCAGTTGAGCAATATGCTCAATGACACTTTTATGGGTTGTCTGTTCTCCCTCCCAAGTTTCTTTGGCTATGTCTAAGAGTCCCCGAGGGTGTCTCCCATAAAGCAACTCAAATGGGGAGTACCCCGTAGAGGACTGGGGAACCTCCCTGATGGCAAACATCAAGTATGGTATCAGGAAGTCCCAGTATTTCCCATCCTTGTCCACAACCTTTTTTAACATGCTCTTTAACGTCTTATTGAAGCGTTCCACTAAGCCATCCGTTTTAGGATGATACACTGAGGTTCGCAGCTGCGTCACCTTAAATAACTTGCAGAGCTCCCTAGTTATTCGCAACATAAACGGGGTGCCCTGGTCTGTAAGGATTTCTTTCGGGATGCCAACCCGACTGAACACCATAAACAGTTCTTTGGCAATGTTTTTAGCAGACGCGGCACGTAAGGGAACTGCTTCAGGTTAACGGGTAGCATAATCCATGATTACGAGGATATGCTGATGACCCCGGGCAGACTTGGGAAGTGGGCCCACAAGGTCCATGGCAATCCTCTCAAAGGGCACTTCAATGATAGGCAAGGGCACTAAAGGACTTTGGAAGTGGGATAGTGGGGCTGACATCTGACACACAGGACAGGATTGACAATAATTCTTAACATCTTTCTGTATCCCGGGCCAGTAAAACCTGCCCACCACCCTTTCAGTAGTTTTTTCAACCCCTAAATGGCCTCCTAGCAAGTGCCCATGGGCAAGTTCTAACACCAGCCGTCTGTATGGCTTAGGAACCACCAACTGTTCAACCACTTCATCATTCATTTTACATACACGATATAGTAAATCCTCATTGCTGCTGAAATATGGAAAACAGGGGCTGTCCCCGGGTTCGACAGGTACATCATTAATCACTATTACATTTTCCCAGGCCCTGGAAAGGGTATGGTCTTTTCTCTGCTCAGTGCCAAATTTTTCCTTATGCACATTAAGGTCATCAAACTCTAACATAGGCTCAGGGTCAGCAGACGGCTGTCCGGCTCTACTGGTAGTGGGGACTTCCTCAGGGTCCTCCAGCTCTCCTGCCATAACCGATAGAGGAAAACCCGGGGAGCCCTGAGAAGAGTCCCCTGAACCCACATTGTCAGTAGTGGCCAGGAATTCTGGCTCTGCGACTGAGTCGGGTACTGCGACCGGGTTTTGGGATGATCCCACAGTTCCCAGAACTTAGGGAAGTCCCTACCAATGATGGCCTCATGCACCAAGTGGGGAACAAGTCCAACCGGATGGGTCACTGTACCTAAACCAGTTTTAAACTGAACAGTGGTTACAGGATACTCCCGGGTATTCCCATGTATACAGATCACAGCAATATTTTTAGCATGATAATTCACAGGTTCAATAATTTCAGCTGTAACCAAAGTCACTAGACTTCCAGAGTCCAGCAAGACTGTAATAGGCTTATCATTCACAGTCATTTGGCACATTGGTTTTCTCATATTTGGCGTTGCAGTGCATGAAACCGCTGCAAACATAGACTGCCTTCTAATAGATAAATCACACTGCATTGGTTCATCTGTCAATGGACAATTTGCTGCAACATGTCCCATTTCTTGGCAACGAAAACACCTGACATTTCCCCAGTTTGGTTTGCTGACAGGCACCGGCTTCCCTTGTTTGGGAGGCCAAGCTTCAGTCCTGGCACCAAAAATCCTCCCCCCTATTTCCTTGCCATGCTTACCACCCACTTCCCCTGGAACAGTCTTACCGGTTGCCTGGGGAGACCGTGGCTTTGGGCACAAAGTCCGTGCGGCTGTAGGGGTGGTGACCAGGTTCTTTGCAGCAAAATACCTTTCAACAAGTTCCACCAGGTGGTTTGCCGAATTGGGGTCTCCTTGACTCACCCACTCCTGCAGGGGAATGGGTAGTGACCTCAGAAACTGGTCCATGACCACACGCTCCACTATTTGTGGCCCAGACATTTCCTCACCAGGTGAATTAGGTCGAACATCTGCGATCTTGGGGGCTTCTCGTCTTGGAAGGACCAGCTGTGGACCCGCTGTGCTCGAACTGCCAAAGTGACACCAAGTCGTGCCAGTATTTCCTGTTTGACCTTTTCATAGTCTGCTGCTTCTGCTGACTCCAAATCATAGTAGGCCTTCTGCGATTCCCCAGTAAGCAACGGGGCGACCAGTCCTGCCCACTGGGTTTTAGGCCAACTTCCCTCTCAGCGGTCCGTTCAAACGTTAGCAGAAAGGCCTCTGGATCATCATCTGTAGTCATCTTAGACAAAAAGCGAGCCACATGGATGGCTGAGGGCTTGTCTCCAACATTATCAACGTTAGCAGGTGACCACTGTGCTATTGTCTCCACAACCTCAGACAAGGTTTTCCTATCTGCTTTTGCATCAGTGGCTAGCTGTTCAAACAGCCTCTGCGATTGCTCCTGTGCGATAGCATTAGCTTGCTGTTGTGCAGCATTAGCTTGCTGTTGTGCAGCGTGGAGTGCAGCGTTTGCTTGCTGTTGTGCAGCGTGGAGTGCAGCGTTTGTTTTCTGCTGTTCAGCATTAGCTTGCTGTTGTGCAGCATGAAGTGCAGCGTTTGTTTTCTGCTGTGCAGCGTTTGCTTGCTGCTGTGCAGCGTTTGTTTGCTGTTGTGCAGCGTTGGATATCATCAATTGTTTTAGGATTTCCTCCATGTTTAGTCACTCTAGGTACTGGCCTTTTAAGTAGTAACTTACTACAGCTGCCCGCTGAACTCCACCATATGTAACCTGGGGGACAGGTAGCAGGTACAAAGCTCCCTGGGATGAGCTGTTTAGTTAGGCACAGATACCAAATCCACTTGAGGTAGTGAAAACAGTGCTGGGTTTATTTGATTTAAATACAAGTCCATACACAGGTGCTGCACAGTCTTCCAGAAAACATATCAAAACAGAAATAACAAAACAAAAGTCCTAGCCTTGTCTCGGCTCTAACTATACCATACACCGTCCCTAACTATCAGGCTGAGCAAGCCTACCGCTTGTCAGTTTCTGTAAAGAGTTGTAAAGCGTTTTACCAACCTTTTAGCTCCTCACAAACCATCCATGTTTGTGTGTCCCAGGCAGAGAGCAAAGGCTGTCTGTTCAGGTGAGCTTAAATTAGCCTGGGGAAAAAAACTAAGATCCGAACTGGATCTTATATCAGAGACCTCTGAATGTGTATGAGAGGAGCCTGGGAGACGTATAAATCCCGAACAAGACTTCTCCTGGCTCTCTCTGGGACGCTCTGCTACAATATATATATATATATTAGGGCTGTTACTGATTAAAATTTTCGTGTTCGATTAATCGATTTATTTTTTAATCGATTAATTGACTAATTTCGATAAATTATAACACACACACAGGTCCAACTACTTTTAGCTGATCTCCTTGCATTGCAACTCTGCATTAGTCAGTGGTAAATGTGGTATACACTATATACAATCACCCGACACTAGTTAGTTTCCACAATCCATGACTTAACCTCACAGTTCACACAAATACGTTTTAAATTCAAACTGTAGCACTGGCGTAAGTAATTTTTTTCCCCCGCAGTAGCGTGACAATCCCTCCACCTCCGGTCTAACTAATCACTCTCACCTTATGGCATGGACCCCTGTGCAAACAGGTGGTCATGCAAGCGGGTATCAAAAGGGTTAACACGGACCATAAACTTCTCTCATGCCTCCCTAGATCTCAGCAAGGACGCCAGGTCATGGGTAGAAAGAAAAGATCTAAGTGCTCACCGCTTAAGTATAAGATTAAATTTTTGTGTTCAAACACAAACTACTCACATAAAGATGATAAAAACACAGCATGTAAAACCGACAATCGTGTTAGTTCCGTAGGGCAGCAGCAGGTGACGCCATGCGTAGCTCCTCCCCCGTATGCTTTACGTTCAATCAGAACTTCGACGTCACCGGACTCCTCCTCCTTCCCTTCGTTAGCAGACGGAGGCACTTGGGGAAGGGGGGAGGAGTCCGATGACGGCGATGTCCGTGACGTCACCGGATCTCCGACCGAACTCCCTGAAGGCCTGGAATCTGGCGGAGAGGCGAGTACCAATCAAAAGAATTTTGATCGATCAAAAAAAAAAAAAAATTAAAGATTAATCGAGGAATTAATCTTTCATTTGCACAGCCCTAATATATATATATATATATATATATATATATATATATAATACATTTATGTTTTTGGTTGTAACATTACAAAATGTGGAAAATTTCAAGGGGCATGACTTTTTTAAGGCACTGTGTATATATATATATATATATATATATATATATATATATATAAAATATATATATACACAGTGCCTTAAAAAATTATCATACCCCTTGAAATTTTCCACATTTTGTAATGCTACACCCAAAAACGTAATGTATTTTATTTAGATTTTGTGTGATAGACCAACACAAAGTGGCACATAATTGTGAAGTGAAAGGAAAATGATAAATGGTTTTCATTTTTTTTTTACAAATAAATATCTGAAAAGTGTGGCATGCATTTGTATGCAGCCCCCTTTACTCTGATACCCCTAACTAAAATCTAGTGGAACCAACTGCCTTCAGAAGTCACCTAATTAGTACATAGAGTCCACCTGTCTATAATTTAATCTCAGTATAAATACAGCTGTTCTGTGAAGCCCTTAGAGGTTTGTTAGAGAACCTTAGTAAACAAACAGCATCATGAAGGCCAAGGAACACACTAGACAGGTCAGGGATAAAGTTGTGGAAAAGTTAGGGTTAGGTTTAACCCAAGCTTTAAAAAAAAAAAAAACACAGAGCACTGTCCATCATCCAGAAATTTAAAGAGTATGGCACAACTTCAAACCTACCAAGACATGTCTGTCCACCTACACTGACAGGCCGGGCAAGGAGAGCATTAATCAGAGAAGCAGCCAAGAGGCCCATGGTAACTCTGGAGGAGCTGCAGAGATCCACAGCCCAGGTGGGATAATCTGTTCACAGTACAACTATTAGTTGTGCACTCCACAAATTTGGCCTTTATGGAAGAGTGGCAAGAAGAAAGCCATTGTTGAAAGAAAGCAATAAGAAGTCCAGTTTGCGAAAAGCCATTTTCACTAAGACCCCTTTCACACTGGCACCACGCACTTTTTGGCCGCTAGCTGAGCGCTTTTAACCACCGCTAGCGGCCAAAGAAAGGGTTAAATGCGAAATTGCCGCTGCCGAATCGCTTTGCAGGTGCTTTGGCAGCGGTGCCCATTCATTTGAATGGGTAGGGGCGGTGGAGGAGCAGTGTATACTAAACCGCTATAAAGATGCTGCTTGCAGGACTTTTTCTAATGTCCTGCAAGCGCACGGCTCCAGTGTGAAAGCACTCGGGTTTTTACACGGGCTGCAGGGGAGGCGTTTTTCAGGTGCTTTACATGGGTGATTTTTAGCCCTTTAGTGCCTAAAAAATGCCTTCAGTGTGAACAGGGTCTTTGGGGTGTACTTACTTTTGTTGCCAGCAGTTTAGACATTAATGGCTGTGTGTTGAGTTATTTTGAGGGGAAAGCAAATTTACAGTTATACAAGCCGTACACTCACTACTTTAAATTGTAGCAAAGTCAATTTTTTTCAGTATTGTCACATGAAAAGATATAATAAAATATTTACAAAATTTTGAGGGGTGTACTTTTGTGAGATACTGTATATACACAGTGTAAATATATAGTAATGGCTGTAGGTATGCTTTCAATAATGCATCCTAGCCTGCCTAGGCCTAACAGTTAAATCTTTTATTAGTGCTTACTTACTGGTACTTGAGCTGCAGTTGTAGAGGGGAATAATCTCAAAAATAGCATATGTCACCAATGGGAAAGAGCAAGTGGTTACAATCAATACAAGCCTACCAGCATAGAAGGATGTGTAAGGCTGATCTGCAGACAGATATAAAAGACACAAATGAATGCACGTCTATTATTAATACATCACAAAATTTATTTTTTTAATTAAAGCTGTGTATGTACCTGAATTTGAGCCAAGCAGGTGTGTCGCGGTGCAAAAAGCATGCAAATAGGAGGAGAGAGGAGCCAGTGTGCTGCTTCTTTCTTCATTGTCCAGTTACAGTTCGGGGGGGGGGGGGGGCAGTGAAGTGACCTACTGTATGTTAGTAAACTACAACAGAGAAAGATAAGCTCCTCTTCCCTCCCAGAAAGGAGGGAAAGCTTAAGGTCTGGTCCGAACATAGGTACAGACTGAACATTGGCTGTTCAGGCGTTTGGACAAACGCGCCAATATTTACACATTCAGCGGGAGCCGAATTTCATGTATAACAGTGGTATTAATACCATTATATACATGACAGCTTCCTACTGTCAATGATTGCTAAGGACGCTGCGGGGTGCAGGGCTGTAAATACCACTTTACACAGACTTATAACCATCCACAGAAATAAAAAATAAATAATATGATAGGTGATATACAGTTGTGCTCATAAGTTTACATACCCTGGCAGAATTTCTGATTTCTTGGCCATTTCAGAGAATATGAAAGATAACACAAAAACATTTTTTTTGTCAACTGTCAACTGTGTTTACTCTTTTTAAATCATAATGGCAACAGAAACTACCCAAATGACCCTGATCAAAAGTTTACATACCCTGGTGATTTTGGCCTGATAACATGCACACATGTTGACACAAATGGGTTTGAATGGCTATTAAAAGTAACCATCCTCATCTATGATCCGTTTGCTTGTAATTAGTGTGTGTGTATAAAAGGTCAATGAGTTTCTGGACTCCTCACAGACCCTTGCATCTTTCATCCAGTGTTGCACTGACGTTTCTGGATTCTGAGTCATGGGGAAAGCAAAAGTATTGTCAAAGGATCTGCGGAAAAAGTTAGTTGAACTGTATAAAACAGGAAAGGGATATAAAAAGATATCCAAGGAATTGAGAAGTCCAATCAGTGTTCAAACTCTAATCAAGAAATGGAAAATGATGGGTTCTGTTGAAACCAAACCACGGTCAGGTAGACCAACTAAAAATTCAGCCACAACTACCGGAAAAATAGTTTGGGATGCAAAGAAAAAAAAAAAAAAACACAAATAACTTCAGGTGAAATACAGGACTCTCTGAAAACATGTGGCGTGGCTGTTTCAAGATGCACAATAAGGAGGCACTTGAAGAAAGATGGGCTGCATGGTCGAGTCGCCAGAAGAAAGCCATTACTATTCAAATGCCACAAAGTATCCCTGCTTACAATACGCCAAACAGCACAGAGACAAGCCTCAAACTTTCTGGCACAAAGTCATTTGAAGTGATGAGACCAAATTTTAGCTTTTTGGCCACAACCATAAACACTACATTTGGAGAGGAGTCAACAAGGCCTATGAGCAAAGCTACACCATTCCTACTGTGAAACACGGAAGTGGATCGCTGATGTTTTGGGGATGTGTGAGCTACAAAGGCACAGGAAATTTGGTCAAAATTGATGGCAAAATGTATGCAGTATGTTATCAAAAAATACTGGAGGAACATTTGCAATCATCAGCCAGGAAGCTGCGCATGGGACAGACTTGGACATTCCAACATGACAATGATCAAAAACACAAGGCCAAGTCGACCTCTCATTGGCTACAGCAGAATAAAGTGAAGGATCTGGAGTGGACTGATCTTAGTTTCCTGACCTCAATATCTTTGAGCCTCTCTAGGGAGATCTCAAATGTGCAGTTCATGCAAGACAGCCCAAGAATTTACAGGAACTGGAGGCTTTTTGCCAAGAGGAATGGGCATCTTTACCATCAAGAAGATAAAGAGCCTCATCCTCAAATACCACAAAAGACTTCAAGCTGTCACTGATGTTAAAGGGGCAACACATGGTATTAAGAACTGGGGTATGTAAACTTTTGATCAAGGTCATTTGGGTAGTTTCTGTTGCCATTATGATTTAAAAATAGTAAACACAGTTGATTGATAATAAATGGCTTCAGCCAAACACTACCTATGAGTGAAAGAAATATTCTCTGAAAAATGGCCAATAAATCATAAATTCTGCCAGGGTATGTAAACTTATGAGCACAACTGTAGTTCGATAAATCATCTTTTACAAACATCCCTAGATCTACTAAGGTTAAAGGGCCCAAAACCCAGAAAGTGGTAATTTCTTGGTAGGGGCTGCATAATTAAACGGCTTTACGGTTTCCTATATATCTTGGGGACTCTTTGCTCTTGAATTTTTGGGTTAAAATATCTGCTTTGACCATCATCGAGGGTTCCTGGGATCTTGACCTTAAACACACAAGGTTGGACAGGAACACCCAAAATCACAGGGGCACCAACTCAGACTCAGTAACTGAGAGATATCACTTTGGAGTACCTTAAATTTACAAAAGGCTGAATCAGCCCACCAGGTTTTATCTATCAATACCATTTTGGATGGACTGATCCTTTACTGATTGGAAAAGGGGTGCTTCTATCCACAATTTCAAATACCAACTGTAAATTTTTATATGAGGTAATTTTACTCTGTAGTGCAAACCATGTTCCCTTGTAATGATCACATAAACACTGTTAACCATACTGTATGTCTGATCTGCCATTGCATGATGTAGTTTCGCAGGCCAACCACTACATACCAATAGCGACCAATAGGTAAAGCCAAATAACACAGCAGGGGGCACATAATTCAATCCACCCAAAGTATTGGCTAACAGGGGTGACCATGGCTTTACAGGAGAGTAAAGATTGAATTTGTCATTTATTTGCCATTTATGAGACTGTAAAGTACTCTTCTTTTTCAGGCTGACTTTAATTTATTTGGTGCAGTCACAGGGCCACTTTAAATATAAATATAAAAACGACATGAAATAAAAGCAGTGTTGTCCTTTCCTTATCTTTATAGCCTGCTCTACAAATTGACAAATGCATTGTGATAGGTTGCTTTTTAAATTTTTTTTTTTTTTTGTAAAATCAACCTGCAAGTGTCTGCTAACATTTATCTTCAGCATGAATGCTCATAGGGCAGTAGGTTCACCAATAAATTTGTACGGAAATGTGGTTTAATCAGTATAAATGACGATTTCCAGTAAAAGCAATAACTATATGAAACGCAGTTTAGTTTATAGCAGTAGTTACACTGATACAGAGAATGGTAAATATTCCAAGAGCACCCAACACAGGCAGCTAACAGACTGAATTTGTGGTAGGGCCCTCTGATTGCTATTTTGTGACACTTTGCTATTTTAACTGTGCAAGCAAAGTGTAAACAGAAGATATATTCCATCATATATTATATTGTTCTCTAATGATAGGAAAGTAAGAAAATGTACCTATTTGTGTATTTTAAATATGATATCAAACTGCAAGGCTTAGTTTACATTTATAGTTGGGGAATGGTAAAAATAAGAAAATTTATATTACCCCCCCCCCCCCCCAACCACCCTCCATCAAGGCTGCTAGATGGGAATGTACACATGCTAAGGTTCGTGGTGTGCTAAATATAAGTGGGCAGTATCGCCGCCAAACACAACATATTCAAGTGAACAGGGTGGTCCTGTATTGCACGACATACACTAGGCTCCCATTTTCACTACGGCATTCCCATTAAAAATTGGCATTTAGGATAGGGCAGCATCACCTCCTAAAGGACTGTCATCCGTGACTGCATAGCTCTCTGAAAAGCATCCCACCATGAATCACTTTTGAAAACGCAATTCAGGTGTAGACTATCCCTAACAGGTTGAAGATAAGGTAAACATGAAGAAAATTCATTGTAATTATTATGCATATCCCTATAAAGACCCTGTCAGCAAAAAACGTAGTTTAAATGCTTACTTGCAGAATTTTGCCCATCTTTTCTGGCTGTGTCTAATTATGTTCCTCCCCTCACCTCCTTAAATAAACTTTTATAAAGCAGCCAGGGGAAGGAGGAATGGGAATACTATAAAGTTTTACTTGAGTGAGTCAGCTGGTGCTGCCAACATCACATTCAAGATGGTGACACCCAGCAGAAGTCTAACGGCTGTTGGATGTCTACACGAGAGAGGCTTGTACATGCCCAAAATACGCTTAATACACATATAATCGTATAAGATTTTTGTTTAAATAGTCTGGTGACAGGATCTCTTTAAAAGTCAAACTGTGCCAAGACTTTGCACACTAAATTATTATTTATGTATTCTGAGCAGCAAACACACTTTAAAACATGCTTTTATTTGTCTCTGTAAGAAAAGGCATTGTGGGGAAATTAATTTTCAAAGTTCCCAACAGAGGCACTTAAATTAAAATTTTTGTTATTATTATTATTATTATTCTATTCCAACAAAATCTTGGCAGACTGCCAGTCTTCTAATGTAAAGTTATTATCCCACGTAGACCGGACTTTAGAGTCTTTGTTGGGATCCTTGAGGATTTTTTGAGAATTATTTATTACTGCTAATTTATACTTCCTCTTATCTTATTCCTCCGGTGCCACATTTGGCACCTTCTGGGGGGGAGCAGGAACCTGTTTTTGACAGGTACCCTTCCCCACTTCCGCATCTACACTTCCATCCACCGATGCAAGGTACTTTTGAAGTTTTGCCCCCCTCCCCCTGCCGCCGGGCCATTTAGAAAGCGCAGAGCGCTTTGCGCCATGTGCAGTAGGGACCCAGCTGTGAAGCCGCAAGGCTCCCATACCGGCAATGGCAGCAGCAGCAGCAGCACACGACAGCCGATGGAAACATTGGCTGGGGTGCCAACATCACTGGATTCTAGGGCAGGTAAGTGTCCTAATATTAGGAGTCAGCAGCTACAGTATGTGTAGCTGCTGACTTTTAATTTTTGGAGGGGGGTGGAACTCCGCTTTAAAAATCTCCTTACCCCCAAAAGCAGAATTGCAGATTGTTTTTGTTTGTTCTTTTCTATATATTTATTTAATTTTTAACCCCACAACCTAAACACCCCTCCCCACCCCTTTCCCTCGTGCCAACGTGTATCAGCCCTAGGCCAGAAAAATGTGTACTCTGGGACACTTATAGCACATCTCCCAGGAGGCTGCAGGATCAGCACACAGAGTGGCTAGGATGGTTCATAGGGTGGTTCAGGGGGCATGTCAAGCACGTTATCACAGCTGGCTGCCTACACCTTGAAGAGAGAGCCAGCTTTAAAATCTGAACATTGCTTTCTAATATGCTAAATTGCTTCACAGTGCCTAAAGGGGTTTAAGCTTCAGGCAAACAGGAATGAAACACATATACAAGAGCTGTTTTATCAAATCGTATGAAAAATACAGTTTTTGAAGTGATCGTACGATAATCTGATCATTAGTGCATAGCTTTCGAGAGCCGATCATGACAATTCATGCAAAATTATCCCATGGGACAAGCACAAAAAAATTTCTCGTACGATACCAGATCGTACGATTTTGGTTTATTCTGTACAATTGTAGTTTGAAAATACACTACAACACATTACATCACTTCTGAATTTTTATTCTGTCGTTGGAGAATTTTCGTAAGTGAGATTAGCATGCAATAAGAAAACGGACAATCATTCATCCGATAATCGCATTGTGTATACCAGGCATTACAGAGGTCTGCCACACAACACAGTCCTGCCTGGCATGGTTCCTCACAGGTCTACTCTCTACCCCCCCAGTTTGTGACTAAACTGTAAAAGAATAAGCACTGGTTAGTACATCTTTATATCTATCAGGGTCACTTAAGTGCTCCTGCTACCCATTCCAGTATCCGGGTGCTGACTGTGGCATTCTCCCTGTCTGTGTTCACCTGTTAGGTGATTGATCTGCTCAGTCACCTGATATAAGCAAACCGAACACTCCCCCTTGCTTGTGATAGAGACAGAGTCACCTGCATTGATCCTGATCAAGCCTCCTGTTTGTCTGCCTTGCTTTCTGTGTACGAGCCGAATCGGATATCAGACTATTCCCTGAACTCAGCCTGCCTTTTAACTAGCTTGTCATTGGATCGGATATTGGACTATTCCCTAAACTCAGCCTGCCTTATTACCTGGACCATCTTAGAACCATGCTATCTGTCTGCTAAACTGCAAGTAGTCTGTTGTTTGCTCTGCTCGCGTGGTAGCCAGGCGCTATAGCATTATGTATAAGTCCTGGGGTCAACCAAGTACAGGTAGGCCTGCTTGTCTTAAGTGAAAGGGAGCTGCTATAGTGTCTGACCACCTGCATTGAGGTAGACGTGACATTCGTGACAATATCATTCTATCGTTGCTATCTAACTTTATCAGCATGTTCCTTGTACTGTAAAGCAATTGACCCTTTGTGCACCCCCCCCCCCGTGCTTTAATGTACAGGGATTCCAAGAGACCGATACCGATCAATGTACTTACACTGCTTGCATTTAAAATGTACATTTAATGATGTATTAATGATTACAGAGCTGCATTCATTTTTGTTTTTAATCTCTGCCTGGAGTTCAGCTTTCTGAAAAAAAAAAAGTTTAGCTTTAGATATACTTAATGTACAGTATTGGATAATTCATCTCTACATATCATAATAAAAAGGAAGACAGAAAAAATCATTAGAATTATAAAAACAATGAACTTCTTTCTAATATCTCACAGATTTTATACTCTCCTAGAGAGAAGAGAGGGAGAACCACACATACTGATAAAAGGAAATGTACTTCCAACTTACAAGAAAATTATATATTATATATGAATTCAAAATGTTTGATAAGAATACCAATTTCAAGTTTTATTTATAATGTGGGAATGAAGGATCATCCCTTTACGTTAATAACAGGTTTTTCTGATAATGATGACAGTCCAGTGAAGAGCACAAACCAAAATTACTTATGCCACGTACAAACGGTTGGACTTTCCAGCAGAAAAAGTCAGACGGAATCTTTTCATCGGATATTCCGATCGTGTGGGGGCCTCATCGGACTTTTTTTTGTTTTTAAATTCTGACGGACCTAGAAATAGAACATGTTTTAAATGTTTCTGCCGGAATCAATTCCTATCTGGAAAACCGCTCGTCTGTATGCTGTTCCGATGGACCAAAAACGACGCATGCTCTGAAGCAAGTACGAGACGGCAGCTATTGGCTACTGGCTATTGAACTTCCTTTTTCTAGTCTTACGTGTTGTACGTCACTGCATTCTAGATGGTCAGACTTGGTGTGATTGTGTGTAGGCAAGACCACTTGAGTGGAAAAAATAGGCTACTTAGGCTACTTTCACACTGAGGCGCTTTACAGGTGCTACAGCGCTAAAAACAGCGCCTGTGTAGCGCCTGTAAAGAGCCTCTCCAGTGTCTCCAGTGTGAAAGCCCGAGGGCATTCACATTGGAGCGGTGCACTTGCAGGATGGTCAAAAAAGTCCTGCAAGTCTTTGGCGCGCTGTAGGAGCGGTGTATTCACCACTCCTAAAGCCCCCCTTCCCATTGAAAACAATGGGGCAGCACCGCTAAACCGCCGGCAGTTTTAACCCTTTTTCGTCCGCTAGCAGGGGTTAAAACTGCCCGCTAGTGGCTGAATAGGTACGCACAGCACTTAACTCAACTTTTGTTGGGAACAGTCTTATGTACATTGCATGGATTTATTTTTTTTAACAAACTTTCTTGCAGTCAGATTTCATACCTTTTGCTATTCTTAAGTAATAGCTGTTTGTTTATGTTGTGCACTTTAGTCACTGACTTTTATTGGGAGTGATTTCATAATATCTATCAGCTGCTGCTTTCCCCGAATTGAAGTATCTCACCAAAATGTATGTAGAAGGATGTGGTCACTGTAAATTTTCGCACAGCACAGGGCGCCTAAAGGCCTAAGGCCGGCCCTGGGAAGGGCCATACATGTAGTATATTATAGAGAGACAACTTGGAGCTGACTGTGTGGGGTGCGAGAGAACGTAAACTTAGAATAACTTGAATTTTCCCCCCAGTGCACCACAGCAAACTATTTGTACTGCTCTTTTAGGTGCTTCAAAATACAAAATTGACCCCAAGGAACAACAGGCCAGGGAGTAGGCCATAGCCAGATGGATTGGGTGAACCGGATTACAAGTCAGAACGATTGAAGATGAGGACTTTGTTAGCATGATGGAGACCGTAGGTAGGAAGCTTACTGTCCGAACGAAAACTAAAATAAGCAATCTGATTGACAAACAGTATGAAGATATAAAACAAAAATTCTAAAAGAGACTGGCTGCTGCCCAGAAAGTATCTGTTTGCACTGATTTGTGGTCCAAAAAAGGACTCCCAGCTTCATTCCTTGCCTTAGGGCTCTTTCACACGGGGCGGGTGGATATCCGCTTGCTCAGTGGGGATCGCCGGAGCGATCTCCGCTGAGCGGGAAGATGACAGGTCCGTCTCTGCACTCTGTGCAGGGACGGACCTGTCACAGCGCCGCTCTCCCCTATGGGGGATCGGGTGACGACGGACCGTAGAGTCCGTCGTCATCCAATCCGCTCTGCAGACGGATTAAAAAAATAGGGTTTTCCTCCGTCTGCAGAAACGGACCATAGCGGGCACGGACGAGATCGGGTGTCAGCGGATGCTCATCCGCTGACATCCGCTATCCCATAGGGATACATGTATGTCTGTTTTTCATCCGAAAACGGATGGATCAAAAACGGACATACGGACCGTCCGTGTGAAAGAGCCCTTAAGTGCATGCTACTTTTGTGTTGAACAACATAAACCTGAACACATATTGTTGGCCATTGAACAAGTAGCCCACCCATACCCTGCACAGTCAATCAAATCATGTGTGGACAAATGCATGCAAGAGTGGAACATACAAAAGAGGAAGCTCCTTACAGTGATAACAGACAATGGGAGCAATACAGTGGCAGCATTTAAACAAACCGCAGCAGCAGCAGAAGGTCCACCCAGCTCTAGTGAGGAAGACTCCCCCATGACGGAAAGTGACTCTGAGTCCAAAATTGATGATCTGTGGTGAGCCATTTTTAATTATTCTTTTACATGATGACACAGTTGACGGCAGTCAGTTATCACATGGATATTAAAGGATTAATATGGGGGTGCTATCTGCTCTAATCTACGGTGCATCTTTGTTATTTTTCCACTTTATTTGTAGTCTTGTGTAAAAGTAATCCCATAAGATGTTAAGTGTTAAATTATAGCATGGAACAGTAACCTTTTCTATACTTTATGCTTATTTCACTTTGTTCCACTTGTTCCGCTATTGGTGATGCAAACCTTGCAACTTGTGGTCCACATTTTGCAGAAGGAGGCAAGTGTGAAGAGAATCCTGGATAAAGCAAGATCAATAGTAAACCTTTACTGCAAGTCTTCAATTGCAACACAGAAGCTATTGGAGCATTGTGGCCTTACTATTTTAAATGACTGCCGCACACGCTGGTCAAGTACGTTCAACATGATCGCAAGACTCCTCAAACTGAAAGAGTCAGTCTACCAAATTGCAACAACATGGGATGGGACAGCTTGCTCCCTAGCGAATGGCAAAAGCTCACATCATTGCATGACCTACTGTTGCCTTTTGCAGAACATACTAAAACCCTCCAGAGTGACACCATGTCTATGTCCCTGGCTGTCCCTGCCCTCTTTGATCTGCTCAGGCACCTTGAGGACTTTAAATAGAACACTAGCTACCAAGATCTTGCCACAATTGCACAGAAGATTAAAGGGAGTGTGAACCAACGTTTTGCTTCATTCTTAGATCCAATTAATGAAATAATCTTGCAGCAGTTGCTTGTTTTGTCAACCCTACTGTCTGTGAAACCGTTGTTGATGTGGCAGATGAGAATATTCAGGAACTGCTTAAAAAGACAGAGGAGTATACAATAAGAAAATCCACATTGCCACACACACAAACATAAGGAATTGACTGAAGAAGATGATGTGGAACTATCACAGGAAGTGGTAGAAGCACTGCCACCGGAATCCACATCTAAGCATTCAGTCTTTTGGTTTCTTTCTAAATGCAGAAGACCCAGGCAGAGGATTTCCCTAAATAGCATAGAGCGGCAAATCAGAAAATATAAGAGCTTTTGCACCAAGTTGTCACCATCAGTGAGGACACCGCAACAGATTTTTGGCCGTCAAAGAGTGACACTTTTTATCACCAGCTAAAAAAATTTCATTAGAACTGCTGGCTATGCCAGCTTCTCAAGCCTTTGCAGAGAGGATATTCAGTGTCACAGGTGACCTCTCTAGAGGCCAGTGGAATAAAGCAAGGATCATGTTGGCACAAAGTGCTTTCCTTAAAATGAATCAAAACAAATAGAAGTCTTTTATTCTCCAGGTATTTCTATTTCTAACATAAGAAGCATACCTAATACTTGTGAGTTGTTCTTATTGCGATAGAAAGAATCAATAGTTCAACGACAGTTTTAATTGTCAATTCAATTCATAGGAAAAATGCACAGGCTGATGCTACAAATGCCATTAGTATGTGGAAAAATAACAACCACCACTTTGTATCAACTGCTCTCTCTTAGCATTGACAAATTTGACAATAGAGTTAATTATCACACTAATGAAAAAGAAAAATAGATCAGTAACGATCAGAAAGGGCAGCCTTATGTCGGGGTCCTGTCCCAATAGTCTTTTTAGTGTAATATTTACCTCTATTGTCATTGTGAATGCTGAGAGAGAGAGGAGTTGATAAAATGTGGTGACTGTTATAATCCACATACTAATGGCATTATTATAGACTTAATGTATTTGAGAATTAGATCTGTTGAAATAATAAACTGACAGTAAACTGATTTTTATTGTAGAAATAAGCATTACCCTCAAGTATTGGTTTATTATGCTGTGCCTGTGCCAGAGTGGCAGTGCCTGTGAAGTGTGCTGTCTGTGTGTACTGTGCTTGGCCTTGTACAAGTACAGCTGTGGCCAAAAGTTTTGAGAATGACACCGATATAAATTTTCACAAAATCTGCTGCTTCAGTGTTTTTAGATCTTTTTGTCAGATGTTACTATGGTATACTGAAGTATATTTACAAGCATTTAATAAGTGTCAAAGGCTTTTATTGACAATTACATTAAAGGGTTTGTAAACCTTTGTTTAAAAAAAAACAACAAACATGTCATACTTACCTCCACTGTGCAGTTTGTTTTGCACAGAGCGGACCTGATTGTCCTCTTCTGGGGTCTCCCGGTGGTGCTCCTCACTGCCACAGGTGTCCACGTTGGAGAAGCGCTCTCCTTGGTGGACACCCATGCGGGCGCGCTCCTGAGTCCTGCTTCTGCGTGTATTCACACAGAAAGCGGGACACGGCCCCGCCCCCCCTGGCATCCACATCATTGGATTTGATTGACAGCAGCAGCAGCCAATGGGTGTGCTGCTATCAATCTATACAATCAAGAGCTGAGACAACCGGCAGAGAGGAAGAGCGTGTCTCCGCCGAGGGAATGAAAGGGATCAGGTGAGTAAAACAGTGGGGGGGGGGGCTGGGGGACGGGGGGCTGGACAGCAGTGTCAGAAGTTTTTTCACCATAATGTATGTATGAATGCATTAAGGTGAAAAAACACAAGGGTTCAACTTCTGCACCACATCCTGATACCTGACTGATGGCACTGGCAGCTCATTTTGCATAATCAATGCCTGGAGTTTGTCAGAATGTGTGGGGTTTTTTTTATTCACTCACCCGTCTCTTGAGGATTAAACACAAGTTCTCAATGGAATTAAGGTCTGGGGAGTTTCCTGGCCATGGACCAAAGATATCCATGTTTTGTTCCCAAGCCACTTAGTTATCACTTATGCCTTATGGCAAGGTGCTCCATCATTCTGGAAAAGGCATTGTTCATCACCAAACTGTTCTTGGATGTTAGGAGAAGTTGTTAATCGGAGCCTGAGGATGTTTTTGTACCATTTATTCATGGCTGTGTTCTTAGGCAAAATTGTGAGTGAGCCCACTCCCTTGGCTGGGAAGCAACCCCATATATGAATGATCTCAGGGCGCTTTACTGTTGGCATGAGCATGACACAGGACTTATAAAACTCACACTCACCATTTCTTCTCTGTACAGGGTTTTTCCTGATGCCCCAAACAATCAGAAAGGGGATTCATCAGAGAAAATTACTTTACTCCAGTCGACTTGTCAGCAGTCCAGAATATCACTCTGTCACTGATGTTTTTCCTGTGAGATAGTGGCCTGGCCTTTTTGCTGTCCTTTTTGTTCAATATTTTTATTGAATTTTGAATAAAAGAGTACAAATCATAACAAGCATCATACCATGGGACGCATAAATAAACAATATAATTATATTCGTATATTTATCACACAAATTAAACATACTATAAGTTGGAGATTAAGCAACGTAGAGACAATATAGTATAATAATATATATGCGGATCCAAAATAAGATCAAAAATGATGTGAGAAATTTGTAAAGTATGCCTCCAGACCACCTGTCCACCCCATATGGGCTCAAACTTTGAACGGGTGGGGGCATAAATATTCAAAACTGGAAATGGTATTATTTATAATGTATATATTATAAGATACATACCATAAAGGTGAAACACTTTCCCTGTTGAACATCAGCTTAGCATAAACAGTACATAAAGAAAAGTTATGAAAATCAAATTCTAAAAACAAAAACAAATCTCTATGCTGTTGCTGTCCTTTTTGACACCAGGGCAAGCTACTGAAATGTTTTGTTGTGTTGTGTTCTGTTTTTCAGTTTGAGTTTCTTGAACTGTTAAAGTTCATGTAAATGATACAGTGCATCAGTTAGTGATTAGTGGCATCATCACGATTACGCAAAGTTTTTCTTTTTTTTTTCTCTTTACGTTACCCTTTTGTCAAAAAACAATATTCTCGACTAAACGGTTTTACTTAAATAAAGACATTATAAATTGACTGAATCTGTGTTTGTAGTGCATGTTCAAACCTTAATACCATAAATAATAACATATTAGATTTTTCACTCCAGCAGTTAGTAGAACAAATTGTAGAGAAATGCTTAAATAATGCATTAAAACTACACCGATTAGATTTTAGACGACTAAAATTATTTTAGTCTACTTAATGTATTGGAGATTTAGTCGACTAAATACGACAAAAAAAATGCTATTTCAGTCCCAAGACTAAAACTAAATTGAAATTTGCTGCCAAAATGAACACTGGAAACAAGGAATCTATCCAATCGGAGCATAAACAGTAACACAAATCTATACTAAAAGCACCCTTGCAATAGAATGTGGTTATAAACAGACTGCTGCACTTCAAAAACCCTGAATACTAGGTAAAAACAATAGGGGAAAATACAAAGAAGTACGTTATCCCTTTAAATATATCCCTGATCTCAAGGTGTATAATTGTCTCCCAAGGACAATAACTAATAATTAATCAAAACATATTGCAACCTTGAAAACTAAATCAACCCTAACATCAAATCTATCAAATCCGTGCAAAATTTGTTAAAATAATTAAAAATACATATTTGCCTCTGATGATATCCACCATTGGATGAAACATGTCAGGCGGGCTGATGCAAGTACGCGGAACTGTTTGTTTTATATGCCCTGATGTCTTCATACTGCTGTAAGTAGACCATATGCAATACATTTTTGAATTTATCAGCGGGCTTCACTATTGTGGCTATTTTTTTCTCCTTTCATTCCGTGGGAGACTCTTCTTAGCACATTACATTTTAATTCGGCTCTGAGAATCCCGTTACCAACAATCCATTGAAGATTTCTGGATCGGGTCTTCCGCCATCGTGTTCATCGAATTTGAGTACCAACCTCTGGCATTGTATGCTAACATCGCTCACTAAATTCATCTTTCTGGTAAGCAGATCGAGATCACATGAGTTGAAAGTTTTTTCCTTTTTGGGCTTTGTTGCACTGAACTTTGGTGGAAGATTTACCATATATCACTACACAGTTGATGTTCGTTTGTTTGATGGACTTTCATTTGCTCTGATAACCACTTTATATCACTTTTGTGTTTGATGGATTTTCATTTGTTCCGATAATCATTTTATATTACTTTTTTTGCTATAGCCCTACACTCTGGTTTTTATATTTTATTAGTTTGCTCATCAACAAACTGTGCTAGCTGCATTATATATGTTTTTTATTCGGAATTAGCGCAGATATTTTGTTCACCCCGTTTTTCAAAAATACATACAGCGCTTGTGCAGCCTTAATCACAAAACACAAATCTGCAAAAAAAATAAAAAATTACAATAATACACTACTTAATAAAGTCCCAATGTGCAAAATATGGCAAATAAATAATTCAGTGATATATAAAAAAAACATTTTTGCCGACATATAAATTCACAAATAAACAATTAAATACTAAAAAGTGAATAATTAATTAAATTTAAAAATTCCTCTGTAGAGGACTCCCCAATAGTGGTATATATTGAATGCAAAGAAGAAGAAATCTCATAGCGTATAATGTACAAATCCAGACTTTAATAAAAAGTATTACTCTTACAAACATAAGGTGAAAACAAGTGGTGATTTAAAAATGGCAAGCAGCCACAAACATTTAGATTCTACCGCACGTGATGACGTCACTGCCTTAAGGCAGAGTTAAGGCTTGTTTTCCTCTTATGTTTGTAAGTGTAATACTTTTTATTAATGTCCGGATTTGTATGTTATACGCTATGAGATTTCTCCTTCTTTGCATTTAATATATAGCATCATTGGAGAGTCTTCTACAGAGTAAAGATCGGGATACACAGCTCGCTGATGGGGATTGAGCTACCATAACTGGCTGTAGAAGACACCGATTGGCAGAAGGATCCAGTGTTAAGCGCATCGGCTCTATCTTTCTAAGCTACTGCAAGTGCTCATTATCTCCGTGCCTTGAGATTAATATGGTGTCAGGGCTAGGCTCAGCCCTTCCTTCTCTGAGCTGGCCGCTCAGCTGTTGGCTAATTGCCAGCTCCTATCTCTCCACAGTTACTCAGCTGTTGATGATATCCTGCTCGTCAGTCCTGCCTATTTAAGCAATCCAGTCCAGAGAAGCTCTGCCTTCGCCTTGGTCATATAACAGAAACTATCTCCTGCGATCCTGTTCAAGACTTTCTTTGCTGACATCCCTTCTGGCTCCTGATCCTGCTTGCTGTTCCACTACATTGATCCCTGACTTCTGGCTTGGCTGACTATCCATTCCGGTTACTGAACTTTGGCTATGTTTCGACTATGTTTGTTCTTTTACTTTTATTATTAAACACGTGTGATTTAACTGTACTTTTGTCTCTGCCTGATTTCATGGTTTATGACATATGGTCTATAAGAGCCTTTATTATTTGGTTGAACACTGGAGCACTTTTTGATTTAAAGAGCACCTGGCACTTATTTAGAAGCACTTTGATGGACTGGATTTAATTCTAATGAACTTTATTGGAAATTGCTGATTTTATGAATGTATTTAATTATTAACTTTTTAGTATTTAATTGTTTATTTATGAATTTATATGTTGGCAAAAATATGTTTTTAATTATCTATCTATTTTGCACATTGAGACGTTATACTTTATTAAGTAGTGTATTATTGTAATTATTTTTTGCACAGTTGTGTTTTGTGATCAAGGTTGCACAAGTGTTGTATGTATTTTTAGATCCTGTTCACGCTTTTTTCAGTTCGAAGCTCGACGCTCAAAAATGCTCAGCAAGAAAAATCCTATTCATTTCAATGGCCTCTGTTCACATTTGAGCATTTTGTCACCTGTAGCAAAACGCTGGTTGCTCAAAATACAAAAGCTACTTTTCAGGCAGATTTGAGCATTTTTGTCCCCACAGATTTCAAAGGAAAACGCCTGAACAGTGAGAAATTTGTGTTTTTCAAGTGTTTTTTTGACATCATGCACAGCTCTCTCTTTCACTCTTGTGAGAGTTTGCCAGGAAGGGAGGGGGGATGAGTCATAAGATAGCCAATGAGAGCTGCAGAGTTGGAGGTGTGCCTCTGTGTGTCTGTGTAAATCCAGGAAGTGAACAGGCAGCAGATTCAGCTGCCCACAGTTACAATGTAGCCAGACTCAGTGGAGGGAAATTTCTGCAACCTATTTGGCAAGTACAGAATCACAGTGTATATAAAATAAGTGGTTTGAGGGAAGCTTCAGAATGGCAAAGATGTTTTTTATCATAAATTATGTGAGGAGACTGCACTTCCACTTTAAAGAGTCCTTAAGGCCCTTACAGTCTGGATATTGAGGTTTGAGGCTTGGACCATCTCTTCTGTAATATAGCTTTCACTTTACAGAGCATAACGTGTTTACACGATTCCTGTAAGATGAGCACATTGTTGGTGCTGTCAAGATGTTCCTTCCGCTACATCAACCAAAAAGATGCTAACTCGCTAGTAAAAAAAGGACCCTTTCCGCCCTACCGCCTACACTAACACTAATGTGGCATTCACCCTACGGGGCACAGAAATTACGCAGTTGAAGCTATAAGCACAGAAACCAGACAGCAATTCTTTTAACAGAATACATATGTTGTACAGCATTGGAAGCCAAATTCCTAGCAGCAAGGAAGCTTTGTATGTTGTATGTTCCTCCAGGGTGAACATCTAAGATATAAATACATTTATTTTATACATCTTTAGCTTCATAAAAGGTTTGTCTTAGAGCATATTCTGACTACGGAATCGATCTACAAGAGGTCCCATGGTACATCTTTGAAAACTGGCATGGTTAATATTGCAAAACATTAACAACGAAGGCTGTAACACTGGGTTAAGTGTACTCCTACATGTATCTCTTTGTTTAAGGACCTATTTATTATAATGACTGACCCCAGCCTACAAGCGCTGAAGCTTACAAGAAAAATTATCGTAGCTGACCTGTCAGCTCAGAGCAACTAGAGAGAAGCAAATATATTTGCTTGAAGCAAACGGCTCTATTTTTTTTTTTTTTTCAAATAACCTTTAAAGGGGGAGACCTGGCAAACGGGTTGAAATTTAAGTACTTACTGTATGTAAATGGTTTAACCTACAAAAGGATTTGTAATTATGTTCAGCCAGTCTTGTGATTAGCAAACCTCTGCCACACTGCACAGCCAGGTAGGCGAGACCAACCTTTTGGTATTTCAGCTTTGCAGATTCCGTTTGTTACTTTTCCTCCTTCAGCTTGCAATTTGGAAAATAGATTAGTGTTATTACATCTGTCCAATAATCAGACAGGCTAGACGAGAAGTTGTAATGATGGCCTAGGAAATACTGGAGTCACCTTACTAGCTGTGCAGTGTGGCAGTGATGTGATCATATCACCAGCTGAATAGACACATAAATGTTTGGTATGCCAGCCACTTATTTAGTGTATTTGTCATTAGCATAGAGCTAGTTTTTAATACTCTGGGGTTTCTCTATCATTTGTTCTTCAAAAATAAATAAATAAAATGAGACCTAGAGGGTTAGGTGCCTCCAATAAGTTCATGAAGTTTGGGGGAGAAGAGGTGCACAATATTTTTAAAAATAATTTATAAAATAGAAAAATATCTAGTGTCTAAGCTTCTTTCATGTCTAATGTCAACAATTGGTGAAAAAATGATTATTTGACATTTTATTGCAAAGTATTACTAATAAACAATATACATCAATTGTATTGTTTAGATTTGATGTGATAAAAACGTACATGATTTTTGCATATGAAGCAAAAGATATTATATTTAGGATATGTCCTCTCCTGAAAAATAGTTTAAAGCATCACACTCTACTAGTTAATAATATAAGGACACAGTTTAGACATAAACAGCTAAAGTGATAACCTTAATAACCTTGATAACCTTAGTGATAAAATATAGTTGTTTTGTATATTTTTGTTTCATAACTTATGGACGTATTTGGGCAGTAATGTCACTGATATTCCTTTCCATTTGTTTTTAAAAATAGCAGGGATTCCCAGTGATGTCAGTTCTTAGGCACCAGCGATAGCAGGAAGCTGTCATACATAGAAGTGGTAGAAACACCGCTTCTATATACAATGCATGGCTCCCGCTTAAGGATGAGCCCGGTGTTCGATTCGAACCCATGTTCGAATCGAGCACCGGGTGTTCGCTCGCTCGGCGAGCCCAGAACTATTGGGACCGCTCGCATCAAATTCGTGTGATGCGAGCGGCCCCGCAATGCATTGCGGCCCGCGCAGTGCAATGCTGGCTGATGATTGGCCAAGCATGCACTGTGACCCCGCATGCTTGGCCAATCACAGCGCCGGCAGCGAGGAGAGCCATAATTGGCTACAGGCAGGATGCCTGTAGCCAATTATAGCTCAGGGGCTTTAATACACGCCCCACGGTATAAGAGGCCGCCGCGGCGGCGGCGGCCTCGCATATTATGTTTCACTCACAGTGTCAGCGTGTCAGTGTGCTGCTGACTGCTGACAACAATATGTGCTTTATTTCTGGGGATATGTGTGTGCATGCTGTTAGAACAGCATTGCAGTATCACATCTGGGGGGTGTCTATAGGTAGCCTGTGAAGGAGGGCAGGTTTCCTGTGCTTAGAACTTTCCCTGCAAAAAAGTGTCATTTTTGCAGGAAGAAAGCTATTTAAATCACTCGCGGCTAATGAATTGATGGCTCCTGTAACACAGAGAGCTGTCATTCATTAATAAAAAACACAAAAAAAAAAGCGTAGGGGTCCCCCCAAATTCAATAACCAGGCCCTTCAGGTCTGGGATGGATATTAAGGGGGATCCCAGCCAAAAAAAAAAAAAAAAAAAATGGCGTAGGGTCCCCCTCAAAATCCATACCAGACCCTTGAGGTCTGGTATGGATTTTAAGGGGAACCCTAGCCAAAAAAAATGGCGTGGGGTCCCCCTCAAAATCCATACCAGACCCTTATCCGAGCACGCAACCTGGCAGGCCGCAGGAAAAGAGGGGGGGACGAGAGCGGCCCCCCCTCTCGCCTGAACCGTACCAGGCCACATGCCCTCAACATTGGGAGGATGCTTTGGGGGTCTAAGACCCCTAAAGCACCTTGTCCCCATGTTGATTAGGACAAGGGCCTCTTCCCCACAACCCTGGCCGGTGGTTGTGGGGGTCTGCGGGCGGGGGGCTTATCGGAATCTGGAAGCCCCCTTTAACAAGGGGACCCCCAGATCCCGGCCCCCCCCCTGTGTGAAATGGTAAGGGGGTACAAAAGTACCCCTACCATTTCACCAAAAAAGTGGCAAAAATGGTAAAAAGGACAGGAGACAGTCTTTGACAATTCCTTTATTAAAATCTTCTTTCTTCTTTCTTCATCCTTCGGTTTCTTCATCTTCTCCTTCCTTCATCTTCTTCCATCTTCTTCTTCCATTTTCTTCTTCCTCCGATCCGCTTCTTCTTGCGCTGGTCTTCTCGTCCTTCTCGTCCGGCATCTTCTTCCGTCGGCGTCGGCGTCGGTGTCTCTGTCTCTTCTTGGGCCGCTCCGCGCAATGGGAGGCTCCCGCTGTGTGAGGCTCCGCTCCGTCTGACAGGTCTTTTATAATGGAGGGCACCTGGTGACCCCGCCCCCTCTGACGCACAGGGACGTCATGGGGAATTCCATGATGGCTTTCCCCATGATGTCAGAGGGGGGCGGGGTCACCAGGTGCCCTCCGTTTTAAAAGACCTGTCAGATGGAGCGGAGCCTCACACAGCGGGAGCCTCCCATTGCGCGGAGCGGCCCAAGAAGACACCGACACCGACGCCGACGCCGACGGAAGAAGATGCCGGACGAGAAGGACGAGAAGACCAGCGCAAGAAGAAGCGGATCGGAGGAAGAAGAAAATGGAAGAAGAAGATGGAAGAAGATGAAGGAAGGAGAAGATGAAGAATCCGAAGGATGAAGAAAGAAGAAAGAAGATTTTAATAAAGGAATTGTCAAAGACTGTCTCCTGTCCTTTTTACCATTTTTGCCACTTTTTTGGTGAAATGGTAGGGGTACTTTTGTACCCCCTTACCATTTCACACAGGGGGGGGGCCGGGATCTGGGGGTCCCCTTGTTAAAGGGGGCTTCCAGATTCCGATAAGCCCCCCGCCCGCAGACCCCCACAACCACCGGCCAGGGTTGTGGGGAAGAGGCCCTTGTCCTAATCAACATGGGGACAAGGTGCTTTAGGGGTCTTAGACCCCCAAAGCATCCTCCCAATGTTGAGGGCATGTGGCCTGGTACGGTTCAGGCGAGAGGGGGGGCCGCTCTCGTCCCCCCCTCTTTTCCTGCGGCCTGCCAGGTTGCGTGCTCGGATAAGGGTCTGGTATGGATTTTGAGGGGGACCCCACGCCATTTTTTTTGGCTAGGGTTCCCCTTAAAATCCATACCAGACCTCAAGGGTCTGGTATGGATTTTGAGGGGGACCCTACGCCATTTTTTTTTTTTTTTTTTGGCTGGGATCCCCCTTAATATCCATCCCAGACCTGAAGGGCCTGGTTATTGAATTTGGGGGGACCCCTACGCTTTTTTTTTTTAATTTTTTTTTTTTTTTATAAATTAATTTTTTTTTTTTATGAATGAGTTTCAATGAATCACTGTTCTCTGTGTTACGGGAGCCGTGAATTAACATTAGCCGCGAGTGATTTTAAATAGCTTTTTTACTTTCAAAAATGACACTTTGCGCAGAGACAGTTCTAAACACGGGAAACATGCGCCCCTTTACAGGCATACTATAGACACCCCCCAGGTACGAAATTTAAAGGAATATTACACTTTTATTGTTTCAATTTAAGCATTATTAAAATCACTGCTCCTGAAAAAACGGCCGTTTTTAAAAAAAATTTTTGCATTGATACATGTCCCCTGGGGCAGGACCCAGGTCCCCAAACACTTTTTATGACATTAACATGCATATTAGCCTTTAAAATGAGCACTTTTAATTTCGAACGTTCGCATCCATTATAACTAATAGGGTTCTAAAGCTCGCACGGACTTTAGGTCCGTTCGCGGGTTCTGGTGCGAGCCGAACGGGGGGGTGTTCGGCTCATCCCTACTCCCGCTAAACAGGGGGCCAACTAGGCTAACGTTTAGGTGTTTGTCCGAATGTCTGAACAGTCAAAGTTGTCTCATCCCTAGTCACTGCATGCCAATGCATCACATCAGTTTTGTTAGGGCTTTTGGTTAGGCCAACCCCCTTATTATAAAAGGCAGGCCCCGAGCAGAGATAAATAACTTGACACTGTAGTGCTAAAGCATTCCAGAGAACCTGAACTGAGTGCCACAAGTATTTGCTGTCTTTGCACAATTTAAACTGGATGGTATAGACCAACCTTTTTTAAGCTGCGGTTTCCAAAGCAAGCTAAGTTCTTTCTTGTATTAAGAGAGGTATGGACTCCAGAGAGATAGACATCATTTTGCCCCTGTTCAAATCATTGGTAAGACCTCATCTGGAATATGCAGTTCAATTTTGGGCACCAGTTCTCAAAAAGGATATTGGTGAACTGGAGAAAGTGCAGAGAAGGGCAACCAAACTGATAAGAGGCATGGAGGAACTCAGCTATGAGGAAAGATTAGAGTAACTGAATTTATTCACTCTTGAGAAGAGGAGAATAAGGGGGGATACGATGAACATGTTCAAATATATAAGCGGTCCATATAGTGAACTTAGTGTTGAGTTATTCACTTTACGGTCAACACAGTGGACAAGGGGGCACTCTTTATGTCTGGAGGAAAAGAGATTTCAACTCCAAATACGGAAAGGTTTCTTCACAGTAAGAGCTGTGAAAATGTGGAACAGACTCCCTCCAGAGGTAGTTTTGGCTAACTCAGTAGATTGCTTTAAGAAAGGCCTGGATACTTTCCTAAATGTACATAATACAACTGGGTACTAACATTTATAGGTAAAGTTGATCCAGGGAAAATCCGATTGCCTCTTGGGGGATCAGGAAGGAATTTTTTTCCCCTGCTGTAGCAGATTTGAGCATGCTTTGCTGTTTTTTTTTTTTTTGCCTTCCTCTGGATCAACTGTGGGTATAGAATTGGGTATATTGGATTGTACGATATTTTTTATTTTTATTTATTATTTTTTTTTTTTTTTTAGGGTTGAACTTGATGTAACTATGTAACTATGTAACCAGGATGACCAGGCACCATAGGGTGCCATGAGGTTTCTTCAGGGGTGCCTTGACAAAATGCCTAAACATTGCCCAAAATTGTTTAGAAGTCAGCAGGTGGATCAAGCCTGCCTTCCAGCCACCAGTATTCCAACAACCAGTGACATCATCGGTTTATAAGGAGGACATTGGGCATGTGCACAGCATCCTTGTTTGGTGTATTTGTTTTAAAAGAATACATTACCTCTAACGCTGGGTGTCTTACATGTGTGGATGTTGCTGCTATTAATTTAACTGTTTTAACATTTAGAATGGGGTGCCTTGAGATTTTTCAGAATTTTTAAATAAGTGCCTTGACTTAAAAAAGGTTGAGAAACACTGGTATAGATGATGCAGCCCTCTTCAGAACGGGGAATCTTGCAACTATGCAGACAAAATAGAACAAAGGGCGCAAATGCCTAGTGCATTATCCACAGCACTTTATTAAAGCATAAAAAGAGTGCAAACTCACAAAATCTAAAATGATAACAGCATTGTGTGTAAACCAAGAACCATGGGTCTGTCTTGCAATAGAACTTCTCTAGTTCGCAATGGATGTTATATAGCCAGCTGACACATTTCGGGAGATGGTCCTTCTTTTCAGGGCAGAGATAGTTTCAGTGATTTGGAAGCTGTTAGCAAGGGAAGCATACAGAAAGCTGAGAAACTCCATAGGAGGAGATTATGGTCTGTTAGGAAATGTTTACTTTAATTTTGATTGCTTTGGGCAATCAAACCCTTTGCTGTCTTCTATGTATTATTATTATTATTATTATTATTATTTTTGCCTATCACCAAATTTTGTGGTTGATTTGAGGTCTGAGTTCACATTTAGTTTCTGTCCTGTCCAAATTACATTTTTATTTTACTGCAATGCTTCCCTTTCAAAAATGGGCTTTTGTTGGTATTTTTGGATTTTCATTTTTTTTGGGGTATATTCATTTTTAAGTTAAGCTGCTTTTTTCGACTTTTGTTTCAGGGATGTTATTTTGGAGTTTTCATTTCTTTTGTCAGTTTTTAATTATATTATGTAATTAGGGAATATTTTAGGCATTCACTTGTTACTGACCATCAGTTCGTGGGGAAGCAGCAAGTCACTACATCGTTTCAAAGAAAAAAGCTAGGTGCAAGAGCGGTGTTCACCTAAACAACTTCACAATATATTCAATGCACCCTTCACCCTCACCCCCATCAGTTAGGCCTTCTATCCCCAACTTAAACTGCCCTCTTGCTGGCCAGGTTTACACTGCTATATCCAGTAAAGTCTATTTATTCTTGTAATAAAACCCCAGTATGTTCATTTCGTCTTTAGTAGATTAGGGCCTAGCCTTGCTTAATAAAATTGTTCTGCTGCTGGCCAATTTTACACTATTGTAAAATCCACAGACTTTTAATTCTTGTAGTAAAACACCTGCCTATCTCTTTGTCTCTGGTACATTTGGCCTATTATTGCTGATTAAGCTGTCCTTCTACTAATCAGTTTTACACTGCTGTATTATTTGGGGGTCTCTTAATTATTGTGATAGAAACTGGCCAGGGGCAGGGCAGGGTAGTTTTGCATCAGTGAGAAGATGGACAACCACAGTGAACTACTGGCCAATTTCCATCCCTCTTTAATAAAGTACTGTATATGTATATAAATGTATATATTAGGTTTCTCACCTACACAAGGACTCCAGGGATGGCTATGGAGGGAACAAACACTGTTGTGTTCTCAGATCTTAACAAGTCCTGGTCTGAGTTCTGGAGTTCAGAGGCTTTGTAGAACTATAGATGGTATACAGCATGATGGCGAACCTTTGCACCCCAGATGTTTTGGAACTACATTTCCCACGATGCTTAACTACATTGCACAGTGCACTAGCATCATGGGAAATGTAGTTGCAAACCATCTGGGGTGCCAAGGTTCGCCATCACTGGTATACAGCCTCTAATCTTAGGTTCCAGATCTTACCTGTTAGCCAGCTTATTAATTAGTTTTAGCAGTTCACAGCCCTTTTTATGTGAGCTGGCTGATGCTCAGGGCTCCCTCTCTCTATCTGCCGTGGGAGCCTGCTGCTGGATGAAATGGCTGACCATTGACACTAAAAAGCGCTTAAACACTTAGTTAGTGTCTCTGACAAGCGGCTATTTCATTTTATGCTATTGACTTGCTGTACAAAGACTTCCAGCATCAATACTATGTTTGTTTACTGCCTTGTTGAATAAAAACTGCTTGGACTGTTCATGGGATGGTTGACTGCTGTCAATACAATTTGAGCCTATCACCATTACAATACATGCATATACTGTAAATATAATGTATTTTATGAACAGTTAATGGGGCGTACATCCATGATACTTAATTTTTCTAAATAAAGAACTCAGCAGAAGCTGTTTGCTTTCAGACTGTATGTCCCTAAGTGTAACTCTGTGTGGAACTATACAGAGTAGGGGAAGGGATTGGGGGATGAGTCACTCCTATAGAATGTATACATAAACAGAGCTTGAGTTATTAAGTGGTTAAGTGGTTGTAAAGGCTGAAGGTTTTTAACCTTCATGCATTCTTAGCCCCCCTAATACCTGAGCCTAATTTAATCCAGCAATGTGCACGAGACTCAAGGCTCTCCTGGTTCTCTCCCTCCTGATTGGCTGAGATGCAGCAGCAGGAGCCATTGGCTCCCACTGCTATCATTCAGAGCCAGTGAGGTGGGAGAAGCGGGCGGGCTGAGCCACGCTCTCTGTGTCTTATGGATGCAGAGGGCTGTCTTGGGAGTGAGCATGCATGAGTGTCCCCACGGCTTGCTATGGGGGGGGCACTCAGCAAGGGGGGCGCCCAGAGTAGAGGGGGCTGCTCTGTGCAAAAGCATTACACAGAGCACGTAAGTATGACATGCATGTTATGTTGTAATAAAAATGTTTCCTTTACAATCACATTAAGCTCCATAAACAGGCTATTTTCAGCGAAACAGCTAGATTAGCCTGGTAAATATTGGAGTTGAATATGAAAATACTAAATATTCATATGCAATATTTCATATTGTTCTGAAAAAAAAACTAATAACATATTTTATTCCTAAAAATAATAAACAAATAAAAAATATATAAACAAAAACATAAAAGCTACTGTAGCCTCTAGTTGAAAATATCTCATCCACTGTACAGCTATAGAAACATATTTCTGAATGTTATGATTAGCTCTGTAATATAAAAAGAACTCATATTTTAGGTTTACTGAGCCTTTCTTTTTTCTTTTTTTTTCTGTTTATACAATAAACAGAATAAATAATATTCTTTTAATGTCTAATGAGTATTGGAAAAAAAGAATTATGCACATTATGTATGAGATGAAGTGATGTATTATGTGTGAGGTTTAGACTGCAGTGTTACTAAAAGGCGACCATTTGATAACTGGCAGTAATTAAATACAATGAGAGCTTTGCAGGGTGATTAACAGCTCACATAAACTGCAACAGATATCTTAATGTTGCTCGTGTTAGTGACGGTGCTGGCAGCTACTTTATATAGCCCTGTTTGATTCTAGATGTGAAAATCACTAATTAGAACAAAAGGCGTTCAAATGCAAATTGCCGAGGTCTTCAGCTTCGCTGACTATCTTGGTGCCAGAAACTGAACTCCTTGGGTGAAAATCACCCTTCCAAATGCCCTCAAAACATTATTCAAACAGAGAAGGAAGATTAGAATAGGAACAATGTCAAACCTTTCTACGACACAGAAAGGCTCTTGGACAGCAGCACTAAATACGGTAAATTGTGTGTGCATTACGTGAAAGGGCAGCTGCATATGTCTGTGGCTAAACGGAATATTTCCCATAAAGGCGTGTAACCTCCTGCGCTCCATTAATGACCTTATTAGCAGAGTTCAGTGCTGCCAGGATAACCCAGCAGGTGCAGCTAATTGACCGTTTAATTATTATGAGCAGGTATGGAGGGGAGGTAGGGGGGCATGTGGCTTGATTGCTGCATACAGCAAGGGGTAGCAATGTCTTGCAATGTGTTCTCGGAGGGGGGAAAGCAGGGCAAGATCTAGGTCTTGGCTGATGCAGCTTGGGATCTGCTGTTTCCATTAATTCTGTGCAGCTACTGACAGCACCGCATGAAGCTTCCTGCACATAATCATGAAGAATAGGTCCTATTATTCCAAAAATAGAGTGATAAAATCAAGCAATTTTGTCTACTGAAAGGAGTGGAAACATATGCAGATGTTTGACGCCAATTGCTAAACTTCAATTTGTCTTTAAAAAAAAAAAAAACAGGCAGCAGACAAAAGCAACCTATAGCACGTAGCTATCGTATTGAAATTGGTTGAAAAATGGAACACTGGATTGTAATTAACCTAAAGACATTTTGGGGGTAATGACCTGGTTCCATATATCATGTGTAGAAATTGCAAAGCTATTGTAAATAATGCTATTGGATTGGTACATTTCAGTTTGTGAAGTTATGAACACATTTTGAAATAGAAATGCAGAACAGGTAGACACCAGGGACAAGCCAAACTGTGTACACACAATCGGAATTTCGGCCAACAAAAGACAGATGAGAACTTTTCATTGGAAATTGCGACCGTATGTATGCTCCATCGGACTTTTGCTGGCCGAATTTCCGCCAGCAAAAGTTTGAGAGCATGTTCTAAATTTTTCCGACGGAAATAGTTTCTATTGGAAATTCCGATTGTCTGTAGTAGAACTGTGGAAATTAAAGATTAATTCCTCGATTAATCAATTAATTTTTTTGATCGATCAAAATTCTTTTGATCGGTAATCACCTCTCCGTCGGCTTCCGGGTCTTCAGGGAGTTCCGTCAGAGATCCGGTGACGTCACGGACATCAATGTCACTGAACTCCTCCCCCCTTCCCCAAGTGCCTCTGTCTGCTAACGAAGGGAAGGGGGAGGAGTCCGAAGACGTTGAAGTTCTGATTGAACGTAACGCGTACGGAGGAGGCGCTATGCATGACGTCGCCCACTGCTGCCCTATGGATCTAACACGATTGTCGGCTTTACATGCTGTGTATTTATCATCTTTATGTAAGTAGTTCGTGTTTGAACACAAAAATGTAATCTTATACTTAAGCGGTGAGCACTTAGATCTTTTCTTTCTACCCCTGACCTGGCGTTCTTGCTGAGATCTAAGGAGACGTGAGAGAAGTTTATGGTCCGTGTTAACCCTTTTGATACCCGCTTGCTTGACCACCTGTGTTTCTTCACCCTTGCCCTCTGTTCCCATAAGAGACTGTGTTTGTTGGATGTTACCCCTGAAAATAAAAAACCTTTCTAAAAGGAATTTTATGGTGTCAGCGTCCGAAGTTGTTGGGTACTAACCCTGGGAACCCGTAGACATGGAAGAACAAGCCAAGCGGAGGTAACTGGTAAGCCCAAAAGTCAAGGCCGCCCCATCGAGGGTTGTGGCCGATACATGTATATATTCCAATATGTTGAAAAAGAAAAAGAATATTAAATATATATAAAGACGACAAAAGAAAATATAGTCCACCAGTGGTTAATCAATAAATCCACCAAGTGTCCATCCAAAAACACTTTGAATTCTTCCACATGTACTTCTTCTGTGCAGCAAAGGACCACCACATATAAATTGCGCACTCACCACAATGCCATGAACTCTAAAATGAATTAAAGTTATTCCAAGCTGTTTGGTGAACCAATGGAGACATCTTTCATGCTCCAAGTGTTTCCTAATAACAATCCGTTCCTCCTTACTTCCCTCAAAGATTCCCTCAAGGTCACCAAAAGCAAAGAGACTAGCCGATGCAGTATTTATCGGATTACATAAAACACATCCATAAAATAAATACATTTGCCGCTCACATATTTCTGTCCCCAGAATAGGCACCAATGTAAACAGCTCTAGATGTAAATTCCACCTCTCCACTCCTGGAGTACAGCGTGAGCGCCACAGACCAGATCCCCAAGCCCAGAAGTGACATCAACAGGAACTGGAAATAATGGCATCTTCAGTTTTGGCTATGTTGCCTATGTTTTGGAGATGAGGTTAGTGTGATGGATTGTTTTGCAAAATAAAAAACAAAAGGACAGGACTGACACCACTCAGTCCACAAAAAAAATGCTTTTAGTCATTAACTTGCTGTAGCAAATTAGGAGCTGAGTGCATTTCTGGTAGATCACCAGGTATTTCTCTGTACTTGCAGAGTCTTTAATGGGCAAAAAACAGGAAGAAATGTGCATGTGTTGTACAGATGTACTACATATGTGTTTTACTTTAGGATGAAAGCACTGGAAATTGGTAGAGTAAAGCTGTTACAGCTGCTGGATTTTTTTCATTGTTTGTCCAAGCTGGTCTTAGACTTTAACCTTTTATTTTGCAAGCTATAATGATTTTTAGTGAGGAATGTGAAATTAATAATTATTATCCAATATGTTCCCTTCCTGAAATTACTATTGCTGTTGTGGGTAAAGAAATACTGACGGCCCTTTGTTAGAATTTTCCATTTACAAATAGCTGTCTGTATGTGAAAAGCTAACCAGTTATTCAGCGCCTGACTATGGTCACATTTTTTTCCGTTAAAAAAGTGCATAAATAGCCTTATGCCTCATACACACGATCAGAATTTCTGGCGGGATTGTCCCCCGGACTAGAGTTTTTTTTTGTTCCCAAAAGTCTGGCGGACTTAGTTTGAAGTTTTGAATTAAAATTGACAATCCCGCCGTCTGTGTGCTAGTCCGCAGGACTTTTGAAATGAACGGACTTGCCGACACACATTCGGAAAGTCAGTTCATTTAGAACGTGACTCCAGGTAGATGGGACTAGCGAAGGAAGTCAATGTCGGAGACATCGACACCTCACTAGCCCCGTCACCTGGTATGGATTTAAAGGGGAATCCCTACGCCTCTTTGGTGCTCTTTTAGACAGGTGGTAAAAAAGGGCAGTTGGGCTGTGGTTTTACAGCCCCCTGGCCACCCACCTGAACTGTCCCAATACAGTCAGACAGGGCTGTATAGATGCTGTGGGCATGGCATTTTTAATTCGGAGTGCAGACTTGGACAAGCGATACCACCTGTCAAATGGTTTCAGATCTTAATAAAAAGGCCCCATTCTGATTGTGGGAGTTATTAGTGATTTACAAGTACACATATTAGACTGCCATAACACCTGGATACTGTTTAAAAACAAATCAATACATGTTTACTAAGGAGTTTGATTTGTGCACACTTACACCATATTGGATGTTTCATTTCTGATAGTGATGCACTTATTTTGTTTGATGAAATACTCATTTATGGTTTTGGCATACTGATTTGTTTGGTGTAATTAAGAGCACAGAAGGTTCTCACCAGAATTATATTTGCATAAAGGTGCATGGTGGATGGTGCATACTCTAGACAGTAGAGTTGAGCGGACACCTGGATGTTCGGGTTCGGCTGAACTTCGGAAAAAAGTCCGGGGGTTCGGGACCGAACTTGACCCGAACTTGACCCCGAACTCCGAACCCCATTGAAGTCAATGGGGACCCGGACTTTTGTACACTGAAATGGCTGTAAAAAGGTAATGGAAAGGGCTAGAGGGCTGCAAATGGCAACAAAATGTCGTTAAGAGCATGGCAAGTGATCTGCAAACAAATGTGGATAGGGAAATAACTTAAAATAACATAAAAAAAAAAAATGCTGGAGGCCCCCTTCTCAGCAGAAGAGGTACAGGAAGTCATTAAGAACTTCAGAAACTCAACGGCGCGATGCCGCACATATGGTGGAAATACCCCAGAATACGCACTTTCTGGAAAAAATTATTACATTTAATGGATAAGATAGTGGGAAAATAAAATACTTGGAAATAAAAAAAAATGAAAAAATTATAATCTTGACCTAGGAGGACGAAATTCAAATGGAGTAGGAGGTTGAGGTGGCGGTGGATGTGGCGGTGTAGGTGGAAGCGGCGGTGGAGGAGGACGAGGTAGCCAACACTGGTTCAAAAATACAACAATGGCTGGGTAAGGCTAGTGGTGAATGATGTGTCGAATTCTGTCCCCCTGTCGCATAGTGTCCGCCCTGTACTGCGCTTGCTCAGTACGTAGGACAAGGAGATTTTGAAACTCTCCGAAGACGATGCGCGGTGACTCCAGGTTCAAGCCACCTCATCCGAGGTTGAAGCCTAGCCAAGCGAGCCCGTGAGGGGCCCTGTTACTATGTGCTACCGTATGTCCACTTGGATGGTCGGGCTTGAACCTGCACTCACTGCGCAGGCGACGTTCATCTTTGGAGATTTTGTGAATCTCCTTGTCCTCCGTACTGCGCAAGCACTGCACCTGCGCAGTAAGTGGCCGGACACTATCCGATAGCAAGACAGTTTTCGTCAGAACACCGGTATATGTGTCTATTCTGCACAAGGTACAGCCAAGTCCTGTGGGATCCATGCCTGGTTCATTTTAATGAACGTGAGCTTGTCCACATTGGCTCTGGACAGGCGGCTGCACTTGTCTGTGATAACGCCCCCTGCCGTGCTAAATACACGTTCAGATAATACACTGGCGGCAGGGCAGGCCAGCACCTCCAAGGCGTAAAGGGCAAGCTCAGGCCATGTGCCCAATTTGGAGACCCAGAAGTTGAAGGGGGCAGACCCGTCATGCAGTACGTGTAGGCGTGTACACACATACTGCTCCACCATGTTGGTGAAATGCTGCCTCCTGCTAAGACGTTCCATCTCAGCTGGTGGTGCTGGTTGTTGTGGCGTGCTGACAAAGCTTTTCCACATTCCGGCTATGCTAACCCTGCCTTCCGAGGTGCTGGCGGTGCCCCGGCTGCGTTGGCGACCTCTTCCTCCTCTTCTGCCTTCGCCTTGTGCTTCCACCGTACCCCCGCTTCCAAGTGGTAATGCCACCAGCAGCGCGTCTACCAGCGTGCGCTTGTACTCGCGCATCTTACGATTACGCTCCAGTGAGGTAATTAAGGATGGCACGTTGTCC
Organism: Lithobates sylvaticus; assembly: GCA_028564925.1. Lineage (NCBI taxonomy): Eukaryota > Metazoa > Chordata > Amphibia > Anura > Ranidae > Lithobates > Lithobates sylvaticus. The sequence continues at coordinate 143,505,475 of CM053037.1, read as the reverse complement.
TTGTAACGGGGATCCAGCAGGGTGGCCACCCAATAATCAGCACCAGTTAAAATGTGGGCAACTCGGCGGTCGTTGCGGAGACACTGCAGCATGTAATCGCTCATGTGTGCCAGGCTGCCCAGAGGCAAGGAAAAGCTGTCCTCTGTGGAGGTGTATCATCTGTGTCCTCTGTATCCCTCCAGCCACGCACCAGTGATGGACATGAGCTGGTCTGGGTGCCACCCTGCTGTGAACATGGTTCCTCCTCCTCCATCTCCTCCTCATCCTCCACCTCGTCATCCTCCAGAACTGTGCCGATGCTGCCAGACAATTGTGTACCTGGCGCTTGTTGGTGCAGGAACCCACCCTCGTAGCCACTTGTAAATGACTGCCCTGAAAGCCTTGGAAATGAACCCTCTTCCTCCTCCTCCTCCTTATCCTGTGCCACATCCTCTTCCATCATCGCCTGCAGAGTTTTTTCAAGGAGGCATAGAACTGGGATAGTAACGCTGAGAACGGCGTCATCGGCACTGGCCATGTTGGTGGAGTACTCGAAACAGCGCAACAAGGCAGACAGGTCTCGCATGGAGGCCTAGTTATTGGCGGTGAAGTGGTGCTGTTCCGCAGAGCGACTCACGCGTGTGTGCTGCAGCTGAAACTCCACTATCGCCTGCTGCTGCTCGCACAGTCTGGCAAGCATGTGCAAGGTGGAGTTCCACCTTGTGGGCACGTCACATATGAGACGGTGAGCGGGAAGGCCGAAGTTACGCTGCAGCGCTGACAGGCGAGCAGCAGCAGCAGGGTGAGAACGCCGAAAGTGCGCACAGATGGCCCGCACTTTCTGCAGCAGCTCTGGCATATCGGGGTAATTCTTAAGGAACCTCTGGATCACCAAGTTCAGCACATGCGCCAGGCAAGAGATGTGCGTCAAACCGACAAGGCCCAGAGCTGCTACGAGATTTCGCCCATTATCGCACACCTCCAGGCCGGGCTTGAGGCTCACTGCCACCAACCACTCATCGGTCTGTTGTTCCATGTCCCTCCACAACTCCTGCGCGGTGTGGGGTTTTTCCCCCAAACAAGAAAGTTTTAAAACTGCCTGCTGTCGTTTAGCCCTGGCTGTGCTGAAGTTGGTGGTGAAGGTGTTACGCTGACCGGATGAGGAGGCGGTAGAGGATGAGGAGGCGGAGTAGGAGGAGTTAGCAACAGGAGGCAAACTGAAGTGCCCTGCAATCCTCGGTGGTGGAAGGACATGCGCCAAAGTGCTATCCGCCTCAGGCCCAGCCGCCACTACATTTACCCAGTGTGCTGTTAGGGAGATATAACGTCCCCGACCATGCTTACTGGTCCACGCATCCGTAGTTAGGTGGACCTTGCCACAGATGGCGTTGCGCAGTGCACACCTGATTTTGTCCCCCACTTGGTTGTGCAGGGAAGGGATAGCTCGTCTGGAAAAGTAGTGGCGGCTGGGCTTGATGTACTGTGGGACAGCCAATGACATCAGCCTTTTAAAACTCTGCGTCTCCACCAGACGGAATGACAGCATTTCAAAGGCGAGGAATTTTGAAATGCTGGCATTCAGGGCAAGGGATCGCGGGTGGCTAGGGGGGTACTTCCTCTTCCGCTCCAGTGTTTGGGAAATAGAGAGCTGAAAGCTTCCATGGGACATTGTGGAGATGGTTGGTGACCCAGGTGGTAGTGTTGCTGGCAGATCCTCTGTTTGCGGGTTGGCAGGTGTCACTGTCACTACAGAGGTGGATGAAGAGGCTGAGACTGCAGCAGAAGAGGAAGCAGGAGGAGCCAGAGACCTTTCTTGGTTTTTGAGGTGTCTACTCCACTGCATCTCGTGCTTTGCACTTAGATGCCTGGTCATGCAGGTTGTGCTCAGGTTGAGAACGTTTATGCCTCGCTTCAAGCTCTGATTGCACAGCGTGCAAAACACTTGTGTCTTGTCATCAGCACATTGTCTGAAGAACTGCCACGCTAGGGAACTCCTTGGACCTGGCTTTAGTGTGCTAAGTCCCTTGTTGTGTTGGGCAGTAGCAGACGTACTGTCTAGGGGACGGACGCTCCGCTTTTGCACCCTGCTCCCTCTTCTGCTGTGCTGGTGGCTCTGTGCGACCACCGCCTCTTCCTCCGAACTACACAGGTCACCTGCATGATGTTGATTCCCTATGGGGTCGAGGACCTCATCATCCTCCACATCATCTTCCACCCAGTCTTCACCCCTGCCCTCCTTGTCGGTCTGCACAATGGCGAAAGCAGCAGCAGTTGGCACCTGTGTTTCGTCATCATCCGAGACGTGCTGCGATGGTCCTCCCATGTACTCATCATGAAACATAAGTGGTTGGGCATCGGTGCACACAATCTCTTCCACTTCTGGGGCAGGGCTAGGTGGATGGCCCTGGGAAACCCTGCTAACAGAGTCATGAAAAAGCAGAAGAAACTGCTGCATGATTTGGGGCTCAGACTGATTGGCTGATTTGCAAGGGGGTGAGGTGAAAGACTGATGGACATCGGCTGCAGGTGCCAACTCTGAACTTTCATCAGGAGACTGGGTGGGAGACAATGTGAAGGAACCAGAGGCACTGTCAGCAACCCAATCTACTATCGCCTGTACTTGTCCTGGCCTCAACATTCGTACAGCCTCATTAGGCGCGCCAAAATACCGCTGCAGGCTCTGTCGCCTAGTCGAACCTGAGGAAGGTGTTTCACTAGTGCGTGTAGCTGGCACAGATCGACCACGTCCTCTCCCTGCAACAGGAGCGCCACCAGCAGCACCACGACCCGGGCCACGTCCCCTTTTTGATGATCTCCTCATATTTTCAAAATTATGATCTCGCCCTAAATGGGTGTTTTTGGCAATAGCAGAATACACGTACAGTGTCTAAAGCGTTTATGAACACGCAGAAAATGCTATTGGGAAGAAAAAAAAACACTGCAAAATTAAATTTATTTGCAATGTTTTTCCAATATCAGAATAAACGGATAGTGATTAAAGCGTCTATGAAAACGCAGAAAATGCTATTGGGAAGAAAAAAAACACTGCAAAATTTAATTTTTTTGCAATATTTTTCCAATATCAGAATAAACGGATAGTGTCTAAAGCGTTTATGAAAACGCAGAAAATGCTATTGGGAAGAAAAAAAACACTGCAAAATTAAATTTTTTTGCAATGTTTTTCCAATATCAGAATAAACGGATAGTGTCTAAAGCGTTTATGAAAACGCAGAAAATGCTATTGGGAAGAAAACAAACACTGCAAAATTAATTTTTTTTGCAATGTTTTTCCAATATCAGAATACACGGACAGTATGTAAAGCGTTTATGAAAACGCAGAAAATGCTATTGGGAAGAAAAAAGCACTGCAAAATTAATTTTTTTTGCAATGTTTTTCCAATATCAGAATAAACGGATAGTGTCTAAAGCGTTTATGAAAACGCAGAAAATGCTATTGGGAAGAAAAAAAACACTGCAAAATTAATTTTTTTTGCAATGTTTTTCCAATATCAGAATACACGGACAGTATGTAAAGCGTTTATGAAAACGCAGAAAATGCTATTGGGGAAAAAAAAACACAGCAAAATTAAATTTTTTTGCAATGTTTTTCCAATATCAGAATACACGGATAGTGTCTAAAGCGTTTATGAAAACGCAGAAAATGCTATTGGGAAGAAAAAAAACACTGCAAAATTAATTTTTTTGCAATGTTTTTCCAATTTCAGAATACACGGACAGTATATGTAAAGTGTTTATGAAAACGCAGAAAATGCTATTGGGAAAAAAAAAAACACAGCAAAATTTAATTTTTTTGCAATGTTTTTCCAATATCATAATACACGGATAGTGTCTACAGCGTGTATGTATGAACACGCAGAAAATGCTATTGGGAAAAAAAAAAAAAAAGCAAAATTTAATTTTTATGCAATGTTTTTCCAATAGCAGAATACACACAGACTATGGTGTATCTCTTAGTATATGCAGTGTTGGTCCTAATGGTGCACTGAGCTTGCAGGTAAAACTTTTATATTTTGTCTGGCACTGGCCTCATGGCACTGTTAAAAGACTGTGCACTGCACCCCAGCCAGGGTACAATTGATTTAGGAATCTCTTCAATAATTCTCTCTGCCTCTTTCTCTTCCTTACTAAAGAAACTCCCTACTCTACTCTAGCTATGTAGATCGCTCACTGATCTAACTAATTAGAAGCAAAGTTAAGGAATGCTGACTGCCTGACTGACTGAATCACACTAACTCCTAAAAATCCTCTCAGCAGCACAGGAACCTGTCTATAGCAGAATGACGCTGTGTGCTGTGTGTCTGGACTATATATAGAGGCTGGGTCACATGCTGCACTGCCCAATCACAGCCATGCCATTAGTAGGCATGGCTGTGATGGCTTCTAAGGGCACACTAGTGAAACGATCGTCAATTGGCTGCCCTGCAGCTGTTAAAAAGGCGCCAATACAGCGCCGAACACCGGACCCGAACCCGAACCCGAACTTACAGCCAATAGTTCGGGTCCGGGTCCCGAACACCCAAAAGTCCGGTACGGACCCGAACTTTACAGTTCGGGTTTGCTCAACCCTACTAGACAGTACTGTCAAAAGCCCTTTGCAAAGCTATCTAAAAGCACATTCCCTGCCTGCAAAGAGCATTTGCTAAGGCCTTATCTTCAGTGCTAGCTGGTTCTGAAAATGATGAATCAAATGATGTGCTGGAGAGTGAGATCAGTAATCAAGTGATGTGCTGTAGCTGGAAGTGATGAGGTGTATATACAGAGACTGTATATAGGTTGAAGTCCCAATTCTTTATTTTTTTCTACAATCAAGTGGGCATCCCATATCTCCCTTATCCCCATCCAAGTTTATTTCTCCAATAAAACATACAAACAAAGTACAAGGACTGCTTCTTGACTGCTGAGTGTCTGGAGATTGTGTGTCTGGCTGTTCAGGGTGAGAGACGGACCACAACAACCAGCAGCCCCTACGGGGGTACTGCTACACTAGCATTATATACCTTATACTGTAGAGTCATAGGTGTACGCAGCCTATTTGATTAGGGTGTGCACCCAAAAACACAAACACACACAACACACAGCTTGATGAAAAGCGGGGATGCTTGAAAATGTACAGTCGCTACATTCACTACAGTAAAACATGTCTCAGAAAAGCCTACAATCAGGTAGCGAATATGAACAGACAACTCCTACTATATAAACCTAGACGGGCCAAGACCCAGGAGAGCACACGAGTTGTTACTAAATACAACCTACAACATAAGAAGGTACGCAACATATACAAAAAATTTTGGTACTTATTATCCACTGATGAGAAAATATCTAAGTATATCAAACCTTATCCAGAAATTACATACAAAAGGTCACGTTCATTACGTGACACTTTGGTAAGTAGCCATTATTCGAGCGATCAGAACAATAAGAAACAAGTCCCAGGCACATACAAATGTGGTAAATGTAAATTTTGCCGCTTTATCTTGGAAGGAAAAAACATAGATCTGCCAGATGGCAGAATATGGACTCCAAAATATCGCACTAATTGCCAATCAGTAGGATCAGTATATTTGATGAAATGCCTATGTGGAGCATTCTATGTGGGAAAAACAAAACGCCCACTTTTCTGCCGTATGAGGGATCATGTATCACTAATATGTAAACGCAAAATGGAGACACCAATTAGCCGTCATGTAGGCCTATATCACAATTTTGATCTTAAATTCATTGGTTTCTATAGCCTTGAGCACCTCCCCCAACAGGAACGAGGGGGTGATCTAGACAAGAAACTTTTACAGATCGAAACTAGATGGATTTATTTGTTGGGGGCTACCCGATATCCGGGCCTCAACGAAGGAATCAGCTTTAAACCCTTCCTTTAATGTGTGGTCCCTTATGCCTCGCCTTCTGCTTTTCACTCTCTCGCCAGCCGCATTTTTCCCTTTGTTTTCCCTTCCCCTCCCCTTCCTTTTCCCCTCCTTCCCGTTCCTTTCCCCTTCCCTCCTCCTCCCACGCCCCTTCCCTCTTCCTGCCAGCACGAGTAGCTGAGCACCGCTAGGCCTTATACGTGGGCCATATGGGGCCCGAATCTGGCCTTGATCTGTGTGTGCTGAGACGTGCTTGTTCATGCAATATTTCGCCCCCCCCTCTATGTGGGGGTGAAAGTGCTAACTAATATGGTTTTTGTTCTGTAAATATGTTTATTTTTGTGTTAAAAAACTACATGTACAACAATAATTTCACAATAAAAAAGAATAAGAATTATATGCTGCAGTGAATGTGTAGATGCAGGGTGCCCTTTTTAATTCTCTCCTTTTTTTTTTTTTTTTTTTTTTTTTTATAAGTTCATATTGATTCCGGTGGACTTTGCGCTGGCGCAGGCCCCAGGGGACAATGCATGGGGAGTGCCCCATGTGGCGATCGCCCCAGGGCTTTGGGGAAGTGTATGGACTTATCCGGTTGCGTGGCGTGGTTAGTTATGTCCACCCTAGGGTGGTCTCCTGCCCGCCACGCTTCCGGGTCGGGGATCAGTTGCTGGTCCTGACCCGGCCACTAAGTTTGAGGTTTCCATCTACAGGGACCCCATCTTGCCCTTAACTGACAGTACAGCTTGGCTGCTGTCAGCAGGGCATGTCAGGTCAGTCCCAGCTGAACTGTGTACCGGAAGTGTTTCCCCACAGGAAACACTCCGGTCACCTGGTCCGGGTTAGGCGCCGCCTGATCTCCGCACTACGTCCGCGTGACGTCAGCACGGCGTGACGTCACACGCCGTGCGCATTTGGCGCCACGGGGGGAGACTATTTAAACCCAGTCTGACGCTGTGTCAGACTGAGGTGGATGTGAGGCTCGGGACGCTCTGGGAACGGTCTAAAACAGGTAAACTGACTCAATTAAATTTATTTAACTGGTGGACTCTTTGCCCACCGCAAACTTGACTATATGAAACCACTGCAATTATCTTCAATGTCTTTTCCATAGGCTTTGGATGTTTCACCTAGCCCCGTTTAGGGGCAGCATATGGGTTGACCATCCATCAAGCATGACACGCTCTGATGCCATATATACTCTATGATAAGGTATGGGAATATAACTCCTCTATCTTTTGGGGATCCATGAAATGTACTGGATATGGTTCCTATGCACTTTTACTGGGGTTTCTCTTCTCTTGCTTTGCCACTGGATATGGTTCCTATGCACTTTTACTGGGGTTTCATTAGGGTGTGCACCCAAAAACACAAACACACACAACACACAGCTTGAAAATGTACAGTCGCTACATTCACTGTAACTTCGTATTAAGATTCGATGTTCAAGTGAATAATTTTCAAATTAAAGATTGCATCCTTGTTTATATATACATATATATATATATATATATATATATATATATATATATATATATACATACATACACACTCTTAGGCTCGGTTCATGCTGGGGCGGCTTCAAAGTTGCCTGACTATGAAGCCGCCCCGCACAGCGCAACTTGTCAGAATGGTTCCATTGCACTGAATGGAGCGGACTAGTCGCCCCCAGTGTGAACCGACACTTATAAATAAATGTAAACAAACATTTTACAGTGTATAAAAACATGGATGTGTCAGTAGGGCAGAGGCTGGTGTCAGTAAGAGTGGACAGTGGATGGTGCTGGTCAGTAGAGAAGAGGACGGTATCAGTAGGGCAGAGATTGGTGCCAGTAGGGCAGTAAATGGTGTCGGTAGTTTTTTATAATGTTATTATTTTTTACAATTGTATTTTTTTTTTACATTTTTGTTTGGTGCCCAGTTGATGGGGCTTTGGTGAAATATCAGGGGTCTAAACAGACCCCAAGGGGTTGATTTACTAAAGGAAAATCCACTTTGCACTTCAAGTGCACTTGAAAGTGCAGTCACTGTAAATCTCTGTAGATCTGAGGGGAAGCTCTGAAATGATGGGGAACCTCTGCTGATTTTATCATTCAATCATGTGCAAGCAAAAATACTGTTTTCAATTTTCCTTGCATGTCTCCCTCAGATCTACACTTGTAGTGCAAAGTGGATTCGCCTTAGTAAATAACCCCCTTAATGTCTAATTTTTGAGACAGAGAAAGGGACTAAGGACAGAGATTCCTCAGTCCTTTTCTCTGCAGCAGCAGAAGAGGAGGTAAGCCGGAAGCACTACGGGAGGGGGCCCGGGCAGTAGGGGGAACCTGCACCACATGGGGTGATTAGGGTGTGCCCAGGCCCCACATCCCATGCACATGGCTATGTGTACAGCACAGTCATTAATAGCTAGAAATGATATACCACTGCAACCAGTACTACACCCCATTTAACTAATACACTTTTGCTAGTTTATTTCTGTTGGAATAGGTCTTAGATAGTTCTCAGGTATTCAGGTCATGGTACAGTTAATAGTTATTCATATTTTGAACAAGTCCAGTTAAATGTGACTAACTACTACTACTAGCTAGTAGTAGTTAGTCATGTTCATCTGTACTTGTTCTATAATGTTTAAGAGGTTTCGTACCATGAACAACTTTCATGCCTCCCATCCTGTACTTGGACAATCTACATCTGCACTTTCCATGGTTATTGGATTAGAGTGTCAATGCTATCTATGTGGATATAAATGCTTGAATATCTTCCTGACACTCATTGGAACCAAAGACGTGTCATGGAGAAGTACCTTTAAAATTACAGAACAAGTCTAGCTGAATGTATCAAACTAATACTACCTTTATCATTTATTTCAGACATAAGGGAAATGATATACCACTGCAACTAGTACTACACCCCATTTAACTAACACTTTTGCTAGTTTATATCTGTTGGAATAGGTCTTTGATAGTTCTCAGGTATTCAGGTCATGGTACAGCTAATAGTTAGTCACATTCTGAACAAGTCCAGTTAAATGTGACTAACTACTACTACTAGCTAGTAGTAGTTAGTCATGTTCATCTGGACTTGTTCTATAATGTTGAAGAGGTTTCGTACCATAAACAACTTTCATGCCTCCCATCCTGTACTTGGACAATCAACATCTACACCTTCCATGGTTATTGGATTAAAGTGTCAATGCTGGAATATCTTCCTGACACTCATTGGAACCAAAGACGTGGCATGGAGAAGTGCCTTTAAAATTACAGAACAAGTCCAGCTGAATTTCTCAAACTATGCACACGAGACGCAGATGCAAAAAGCAGAAACATGCGTTTAAAAACGCACGTTTTGCCGCGTTTTAATGCTGCATTTAGCCGCATTTAGCCGCGTTTTACCGCTTTTGCCTCTATAAGCGTTTGTAAAGATAACATCATATAGACCCTCTCCAAGCTCAAAAAGCATGTATTATTAACTATTTCTGCCATTTTGATCAGAGTGAGCAGCAGCAGCAGAGAGAGCAGTTGTACACTTGCATTTGCCTCTCTTTCTGTGTTTTTTTTTTTGGAAATGGATCCCATATTGAATATATGTCAGGAAATGCTCCTGATGTTGCTCTTGTGAAAAAGTATATGTTGACTGCGCTACCCCTTATGTTGCATGTTTTTAAAGTGCTCCAAACAAGTATGCATTTAAAATATACCACAATAAATGTATCATTTTCTAAACGCTAGTGATAAAAAAATAATATTGCTAATAACCTCTACATTTCACCCGTGATCTCCAATGTTGATTATTATGTGCCAAGAAAATCAGGTTAAATTAGGCAAAACAAACCAACAAAACCAAATCCAATAAGTGTCCACAATAAAACAATATTCAGCGTAAAAAAATATATATAATTTTGCGTAAAAAATTGGTTCAATCCTCCTAATCCTTGTGTTTGTGCTTGTCTGATGTTGCTCTTGATGAGGCAGCAACGTCTTTGCAAATTGCGCGAGAGGTCCAGAGTCAGAGCTCGTCGATATTGGACCCATCTGTTGATGACACAGCGAATGTCCGTTGGATATTTCACAAACATGGTGGGGGGTTGGGGCTGACTAGACATTGGTATGCAGGTTTTTCTTTGTGAAAAAATACATTGCTATGCTTTGGTCAGACTAGGTGGAGTCACTGATTAGATTAGAAATTGGATGAAGGGTTGGGGCAAAGAAGTGGAGGCATTCCTCATTGTCTAAGCTACCTAAAAAAATTGAGTTTTTTATGGCATTGCATCAGTGAGTATATATGCTCTATGAACTATCTAAAGTAATTACGACATTTTAAACCAATTTTTTTAGTATCTTTTATGGTTTACCATCATATTTCTGAGTTTTCTGGTCCAAAAAATTGGCTTCCTTTAAAAACGCTTATAAACGCAAAACGCGGGTGCCGCGTTTAGCCGCGTTTTGCGTCTGAAACGTGGAAAAGCAAAGTGTCTGAACCCATTTTTTTGCTTCTGGAAAAACGAGGTTAAACGCAACTGCATAAAAACGGGAAAAAACTAGACTGTGTAAATGGACACATATGATAACATTGCATGCGTTCAGGGGCAGTTGAAAAAAGTGTCCAACTGCCTCTGAAAATGCTTTTAACAGCATCTCGTGTGCATGGGGCCTTATACTACCTTTATCATGACCTTTACAGACACAACTAATACTTACCACGTCTATAGTAAGCTTTTCTTGATGAATCTTCTGCTTATCTCTTGCTACATTTGTTTTTAAAGTTTAAACAGTTTCCAGGAAAATAAAGATTAAAAAGATAAGCACACATCTTTTTTTTATTCTAGAATCCCTCATGTCTGAAATAATTCCCTAATGATGTGGAGCTGCCAGTACTGCACACTCAGTAAGAATATTTAAAAGAGAATTATTACTGGAGAAATTTTCTGAAGACAGTTGCCACTTGCCCCGGTTTTATAAAAAAATATATATTTATGTAGGAACTTTACTAGGCAAATCATTTGCTGAAGGTTGACATTTGCCACTTGTTTTAAAATTTTAGACTGCTTCCTGAGAAATTGTACGAATTTTAAAAATATTATTATTTTTTTTATATTGGTGCTCTTTATATCTGAATTCATTCCCTGGTGCCACCTTAGCAAATCATAATTTTCCAATGCAATATTTTGACATATATCTAAAAAAATGCTTTCAAGTTACAAAAAAGGGTGATTGGTACAGAAAGACTGTGGCAACAAATTTCATGATTCTTGAGAGGATTACTCCCTGCAAAACAGATTGTGGAGTCAATTCTAGTGAATTTGAGGTACAGTAGATTTTAAAATGTTTTCTTGTTTCTAGTCCCTGTGAAAAATGACAGTAAAAATTAATCTTGCTAGTGTAGCACACAGCTACAAAATTTGCCCTCCAAGGGAGCATTCAGACATGTCCTATTGATCTTCAGCTGAATCCCAGCATAGTCCTATATAAAATCCACTGAGCTCTCATATATCAAAACTTGTTTTTATTGTGCGTCATTATAATGCTAATTTGTTTTGTTTTATGAGATATGTGTAATTACTAAGACTTCAGATGGTGTATTAAATGCTACAGATGTAAACAGTAAATTAGCGATAGGAATTCCTAGCAAAATCAGAAGCGAACGTTTGATGGGCAATTAGTCACATTTTACAGTTGGTACAGCAGGAAAAATACAACATAATTGGGTTGATTTGCTTAAAGAGTAGAGATTTTTCACCTAGCAAAGGGAATGTTCAGTGCTTAAGGCTTCAATCACACCTACGCAACCTTGCTTCTATGTATGTTAAAGTGCATGTACCCCACAACAGGCAAATTCAGTATGCTTGTTGTGGTGCATGGCATGGTGTTCATGCTGAATGGCACCAGATGGGTATATTTAAAAGGTACTTATGGGAACTATATATATATATATATATATATATATATATATATATTTTTTTTTTTTTATAAATAAGCAACATTTAGTTTACTTCAGTTATTGATTCGTGCAAAAAAAAATAAAAATAATAATATATATATTTTTTTTTTAAAAAGCATGTAAAACCTAAGCTTTATTGTTTTTAGTTTTGGATAGACAATGGGATGGTTACTACCCCAGGTAGAATTTTTTTTCCGATTATGGAGATTTTCCTATCACTTCATGTCCCAGAGGCAAAGCAGGAAGCCAGAAGAGACCTCTCCAAGGCAAGGGGATATCACTTCTTAGATAGCTGCCACCAGAATATGTCTCTCCATTGGAAGATTTCCTCTCACCTGTTCCTCTAACAGATTAATAAATTTAGATTTCCATTTTGTACCGAAGACATTTGCCACCAGGACCATTAGGTTGTGAGGGTCAGGGGACAGGCTCAGGGACCAATAGCAACAACAGTAAAGAGATTCACACCGACCAACAGGATAAGTACATGAGCAGGTCACCCTGGCTGATGACAAAGGCTTACCCGAGGAGCAGGGTCTAAGCACTAACTGGTCTTCACCAGACCTTCTGCTGGTGGAAATGGGTTTCGATGCAAGCTAGTGCCAGGTCACTATCCTCAGGATTGCCTCACCAGGAGAGAAGAAAGCCAGAATTCAGTAAAAGATGAAGCAGGGATCAAGCAGAAGCCTAGTCAGCAAACAAACCAAAGGTCAGTAACAAGTGGTTGCAGGTTGGGATCAAGCAGAAGAATAGTCAAGGAACAAAGTTAAAGGTTGGAAACAAATTGTAGCAAAGATAAGGACAGCTGCAGGTACGCAAGGAGTAAGATATCAGCTGGAGAGCACAATAATATGGAAAACAAGATGCTTATACCTTGAATGGACTCATGATCTTAGTTTCCACCGGAATGACAGAGTGCAGAGAAAACATGGCTTAAAAAGTTCAGGGGAGGAGCAAAGAGTTCACCAGAAACAAGATACAAGGCAAGATTGTCCATTGGGTTAAACAGGGAGCTGTCCAGCATCCCAGGTGGTACAGTGAGAGGAGATACAGCCAGACACTGCAGAGGTCCCAGGTTCAGATCTGGACCCCGACAGAGATTGAATCTGCCCAGCATCTGTCTGGACGGACAGTTAAAACTCCCATTCCATCCAAAATTGTAATCATTTTGACATTACATAAAATTTAAAGCTAAAAATGTCAGCTTACCCCTGCAATGCAAGGGTTGAATGCTAATTTTTGTCTAGGGTACCTTTGAATGCAGTTCTACTTACCATATTCCTCGCTGCTGCAGGTTTCCTTCTTTCTGAGCAACCAGTTCCCCCAAAGCTATTTCTCACACTTTGATGCCTGCTTGTTCATTGTAGGTTCAATAGTCCTGCGCTGTAAGTAGGGATGCAGAGGGCCCGCCCACAACTCAGAGCATCAGAAGGAAAAGGAGAGTGCCAGTTGCTGGGGGAGCTAGGGATACGGTAAGTAAAAGTGCTGTTTTACAGTACCCCAGACAAAAATGAGCATGTGGGCTCCTCCACGCACTACATGGGTGTTTTTATCCTTTCCCCCATTTCCCTTGTACATAATTAGATATCAGGGTGAACACAGCTTTACCTTTACTTAGCTAAGTGAATGGTCTTTGCTCCATTAGTCAATCTATGTAAATGGCTCTGAATGAAAAAAGAAAGACAATGCATAAATTCGACAAACACAGGTCTGTAATTACATAGTTTTGGAACAATTTTTGCCTGCTTACCATTGTTATGTGCCACATGACATATTGTTCTCTAGTGCAGTTTTCACCTCATTTTCATCCCTGCTCGCTGCACTTTAGGCAGTAAACATTGTGGAATCGTGCCAGGTTTGCGGACAAGTTATGCAAAGGCCCAGGAATATTGAGAAAGTCAGCAAAAACAAATGTCAAAAAAGGAAATAAACTGCTCAAGAGACCAGTGGCCATTAACCATTTCTTAGGGCATAATGAAGTAAGTTGTTAAAACGGGGTTTGGTATGCAGTAAGCTACTCTTGAGATTCACAAAACCAGTCATTAATTAAACGGATCACATTTACACTAATTGATTTGCAATGTGTTTAAGCCTCAGCTTGCAACCATGAATCAGTGGCATACTTGTCACCAAAAGGGCAGACGAAATTCATGGGAATAGTGAGGAAAGCAGGGCTACCTTTTGCTAGTTCTATTCCAACTGAAAATTATTCCTGTGGATCAGCCAGTGTGAGTGATAAGCACTTTAATTTATTGTACAAGTATAAGGGGGCATTTGCTTTACACATGATGTATCACATATACAAGGCACATTCATAAAAGGGAGTAATAGAGCTTTGCTTAATACTTTTATCACCACTCCTTTGTTAAAAGCTAATTCCACTCTCCTCATTATAGAGTCATCTTTCTGTTCTCCAGCCAGTGACATTATCTATAAGACATTTTCAGCCTTGCTTTATTAATGGTCCATTGTGTAATACGGCCATGATCTTCTAGGTGAGTAGTTACTAACTGCGCATTTTCAATTTATGGAATTATGGGGTCAGAAGGAGTGCAGCAGCTTCTGGGCCCTATGGTATGAATTGGGGACCTTAAAGTTGGATTCTAGACACATAATAAACAACCATCAATTAATCCAGTTATGTATTCATTAAAAGATCATTAAGTGCACTTATAGTCCTAAGCAGGGTTACAGGTAAGTAAATGCAATTACAAACATGCAAGAAGAGGGGAGGGTGGCCACTAAGTGTGCTATAAGTGCACTTACACTTTAGATATATTAGCAGATTTGTGTCTGTTCATGAATGGAGTACTTTTGGTAGAGGGTGGAGATTACTCTATAACCCAATTATAGCTCTTTATGGCAGATTTGGATTGTGTTTTTTCTGTGCCAAAAGCCTACATTAAAGCTAAACTCTAGGCAGCTATAAAAGACACAAATTAATGCATCCAAGTAATTGTTAATACATCATTAAATTTACTTTTTAAATGCAAGTAGCATATTTGAATTGGACCTGGGATTAGCCTTTTGCAGTCTGTCAGGGCTGGGCTAGGCCTTCCTTCTCTGAGCTGGCCGCTCAGCTGTCGGCTAATTGCCAGCTCCTATCTCTCCACAGTTACTCAGCTGTTGATGATATCCTGCTCGTCAGTCCTGCCTACGTCCAGTCCAGAGGAGCTCTGCCTTCGCCTTGGTCAACATCACAGAAATTATCTCCTGCGATCTCGTTTGTGCATTCCACTGAAAACACTGGAAAAAAGTCCCTGCACCTTTTTAGAAAAAGCAGCCGCAGAGAAACCACATAGTGCAGTATGGTTCCTAGTTCAGAAAGTGTCATTAGGATTAATGGTTTTCCAAGCATCTCCTGAGCATCAGCATGTTTTCCTGTGTGGGTGGTTGTGGCTGCAATACAGGTGTGGACCAACTCCTGTACATACTGCCCACTGGCATACCCTCCACAACCCTCTGCTGTGCATACTGCCCACTGTCATACCCTGCACACTCATCTCCTGTACATAGTGCCCACCACCATACCCTCCACACTCCTCTCCTGTACATACTGCCTCCATCATACCCTCCACACTCCTCTCCTGTACATACGGCCCACTGTTATAACCTCCACACTCCTCTCCCTCACCTGCACATACTTCCCACTTTTATACCATCCATACTCCTCCCCGTGCCTCTTACCCACAGAAACAGTCCTTTAAAATGTATTGAATATCCTCAATGTTACCAGCTCTAGAATGGGCACACTTTTGTTAGTTCAACTAAAGGAAATCTTCTCAGATCTCATATTTGTTCTGCCCATTATTAGTACTCATTTAATTTTGTGATTGCTATTGTGATTTATAGAGCAACACAGGGGATGTCAGATACTCTAAATATACCACTGGTAAAAAAAAGTGTCCCTGAAAATATTTTTGAAATGTTGACAACTATGCACTTGGGTACTGCCCAAGGGCCACCGGGTCAGTAGGGGGCTCCATGAAAGGCTCCTGGGATCCTGTGATATTAAAGCGTTAGTAAACTTTGCTAACATTACTACTTTTTAGAGGCCCTTTAGAGGTAGGTTATGCCATAATGTAACATTAGGGTACACTTACCTGTCAGACTGAGCCCTCCAGTGCTGCGCTGTGATCAACCCAGCGTGTCCCGGGCGCTTCTATCTTCACCCGGTCTTCCTTCTGGGTTCTGTGCCTTCTGTCACTTTCCTTGGCCGGGCTGCATTGCTGTCACTCCCACACATGCTCATGCACATCCTCTCTCTCTCTCTCATCCTCCCTCCCTTACCCCTCCCCCTTTCTCATCCCCTTTCTTTCTCTCTGTCATCCTCCCTCTCTCTATTTAATTCAATTTGTTATAACCAAAAATAGTTCGCATTTTTATTTTATTATTTTCTTTTTATATAAAAAGCCCCACCAAAATCCTCAGCACCAGGCCCATGATGTTCTTAATCCGGCCCTGACCAGGGGAATTAATGCTCCAGTAAGAAGGGGGCAAGGACACATTCAAGGTTAGACAGGTACTGGTAGTAGGGGACTCAATTATTAGAGGGATAGATAGGGCAATTTATCACAAAGACCATGATCGCCAAATGGTATTTTGTTTACCAGGTGCATGGGTTTGGCTACATGGGCACTTCCAAAGGGTGGTGTTAAATAACATGTCCTCAGAATGGTCTAGAGTGGTAAGTGGGGTACCCCAAGATTCTGTCCTGGGACAAATTCTGTTTAATTTATTAATAAATGATATAGAGGATGGGATAAATAGCTCAATTTTAGTGTTTGCTGAGTAGGGCAATAACATCAGAGCAGGATATTGAAACCTTACAAGAGGACCTAAAAAAAATTGGAGTGGGCAACTAGATGGCAAATGAGGGTTAACATTGACAAAAATGTAAAGTAATGCACTTGTGCACTTGGTGATTGAAAATATAAATGCAATTTATTCACTGGGGGGAGAACCCTGGGGGATTCTAGGATGGAGAAAGATCTGGGCATTCTAGTAGATGACAGACTGAGCAATAGCATGTATTGTCAAGCTGCGGCAAGCAAAGCCAGCAGACTATTAGCAATTAACAAAGTGCGCCCAACCCGGAAGCCAGAGTCTTAAATAGACACTGTTCTGACCCAAGATGGCCACTGAGGTCACGTGGGGCACCAGCATCCAATCAGACAGCTGTTACCTTGATGGTGGCAGGAAATCATAGAGCAACCAAGTTCCTCACTACTTCCTTTCCCCTTCTGCATTGCCCTTTCGGTCAAGCACCACCTACAGTGGGGAGTACAGACTGCACCTGCCTACAAGTATAATCTAGATTTTATGTTTATCTTTTTTTTTTTTTAAACTTGGAAAGACTAGAGAAGGGTTACGATATCTGTCAGGTTTCTGTTTTTGTCTCTGTCCCCAATGGAGAGACTTACCCTTTCTACTTGTTCTAGAGATTTGGGGTTTTAGTCATTCCCTACTTTTTCTAAAATTAAGAAAATGGCTTTAGATTTTGTTTAATGATAAATGCCACCCCTTAAATATATGAATGTCTTTATTCACATCTTTACTGTAAAAATTGATTCTTACTATCACAAAAAAAGTGCAAGACACCTAAAAAATATATATTTAGCATAAAAGTCAATATAACCTTGACCACCTCATTGTATTTGGGTATACTAGGTATACTTTACCCAGATCATGCTATAAGATCATTTATGTCCAGCACGAGTCACAGCCGTCCCAAGGACATTATTTCCATCATTGAAATTCATTAGTGAGCCCAAAACACAATATTAAAACCCCTGCGCTGAAAAAAGGGTGCAATTAACATGAGTTGATTAATTAAGACACAGCATGCAATAACCCCCAGCAACCAGCTTTTTTTCTCTAAATGCTCTTAACTCATGGAACATGAATCTAATTTGCTGCCATTAACCATTATTGGTCTTTGCACTGCCAAATTAAATAAACTATTTTTTTATTATAGCACAACATTTAGAGGCATGTCTAACATTTGTATTACTAAATGGCAGTTAGGAAAATCACAACTTTTTTTATTCCCTTTGTACAGTTTTTAATACCACAGGCTGGTGCTTGATAGTGGACTGTTGTGTCTATTGCATTAATTAGCCTTTTCCTTGAAAATAGCCACTGTACTCTCTCCTCCACACCATGTGCAGCTAAATCAGAATGTTGCATTGACAGCATGCTCTACAAAATTATGTAATTCAGTTGATGAAAATTTTAATTGAATTTGCTTTAATAATGCATGATGTATTGTCTAGTTCTGGAAGGATAAATTAACTTATTGTGAAAGAACAAAGCGTGTGTGGTAAATCTCAAACCAGGGGTTTTTGATGACTACAAAATCTCGCACATCACTCTAATAAAATTTAAAGCGGAACTATACTCTATCTAAGCACCACAAACCTTTAAAATACATTTTTAATATTCAAAGCAAACTCCCCAATCCACCCATGTCTCCATGCTTTATTTTGCTGAGAAATCACTTTGAAAAACACCTTCTATCATTTCCGGTCCTGAGGCCACATTCAGTAAGGTGCACAGCAGATGACAGATGATTCATGTAGCTTTTTCTTCTTAGGATATAGAAAGAAAGAGATTCCCCTGGATGCAACAATGCAACCTGTTCACAGGAGACCATTAGGAGAGACACATGCTGGACATCTATAGGTCCAAGGATAATGGCGATTTCCTATGGCCACTGTGTTGCTTTTGATGCTGTTTTTAATTTCATGGAGTGCACTATAAGCATATGATTGCTGCAACTAGCTTCTGTATCCTATTTACCCCTGAGGAAGGAGTATCTCTTGTAGACTCCGAAACCCATCAGGTGAAGGATCAATATTATTTACCATCTACCTCAACTATTTGCAGTATCAGTTATCGTTGATATGTACACTCCATGATCTATGTTTTTATCTATGTTTTTTTTAATAAATATTGACCAGTTTTCTATTCCATTTGTTGTGTGACCCTATTTAAGTGCAGTTAAAGTCCTAACCCAAGGGGAATCTTTCTTTCTACATCCCTATATTTGGATGTTGGCACCTTGAAACAATCACTGCTACCCTCTTATTATTCTTTTTCTTCTTGGAATCAATCTGCTCTTAGTTTAGGTATGCAGACAGGAGGGTGCGACTAGCTGAGAAAACCTCCTCCTCCTGAAGACTCCTGGGGTGTATGACATCATTTGCCTAGGCCAGAAACCAGGAAGTAACCAGGAAGTAACTGAAGAAATGTAAAAAAAAAAAAAGTTTAAAACGAGTAAATATAAACTTTTCTATCTATTAACTGAAGCTAGCAGCATAAGGTTTAAGTATAGTTGATTGAGAGAGTGAAGTTCTGCTTTAACCACTTGAGCTCTGTAAGGTTTTACCCCCTTCCTGACCAGGCCATTTTTTTGTGATATGGCACTGCGTTATTTTAACTGACAATTGCTCAGTCGTGTGACGCTGTACCCAAATAAATTTTTGTATTTTTTTCCCCACAAATAGAGCTTTCTTTTGGTGGTATTTGATATTTTTTGCACTATAAAAAAAAAAGACTGACAATTTTGACCAAAAAAAAACAATAGTTTTTACTTTCTGCTATAAAACACACCCAATAAATAAAATAAAAAAAAAAAAATCGAATTTCTTTATCAATTCAGGCCAATATGTATTCTGCTACATATTTTTGTGTAGCGCTGACTCCTAACGAGCAGGCGCTATTGTTTTTCAAAATTAAGTTTCCTGAAGCCACAGTTGGGCTTCAGACTAATTGTTCTAAAGTTCTGGTTTTTGTACCAGTTCAGCTGAGGTATACTGGTTTCTCCTTGACTGTGGGTGTCGCTGTCACCAACGATAGGTGTGGAAATGCACAGGCTGAATGCATTGGGTACCCTTTTACTCAGAAACAGCCCAGTGGGAGTGGTGCATTCTGGGTAAGGGTACTTAAGGTACAGGCGCCATTTTTTTGGGGAGTGTTCTGGGTTTCCGTGATCCTGACCTCATGGCCCTCCTGGCCTGTGTTGCGCAGCCCATGTATCTCGGGGCCGGCTGGCCCGAGGTTACGCAACTGAGGGAGTAGGCCCAGAACAGTCTTGGGGCCTACTGATCCAGGGATGGTCCGGTGCTGTCTCACCTGCAAGAGAGGCCCAGAAACTGGAGGATCCAGGGGAGGACTTTCACCAAGAGAGGACCGAGCGCAAGGCTGGTATCTCTAGAGAAACCTGGAAACTCTGTTAAAGAACGCAACCCGGATCAACACTCATGCAGTATCGCCGGACCGAATGAAAGAGACTGGTACTGTATGGCAGTTCTTTAAGTTTCTCAAAACCCCTCAGTAATGCTCAAGTTTAATTCACAAGTCTGTGGCAGAGACTTCACCGAGCACCCCACCGGCTGCTAGGCCAAGTGAGAAAGGCTTATCCGGGGGCTGCTGAATCCAGCCTGTGGAACTGTTTTATCCTCTGGATTTTTCTACTTACTTTACCCCGCAATTACAAAGTGCCTGAACTCACCCCTAACCCTTTGACACGTTTTATTGAGAGACTTAAAAAGGATTAAGTATTGGAAATTCACATTCTTTGGGACACTTTCCCCACGTTCCCCCAGACGGAGATGCAAGCAGGTGAGGTAACGGTAAGCCCAAATAAAACCAGCAGCTCCTTCGGGGGTCAGTGCTACATTTGGTTAAAAAAAAAATCCTAATAAGCATATATTAATTGGTTTGCGCAAAAGTTAGGCCTCATGCACACGGACGTTTTTGCAGCCGCTTTTTTGAGCGTTTTTTCCAGCTTAAAAACGTATGTCCATGTTAGTCTGTGGCTTCATGCCCACCTAGGCGTTTTTGAGCTGCAAATGGCATAGGCGTTTTTAAGCTGTAAAAAAAACCCAGGACCAGTGCGTTCCGTGGCGCTGGGCTAGAGCTGTAAAAACGCGAATCGCGCAAAAACGCGCAAAAACGCGCATAAACGCGCACCGGCGTTTTTGAGCTGTAGCGTTTTTTTTCTGCAAAAAGTTGATTGACACTGTAATCCCTGTATAGTAAATTAGAGATGTGTAAAATGCTAATTAACGCTGACGCTAAAAAAACCCGCAAAACAGCCCGTTTTTTAAAACGTCCGTGTGCATGAGGCCTTATAGCGTCTATAAACGCAGTGATTTATAGTGGAACTGCAATATTGCAGCGGACAAATCGGTCACCTAACTGACACCTTTGACACTTTTTGGGGACCAGTGACGCTAATACTGTGATTAGTGCTAAAAATATACACTGTCACTGTACTAATGACACTGGCAGGAAAGGGGTTACCATTAGGGGTAAGCAAAGGGTTAAATGCATGCCTAGGTTGTGCTTACTTACTGTGGGGGAGGTGCTTTGACTAGGGGAAGGCAAAGATCCATGTTCCTGCTTTGCAAAAAAACAGGTTCAAAGCCTTCCCCACTGACAGAACGACAATCTGCCTTATTTACATAGGCAGACTGCCATTCTGCTTGTGTCCCGAATGATCGGCGGGTCCCAGGTGAACATCAAGTCCACTGGACCCGCTGATTGCCTCCTGCTGCGTCCAATCACAGTGGGAGCGGGTTGCCGGTGGCACGTGTGCCCCAGACCCATAGGTGTCAGATCATGCACTGAGTATATTGGCCTGGAGAAGCAAAGCGTTCTGATACTTCTGGATAGGGCAGGATGCATGTGACTCCCTCCTCTTCTTGACAGATTTTAAACACATCTTTTCACTTGATCATCGTAAGTTGATTGAGTAGTTGACTTTTGCCAAGCCAGCAGGGACCTTGCTATTGAAATTTTGTCCATTTCATCTAAATTAGCCCAAATTCCAATAGTGTACAGCTAGCTTAATGCTTCATAGAGTACAAATAGCTGATGGGTTTTAGATCACAGCCACAAAACCCTTTTATTGCTAACAAAAACATACTAAAATACCAAAACGGGGAATGCAAAAGTGGATGCTCAACGCTTGTAAAACAGGTTTTTTGTGTCGCCTATACCATTTTATATATATTAGGTATGGGTGGTGAATGGTAAAGCTCTACTCCTATATTACATTTTAAACACAACAATAACCCCTATGTTGAATTTAGTACACAACTAATAGGGCAATAACTGCTAATTATTAATCAAATAATAATACTGTGTGATATGAATCCAAACCATTAATAGGTAATGTGAACCATAAAAAATTCCAAGTGAAAAGGTGCGATATAAATAAATACAAACACATCAAATGATATCACACCGCTTAGTGGTTACACTCCATGTGATAAAGTTCAAAATGTAAAGCAGTAAACAATAGTTAACGGTAAACGGTTAACGGTAAACGGTTAGTTGCTAGGGTCCTAATCCAGATACACTCGTTCCAGTATACGGTAATCCATAAATAAGGTGTTCATAAAAAAAAAATCTGAAAGCTGACATAGTGCTGAATCGCTTAAAAACATTTTTTTTTATCAAATCAAGTGTAAACTCAAATTTTTTGGTGCACTTCCTGTAGTGCACCTAAGCAATGCACTTAACACATATGGGGTGTGCAGGCCCCTTAAAAGTCACTTGGAGGTTGCTTAAACTCAGCTCCGGGGAGATAAGGGAAAGCTTTCTGCTCATGCGCAATGGAGTCACTAAGCCCCGCTCCAACGCGTTTTGTCACTCGTCACGTGACTTCCTCAAGGAGTAAACTTGCATTTTTTAGCCAACATACCAACTAAAATCTAATTTGGAGAGTAAAGGTAAAGATGCTTTTAAAATGCATACCAGTCTGACTGATAAATAAATGGTATAAGCAACAATGAGAAACTGGAGTACAAGTGCTGTGCATCCACAAGAAATTAAATCCTGGTCTACTGAAGACAAATTATTATTTATTTTTTTGGATAGAGTAAGGGTGGGTTATAAACACTGTCCGTTTTCTTTCCATTGAGTTCCCTTTATTTCCTGTCCCATAGCCACAACAGAAAGAGGACACTTTTCCAACGAAGGAATCTTTGGATTGGTTAGATTTGTGTCCAGGTTAGATTTCCCCTATATTCCTTTTTTGGTGACAACCCAAAATATGGCATTGTCTTTCACTTTTAGGATAAGGGTAAACAGGACAAGTAGAGATGGTGGATTTCCCCAACAGGGACACAGACAGCAATAACATCCTGACGTGTGTTCCAACCCCTTCTGCACTCTGTCCAAAACTAAAACAAAGTCACTTTAGTTATGCTTTGAGGCTGAACTCTAGGCAGATATAAAATACTGTAATGCACTTCTGTAATCATTAATACATTATTATTATTATTATTATTTAATGCAAGCAGAGTATTTACCTGAATTTGACTTACTGTAGTATCAGCCTCTTGCTTTCCTTCTACATCAGACATGGAGTGTGATGCAGCACAAGGATCCAATCAATTCATGTTCTGACAAGAAGCATGCTGATAGAAGGAGAGAGCAGAGATGAGCTAATCACTGTCCATCACAGTCTGGGGTAGGTCCAGCATGATCTGGGTCTAGAACAGGGGTCGGCAACTTACGGCCCGCAGACCGAACCCAGCCCGCCGCCGTTAAATGTCCTGCCCATCAGTGCACGTGATGAATTTACGTGCACCCAGCCCGCGGAGGTTTTAATTAAGAACAGAGCGGAGCAGGAAGCTGAATGAGAACACGAGACACACAGCAGCGCTGATAAGACAGGGGGAGCTTCCGGAGTTAACTTTCCAGGTGATTGGTTGCTGGGTGGTCCTAGCAACCAATCACCAGCTTTTTAATATGAAAACTTAACTCAGTAAGCTCCCGCTGTCTTTTTTTTTTTATATTTCTTTATTTTAGTTGTCATACATAAAGAGTAATAAACTATTTCATTAATCCAAAAAAACATATGAGCTCCAACGAAACAAATTAACAGCATTACTCCTATCTTAAATACATCTACAGAAAAAACAATATCTAATTATTTGAGATAGCTCCCACTGTCTTATCAGTGCTGCTGTGTGTCTCTCCGTGTTCTCATTCAGCTTCCTGCTCCCTTCTCCGCTCTGCCCTGTCTCCCTCTCTGCATGGGGCAAGGTAGGAAAGGGCAAAGCTGCGGAGGTAGGGGGCTGTGCAATATGCATGGTGTGTGTTATGGGGGGCCTGTGTAATATGCAGGGGGTGTGTATGGGGGGGCTATGTAATATGCAGGGGGGCTGTGTAATATGCAGGGGGGTTGTGTAATGTAAAGGGGTCCAGAGGTGTGGGATGTGTAATGTAAAGGGGTCCAGAGGTGCAGGGGCTGTGTAATGTAAAGGGGTCCAGAAGTGCGGGGGCTGTGTAATGTAAAGGGATCCAGAGGTGCGGCGGGCTGTGTAATGTAAAGGGGTCCAGAGGTGCGGGGGCTGTGTAATGTAAAGGGGTCCAGAGGTGCGGGGGCTGTGTAATGTAAAGGGGTCCAGAGGTGTGGGGGCTGTGTAATGTAAAGGGGTCCAGAGGTGTGGGGGCTGTGTAATGTAAAGGGGTCCAGAGGTGCGGGGGCTGTGTAATGTAAAGGGGTCCAGAGGTGCAGGGGCTGTGTAATGTAAAGGAGTCCAGATTATTATCTTCATTTATAAGCAGATGAATGCGGCCCTCCATGCATTCACATACATTGAATCCAGCCCTTAAGTGGAAAAAGGTAGAAGAAGTGGATTGAATGATGCAGGACATCTGGTGGCAGAAAAAAAGTACTGTGGGGACTGAAGATAAATATTAAAGCAGACGCTGTTTTTATTTTAGCTTTCGATAGGCTACTCATTTTTTTAGTTCTGCTTTAAACTCAACACTTCCCTGAATTAGCAGTACTCCCTACTGTTCCTTAGTAAATCAATATTCCGCTGTCCATTCTGAAGCCACTGGCAATATTAAGACGCCTCTGTGTTTTAAATGACAGCATTAGCACAGCTCACTTCGGCCTGGCGATGGAGATAGCAACCAAATCACTTTCTTTGCTGACTATCTGTGGCCAGGGACAGAATTAGTCTGATGCTGCAGAGAAGTGATGGTGGGGTCACACTTATTATGAATGGTTTGGACATGACACAGTGCGGATATGAGGTAGATGGCGCCTCGCCAGATGTAATGCAGAGATCTGCAGGATGACATTTCTACACACTAGCTGAGGAGATAGTGGCTGAATTTATTTAATCCTGAGGAAAAAAAAACAGGTTGAGTAATAGGTTATGGGAAAAGAACGAAGAAAACGTTTCCAAGATTTCCTCAGATGAGTGTTTTCAGGTTGTGCGAATCCCCCAGAATATCAGACAGAATCAAATAAAGACTGCAGTACAAGCATCTACCAGTGTAACATAAATTAATCTGCTTAAATCAGCCGGTTTGATCTGCAAAGGCCTGAGCTGACAATTCACACACTCCTGACTGTCACAGAACCATAAAATGGAAAGGCTAAAAAAAGGAAATACAATGTTAAAACGACAGCTATAGACAAAATCCCACTCTACCTAGCACCCTAAATTGTTTGGGGCATTGACAGAGTCGCTTTAAAGTCAAGTGCACTTTTATACAAAACTCACCAGCTCCACATAATAGGCTCTCCAGAGAGCTGCAGTCTTCTTTGGTGTTTAGCCACCACCGTCCCGAAATCTTCTCTGGACTGGTGATGACTCTGCTGTGAATCCCTGTAGACATTAACCACTTCAGCCCCGGACCAATTGGCAGCCAAAGGACCAGGCCCCTTTTTGCGATTCGGCACTGCGTCGCTTTAACTGACAATTGCGCGGTCGTGCGACGTGGCTCCCAAACAAAATTGGCATCCTTTTTTTCCCACAAATAGAGCTTTCTTTTGGTGGTATTTGATTGCCCCAGCGTTTTTTTTTTTTTGCGCTATAAACAAAAATAGGGCGACAATTTAGAAAACAATGCAATATTTTTTGCTTTTTGCTATAATAAATATCCCCAAAAAATATATAAAAAAACGTTTTTTTTCCTCAGTTTAGGCCGATACGTATTCTTCTACATATTTTTGGTAAAAAAAAATCGCAATTAGCGATTATTGATTGGTTTGCGCAAAAGTTATAGCGTTTACAAAATAGGGGATAGTTTTATAGCATTTTTATTAATATTTTTTTTTTTACTAGAAATGGCGGCGATCAGCGATTTTTATTGTGACTGCATTTTTGGGACCATTGTCATTTATACAGCAATCAATGCTATTTAAATGCATTGATTCCTGTATAAATGACAGTTGTAGTGAAAGAGTTAACCACTAGGGGGAGGGGAGAGGTTATGGGCTGTGACGTGTGTGTGTTTTTTTTTTTTTACATTATTTTTTACGTCATTGATCGGCTTTCCCGGTGACCGGGAACAGCCGATCAATGACAGGCAGAGTAGGAAGCGCGGGGAGAGGTTTGTTTACACAGACCTCTCCCCATTCTTCAGCTCTGTGACCCGATCGCGGGACACCAGCGGCGAACGGGTCCGCTGGTCCCGCGGCCGGGGTCACGGAGCTCCCGACCGGGTCGTCGCTCGCGCGTGACCCACGGGCAGGCAATTAAAGGGCCACGTACAGGTATGTGATTTTGCCTGCCCGTGCCATTCTGCCGCAGTATATCTGCGTGAGGCGGTCGGGAAGCGGTTAAAAAAGGGCCATCGTGCTAGCATTTCTAGTGTTTTGGTACTGCCCTATTCAAGTCTATGGGGACACACTGCACAGCATTGGGAAGCCCAGGGAAGAGTTCCATCTAGAGAAGACTGCCGCTGTGAGCCAGAAGTAAGAAAGCACTTAAAGTGACACTAAGGCCGTGTTCACACTGGTACAAGAAACGCTCCGACATTGGGAGCTCAGGTTGCATGACGTGTGAAAATCAATGTTTCCCTATGGGAGCCATCTTAACTGGTCCGACACAAGTCAGTCCGACTTTGAAAATGCTCCCTGTACTACTTTGGTCCAACTTTGATCCTACTTCAGCCCATTGACTATCATTGAAGTAGGATCAAAGTCGGATCCTTGTCCTAACCATCCGACTTTGGCATCCGACATTGTGTTATTTCCTGCCCCCTGCTGTAGCCCCTCTCATTGTGTGTTCGTTTTTATTGGTCAAAGGAAAAGTCATACTATCTGAAAAGTCGAATCAAGGTAGTATCCTGTTCATGAAAGTCGGATGGATGTAGGACCAATGTAGGACCAATGTAGGACTGATGTCGCAGAGCAAAGTAGGATCAAAGTTGTACTACTGTCGTGTAGTATAGTGTAAACCCAGCCTAAAGCTTTGTTTTTTGTATTTTTAACCACTTCAATACAGGGCATTTTCACCCCCTTCCTGCCCAGGCCAATTTTCATCTTTCAGCGCTGTCACACTTTGAATGCAATTGCGCGGTCATGCGGCGTTGTACACAAATTACATTTTGATAGTTTTTTTCTCCACAAATAGAGATTACTTTTGGTGGTATTTGATCATCTCTGAGTTTTTTATTTTTTGCGCTATAAACAAAAAAAACGTGACAATTTTGAAAAAAACACAATATTTATTACTTTTTGCTATAATAAATATCCAATTTAATTAGGGATAGATTTGTCATTTTTATTATTCTTTTTTTTTTTTACTACTAATGGCGGCGATCTGTGATTATTATCGTGACTGTGACATTGCGCCGGACAGATCAGACACTTTTGACACTATTTTGGGACCACTGACATTTATAAAGCGATCTGTGCTATAAAAATGCACTGATTACTTTATAAATGTGACTGGCAGGGAAGGGGTTAACACTAGGGGGCGCTGAAGGGGTTAAATGTGTGTCCTATGGAGTGATTCTAACTGTGGGGGGAGGGGACTGATGAGGGGAGGAGACTGATTGGTGTTCCTCTGTACAAGGAACATACGATCAGTTCTTCTCTCCCCTGACAGGACATGAATCTGTGTGTTTACACACACAGATCCACATCCCTGCTCTGTGATGAGCAATCGCGGGTGCCTGGCGAAATTTGGCGGCCGCTGGGCACGTGCATCGGGTCCCCAGTGATGCACGCTCTCCACAATGCCAGGAAGCCGAGGAAGTCATATGATGCCCAGCCGGAGGAAGGAAGGGTTTCTGCCACCGTCATTTTACTATACAGCAGTAGGGAAATGGTTAAATAACAAACATGTCATCCTTACCTCCACTGTGCAGCTCGTTTTACACAGAGTGGCCCCAAACATTCTCTTCTGTGGCCCCTCGACAGCTCTCGTGGCTCCTCACTGCATTAGATAACCCCCCTAGGAGAAGCGCTCTCCCGGGGGGGTTACCTTGTGGGCACGCTCCTGAGTCATTCATTTGGCGTCCATAGAAGCCCAATGTATGACTTGGCCCTGCCCCCCCCGGCGCCTGGGTCATTGGATTTGATTGACAACAGCGGCAGCCAATGGCTGCACTGCTATAAATCCATCCAATCAGGACCCGAGACACCAGCTTTTGCTGGTGTGCTCGTCCCCTGGACGAGGTAGAGGAGGTACAGGTAAGTAAAACTGGGGCTCGGGTGGGGGGGGGGGGGGGGGGGGGGGGGGGCTGCAGCATTACAGGAGGTTTTTCACCTCAATGCATAGGATGCATTGAGGTGAAAAACCTTGAAGATTTAAAACTCCTTTAAGTAGAAGGTTTATGCTCTGGATTAAAAGGCTAGATAGAGTAGGCAGGTGGCTTTTTGTATAAAATCACAATTGTCCTTTAAAGTATCACTGTCAATACCCTAAACAATTCCTAAAGCAGTTAAAAGAGATATTATACTCACCTCCCTGGCAAGTGTTACATAGTTGCATAATTAGCCACTTCCCGACCGCCCCCTGTATATTTACGTCGGCAGAATGGCACGTACAGGCAGAATCACGTACCTGTACGTGACATTCTTCCGGCGGTTGGGGGGTCCGATCGGACCCCCCTCCGCCGGCGGGGACGGTCGGGATCGCTTCAGGAGCGATCCGGGACGAGGGGACGGCCAGTGGTTTCTGGCCACCCCCTCGCGATCGCTCCTGGCCAATGAGAAACTTCCCCTTCCTGTCTATTGTATAGACAGGAAGGCGGAAGTGATGTCACGCTCGGTGCGCCGGTCTATGTGACCGGAGACGCCGAGCGGCGAACATGTACAGGTTAGTGCACAACACTACACTGACACCAGTACAGTTAGGCACATATTCCACCCCCCTGTCACCCCCTGATCACCCCCCAGATCACCCCCTCCCCCCCCAGTCACAGTGTCACTAATTGCAGTGATCATTTATTTACTGATCACTGCATTTAGTGTCAGTGTGACTGTAATAACTGTCAGGGCAGTTAGTTTTAGGTCCAAGGTAGCCCCCTACCCCCCCCCTAATAAAGGTTTAACCCCTTGATTGCCCCCCAGGTAACCCTTTCACCCCCTTTTGCCAGTGTCACTAAGCGATCGTTTTTCTGATCGCTGTATTAGTGTCACTGCTGTCGCTAGGTAACCATTTTTTTTTTAGGTAACCGCCATGTTTATATAGGTTCATAAATAGGTTTATAGGTCAGGTACCCCCATATTACAACCTAAATAAAGGTTTTAACCCCCTGATTGCCCCTAGAGTTAACCCTTTCACCAGTGATCACTGTATAACTGTCACTGGTGACGCTGGTTAGCCAGTTAGTTATTTTGTTATTTAGGTTCCCCGTCAGGTTTTTATATAGCGTCAGGTACCCCCATATATTACCTAATAAAGGTTTTAACCCCTGATTGCCCCTAGTTAACCCTTTCACCCCTTTTGCCAGTGTCACTAAGCGATCGTTTTTCTGATCGCTGCATTAGTGTCGCTAGGTAACCATTTTTTTTTTTTTAGGTAACCGCCATGTTTATATAGGTTCATAAATAGGTTTATAGGTCAGGTACCCCCATATTACAACCTAAATAAAGGTTTTAACCCCCTGATTGCCCCTAGAGTTAACCCTTTCACCAGTGATCACTGTATAACTGTCACTGGTGACGCTGGTTAGCCAGTTAGTTATTTCGTTATTTAGGTTCCCCGTCAGGTTTTTATATAGCGTCAGGTACCCCCATATATTACCTAATAAAGGTTTAACCCCCTGATTGCCCCTAGTTAACCCTTTCACCCCCTTTTGCCAGTGTCACTAAGCGATCGTTTTTCTGATCGCTGCATTAGTGTCGCTAGGTAACCAGTTTTTTTTTGTATTACTGTTACGGGTGACGCTGGTTAGTTAGCTTGTTTTTTATACTGTCAGGGCACCCGCCATTTATTACCCAATAACGGTTTAACCCCCTGATCGCCCGGCGGGTGATATCAATTAGGTTTTAGGGTCAAATAAGGTCTGCGTCGCCCCAGGTTAGTGCCAGTACCGCAAACACCCACGCGCAAAGCATACACCTCCCTTAGTGGCACAGTATCTGAACAGATCGATATCTGATCTGATCAGATCTATACTAGCGTCCCAGCAGTTTAGGGTTCCAAAAAAAACCGCATTGTTAGCGGGATCAGCCCAGATACCTGCTAGCACCTGCGTTTTCCCCTCCGCCCAGCCCAGCCCACCCAAGTGCAGTATCGATCGATCACTGTCACTTACAAAACACTAAGCACACATAACTGCAGCGTTCGCAGAGTCAGGCCTGATCCCTGCGATCGCTAACAGTTTTTTTGTGGTAGCGTTTTGATTCAGTCGCTTCAGTCAGGAGCTTTTTTACCTGTGAATCTCAAAAAAATAAAAAAAAATAAAATAGTTGTCGTTTTATTGTTCTCTCTCTCACTCTATTCTCTCTCTATTGTTGCTCTTTTTTTTACTCCATTCTATTCTGCAATGTTTTATTATGTTTTATCATGTTTTATCACGCTTGCTTTTCAGGTATGTAATTTTGTTTACTGTGTTTTAGTGTTGAGCATTTTTTTGTTTTCAGGTGCGCCATTCAGTTGCAACGCGGATTTATTTATCTTGACAGCAACAGCGTTTGCTCCCACGATACATAAAGCCGCGACTCCAACGCTGTAGGAGGTGATTTCACCACCACAGTTAAAAAAAAGAGCATATATGCCGAAGCATGGGGGCAGCAGGGGGGGGAGGAGCGATTGGCTCCTAATGCCACGTACATACGGTCGAAATTCCGACCGTGTGTACACGGCATAACTTTTGCGGGAGGATGCCCCCATGCATCGGCATATATAAATGGTGCATGTATGCCCATCATTAGAAGTGGGTGGATGAAGGGAGGTATTCTAATGGTGGGCATACCCACCAATCAATCTCTTTTTTTCGTTCAGCCAAGAGGCTGCATGAAAAAAAAGATTACAATATATGTCCAGTATGTTGCTGGACTTTGAATGGTTATACCAGAATGATGCCTGCAGGTTTAGGTATCATCTTGGTATCATTCTTTTCAGCCAGTGATCGGCTTTCATGTAAAAGCAATTCTAGCGGGTAATTAGCCTCTAGACTGCTTTTACAAGCAGTGGGAGGAATGTCCCCCCTCCCGGATATAAACCGCGCCATTGGGAAATTGGGAAAGCATTTTATCACACCAATCTTGGTGTGGTCAGATGCTTTGAGGGCAGAGGAAAGATCTAGGGTCTAATAGACCCCAATTTTTTCAAAAAAAGAGTACCTGTCACTGCCTATTGCTATCATAGGGGATATTTACATTCCCTGAGATAACAATAAAAATCATAACAAAGAAAAAAAATGGAAGGAACAGTTTAAAAATAAAATAAAAAAGCTAAATAAATAAAAAAAAAAACAAAAAAAAAAAAAAAAAGCACCCCTGCCCCCCCTTCTCTTGCGCAAAGGCGTACACAAGCGTTGGTCTGGCGTCATATGTAAACAGCAATTGCACCATGCATGTGAGGTATCACCGCGAAGGTCAGATCGAGGGCAGTAATTTTAGCAGTAGACCTCCTCCGTGAATCTAATGTGGTATCATGTAAAGGCTTTTAAAGGCTTTTAAAAATGTATGTAGTTTGTCGCCACTGCGTGTTTGTGCGCAATTTTAAAGCATGTCGTGTTTGGTATCCATGTACTCGGCCTAAGATCATATTTTTTATTTCATCAAAAATTTGAGCAATATAGTGTGTTTTAGTGCATTAAAATAAAAAAAAGTGTATTTTTTCCACAAAAAATGCGTTTGAAAAATCGCTGCGCAAATACTGTGTGGAAAAAAAAAATGCAACACCCACCATTTTAATCTGTAGGGCCTTTGCTTTAACAATATATATAGTGTTTGGGGGTTCAACGTAATTTTCTTGCAAAAAAAAAATATGTTTTCATGTAAACAAAAAGTGTCAGAAAGGGCTTTGTCTACAAGTGGTTAGAAGAGTGGGTGACGTGTGACATAGGCTTCTAAATGTTGTGCATAAAATGCCAGGACAGTTCAAACCCCCCCCAAATGACCCCATTTTGGAAAGTAGACACCCCAAGCTATTTGATGAGAGCAATGTTGAGCCCATTAAATATTTTTTTTTTTGTCCCAAGAGATTGAATAATGAAAAAAAAAAAAATATATATATTTTTTTTACAAAAAGTTGTCACTAAATGATATATTGCTCAAACATGTCATGGGCATATGTGGAAATACACCCCAAAATACATTCTGTTGCTTCTCCTGAGTACGGGGATACCACATGTGTGGGACTTTTTGGGAGCCTAGCCGCGTACGTCACCCCAAAAACCAAGCACCGCCTTCAGGCTTTCTAAGGGTGTAATTTTTTTATTTCACTTCTCACTGCCAATCACAGTTTCGGAGGCCATGGAATGCCCAGATGGCATAAAACCCCCCAAAATGACCCCATTTTGGAAAGTAGACACCCCAAGCTATTTGCTGAGAGGTATTGTGAGTATTTTGCAGATGTCGCTTTTTGTCACAAAGTTTTGAAAATTGAAAAAAGAAAAAAAATTTTTTTTTTTTCTTTACTTTCTTCATTTTCAAAAACAAATGAGAGCTGTAAAATACTCACCATGCCTCTCAACAAATAGCTTGGGGTGTCTACTTTCCAAAATGGGGTCATTTGGGGGGGTTTTGTGCTATTTTGGCATTTTATAGCCTTCGAAACGGTGATAGGTAGTGAGGAGTGAAATCAAAAATTTGCACCCTTAGAAATCCTGAAGGCGGTGCTTGGGTTTCGGGGCCCCGTACGCGGCTAGGCTCCCAAAAAGTCCCACACATGTGGTATCCCCATACTCAGGAGAAGCAGCAAAATGTATTTTGGGGTGCAATTCCACATATAACTATGGCATGTGTGAGCAATATATCATTTAGTGACAACTTTTTGAAAAAAAAAAAAAATCTTTTTTATTTTTGTCTTTATTCAATCACTTGGGACTAAAAAAAAAAATATTCAATGGGCTCAACATGCCTCTCAGCAAATAGCTTGGGGTGTCTACTTTCCAAAATGGGGTCATTTGGGGGGGGGGTTTTGTACTTCTCTGCCATTTTAGCACCTCAAGAAATGAAATAGGCAGTCATAAATTAAAAGCGGTGTAAATTCCAGAAAATGTACTCTAGTTTGTAGACGCTATAACTTTTGCGCAAAAAATAAAAAATCACAGAGGCAATCAAATACCATCAAAAGAAAGCTCTATTTGTGGGAAGAAAAGGACGCAAATTTCGTTTGGTTACAAAATTGCATGACCGCGCAATTACCAGTTAAAGTAGTGCAGTGCGAAATTGAAAAAAGACCTCTGGTCCTTTGGCTGCCAAATGGTCCGGGGCTGAAGTGGTTAGTAAGGTTGCAAAAAAAGACACAAGTCCATCCCAGATAGTGGGCAATTGTGCTGCAAGTTTGAACATGACTTGCTAAGATATTGCTAGACTTGTCAGGCTTCACAAGTTTGTTGCACAATTGTAGCAAGTCTGTTTTGCATGACTCCAGCTGAACTTTCTTTGCAAACATTCTGCAAGTCTGCTACAAGTTCTGGTTCAGTTATGTTGTGCAATAGTCATCCCACCACAGGGGTCACTGTGGCTGAATTTTCATGCTGTAGACTTGCAGAGCTCTTGCTGTAGATTCACCACTGCAACTTTGCTCTTACTAGAGACTTGCCACGCAAATGTGCTACAAATTGTCAACTAGAACTTATACTTCAAGTGCTCTGCGAGTGTACAACTTGTCAGTGAAAATGTGCAGCAAGTTAACAGACTTACAATTCAACACTGCCACAAATTTGTGGCAAGTTATCCTTGCTATCTGGGATCTAGTTTAACCAATAGAAAAATAAATAAAAAGAAAACATCCATATACAGAACCCTCCACCCACAGTTAATCCAGAAGAAGGCAAAACAAACCCACTACACCTTCTACCTTTCCTCCATTTTAGACCTGCAATATCTATCATACTCTTCAGCATTCAACACTTCCAAGACTGTTGGATGTCTGGTTTACCCGCGGACCTCATGTCTTTGCTGTGTCCTGTAGTGTGATGTAGGGACTGGAGAAAGAAACCACAGCACATGGTGGGGGACACTCACAGTCATATCTCCTAGAACTGATAAATGCTAAATAGTCTGCAAGTTAAGTCAGATGCCATGGGCCACTAGAGATGCAGGGAACTAAATTTGGGGAATTTTGGAGAAATCAAGGAAAAACATCCATATTTTCTTTTTCTACATTCTAAAAGCAATCCTCATTGATGAATTATGGGAGTTGCCACTATTGACCTTTTCTGAAGCTTCTACTTCCCTGGCTGGTGTTCTGTGTCAATGACATGGGCACTCTCTGCGGAAAACTCTTCATTTCTCCCAGTATAGGTTTCCTTTATTTCCTGTGCCGAAAAACCCAGATATCAAGGATACTGTCACGTACCTGATGGTAGAGTCTGATTTGCAGAGGACGGCCTCTCTTACAGCTCCCCTGATAGAGCTGACAGGGAGCGCCGAGATGCAGAGTTGCACGAGTGCCTGTCAGGATCGCTGAACCTGGAGCTGGACTGGAACTCCTGGCCGAACTGTAGAGATGTAGGTATTGTAGAAGTCCAGGAATAACAGTAAGCAGGGAGCTGGAACAAGCTGGCACAGGGACCCCACATGCAGAAGTGCGGATGCAGCAGCAGGAAGGATGGTGGCACCTCCAAGAGTGAAGAGAAGGCAGGTACAGGCAGGCCAGGTCATACACAAGTGGGCACGTCAGGAACAGAGACAGAGGCAGGAGTGGAGTCAGGATAAAGGCCGGGTCATCAACGGGCTGGCAGCGGAGTGGTAGAAGGAACCGGCAGATGCAGAGTGGAGGACAAGCCGAGGTCGGATGCAGGCAGGAAACAGGAACGTCAGAAAACAAGCCGGGTCACAACAGGAACGGAAGTCAGGTAAGTAATGCAAGTCACACAAGGAACGCTGTAGAGCAGACAGCACTGAGCCCAGGTACTGACCCTGTTTAAATAACCATTTTGGCGCCATGACTGTCACAACGAGCGCTCGCGCAAGCACACCCTCGGCAATCTCCCAACAGGAACTGAAGTTCTGTAACTACCATTTTGGTTGCTGGCATGGGCTTTCTGACAGAAACTATGCCACTAATTTGTGGCAGGGTTGAATTGTAAGTCTATTAACTTGCTGCACATTGTCACTAGCAAGTTGTACACTTGCAGAGCACTTGACACACAAGTTCTAGTTGACACTTTCCAATTTGTAGAAAATGTGTGTGGCAAGTCTCTAGCAAGTCTACAGCATAAAAATTCAGCCACAGTGACCCCTGTGGTGGGATGACTATTGCACAACATAACTGAACCAGAACTTGCAGCAGACTTGCAGAATGTTTGCAAAGAAAGTTGATCTGGAGTCATGCAATGCAGACTTGCTGCAATTGTGCAACAAACTTGTGAAGCCTGGCACGTCTAGCACTAGCTTAGTCATTTTCAAACTTGCAGCACAATTGCCTACTATCTGGGAAGTATGGAGGCTTGCCAATGCTAGCCTCTCCTTTTGAAAACACTACTTCTCTTGTCGTTATGTTTATCCAGTGGTTTTATTCCATATGAACGAAAATGATCCTTGACCTTTGGAGATATGGAGACTATCATTGTACAGTCTTTTAGATTTACCAACGGCTGCTGTATTTAGCACAAAGGCCTACCTGTTGTTTAGATACTCATACTACATAATTTTAAATAAATTATACACAGATTGCACAATCACATTGTAATGTATGTGTGGTCATCATAACTTATAGGCTTCATACTTCTTCAGAACAGGAATCTGCAGCCTCTCTACTCTGATACGGTCATATTATATTTTACACATATTTGCTTGGTTTGGGATCTTTTTATATAGTCTCAAAGATCAGATAGGCAGAGTTCAGGCATGTGTCATAAGCAGATCTGAGTCTTAACATAAAATAAAGTTTGCAATATATTTTAAGTTCTTAGACATAGTGGTCGCATTCATTTTCTTTTTCCAGGCCGAATACATTATTTTTAAAAGAAAGTACAGGAAAATACCTCCATCCAAATAGTAGGCTGCAAAACGAAGACATTCAACTCAAGCCAAGGTTTTCCCATGATTAAGTTCTTCTGTAGATGAAACATGTTTGTGGCATGGCTTTGGATGGGAGTGAGTGGCGTGCTGTATTGCAATAAATGGCTGTAGTTGAATGTCTCCGGTGTGTGACCATTTTTTTTGGATGTGGTTTGCAGTGGAGAAAGAGCGGACTCCAGGGCCTCAGCACCCAGCTGATTGCAGGGAATTGAAGAGGATACAATCTGGTCTGTTAGTAGTGAAAGAGGTTGGGTTCACCGAACAGAAAAAGATATGTTGATCCTGCCAGAAATCTAATGTCCTTGTATCTTCCTGTGCACTAAACTGAAATCTCAGACAATGTTATCGGCTTGCTCCAGTTCACTATTAATAACTGCATCGCCCCTATGTTATGGAGATTGGAGTTTGGTCCCAATCAGGAGAACAACCTAGGGTGACAACACTGCTCCTCTGTAGATACAGTGAGTGAGTGAGCATTGTAACCCTAGGACAAGAAGTGTGTTAGGATCACCAGGTTAAAATAAAGAGAGAAGAGAGAAAAGGCCTGAAAAACTAAAACAAATGCATTGCCACATCTAAGGAATAGCAAACTACAAAATATAACTTTTTTGGCTTTATATAAAGTTTATCTTGGGCAACTCACCCCCAAGTCAATTTCACCCACCTCTGCCCCAGATACAATGCTCCATTTACTTTTCTTAATCTGCTGTCAAGAGTCTTTCTTTTGGCCTGCAAAATGGGAGGATTCGTCTTGCATGTGGACAGTTACCATTGGCTGTCCATCAGTGTGGTCTTGATATGGTCACAGTGGCATGATGACATCATGGCAAAGGGTGCCAACAAGACCAGGACTGCAGTGGACTGCATTGGCTCCAGTGGTGGTCTTCACCCTGAAGGGGTGAAAATGAAGGTTATGTTATGTCAGAATCAGGTGAGTAAAAGTGGCTTTGAAAGGCTTTGTTAACTGTTTTTCTTTTTTTATTGTAAAATAAAAATTAAAAAAACATGACTTTCATTTTTTAATATTAACCACTTCCCTGCTTGCCCATAGACATATGATGTCCGCAGATGGGTTTTCCCATCCTGGGCAGGGGCATCATATAACGTCCTCGGCTTCCTGGCGGTATTGGGGACGCGCGTCACCGATGACCGCTGGGCACTCGCAATTGCTCGTTACAGAGCAGGACCGTGGATCTATGTGTGTAAACACACAGATCCACATCCTGTCAGGGGAGAGGAGACTGATCATATGTTCCTTGTATATAGGGACAGAGATCCGTCTCCTCCCCAAGTCAGTCCCCTCCCCCCCACAGTTAGAATCACTCCCTAGGTAACACATTTAACCCCTTGATCGCCCCCTAGTGTTAACTCCTTCCCTGCCAGTGACATTTATACAGTAATCAGTGCATTTTTATAGCACTGATCGCTGTGTAAATGTGAATGTTTCCAAAATAGTGTCAAAAGTTTCCGATATGTCCGCCGCAATGTCAAAGTCACAATAAAAATTCCAGATCGCTGCCATTGCTAGTGTAGCGCCAGGCTCCTGATGAGCACGCAATATGTGTTTTTGTAAATTTAATGTTCCTAAAACCACAGTTGGGTTTTAGGGTTAATTGTACTAAATTATGGTTTCAGTACCAGACTGGCTGGATTGCACTGTGTTCTGCTTGGCCATAGGTGTCGGTGTCACCTCTGGCAGGCATAAGAACGCAGTCTGGCTGGACACTTTGGGTGCCAATCTCTCTCGGAACCAGTCAGTGAGTGTGTCGTCTTGCTGTGAATTCTGGGAGAAGGTACTTAAGGTTCCGTTCACATGCTATGGGGTTCTGGTCCAGAAGATCTTTCTGTCTGTTTGGTCCTGGTCCTCCTGACCAGCCCTCAGGGGCCTTCATGGCCTGGGGTGCAGATCCATCCAATTCCGAGTCTCGGGGCTGGCTAGCCCGAGGCAACGTAACTGGAAGGAGGATTCTAAGGTGGTCCGGTGCCGTCTCGTCTGTGGAGAGGCCCAACAACTGAGAAAGCAACCAGGGAAGGACTCTTCAGAAGAGGGCCATGCAAAAGGCTGGTGCCTCAATAAGAGCCTGGAAGTTGAAAGACACCAAGTGAACCCACACTCGTACGGTATCGCCGGACCGGCTGCAAGATACTGGTACCGTATGAGGGTTCTCAAAGTTCATCTATCCTTCAGTTACAACCAAGTCTGTGGCAGAGACTTTGCTCTATCTGAATAATCTATCGGCTGCTAAATCTGGTGAGAGGAGATTTATCGGATAGCTGTAATATACAGTTGTAAATGGCTATTCTCTGGATTCTATAGTGAGGAATATTAAATTTCAAGCAGTTCCAAGAGTACCTGAACTTCCTACCTATACCCTCTATCCTTTGAGAGACTGTTTTGTCTACCATTTTTGCAAATAAAAATCCCAAAGTGGATCCAGTGTCGGTCTCTGCAGTTCTTTGGGCCATCTGCCTCGGGAGACCCCTAGACGCATACGAGGTCAAGAAGGTAACGGTAAGCCCAAAATAAAACCAGCAGCTCCTTCGAAGGTTAGTGCTACACTAGTAAAAAAATAATAATAATAAAAATGCCATAAATCTATCCCCTATTTTGTAGGCGCTATAACTTTTGCGCAAATCAATCAATATACGCTTATTGCAATTTTTTTACCAAAAATATGTAAAGAATACATATCGGCCTAAACTGAGAAATGATATATAATGGAAAATTTATATCAAATACTTACCGTAATTTTCCTTTCCTGATGGACTCCATGGCAGCCTACGTATGGGTTAATCCCGCCTCTCCTACCTCATAGGACCCCACTCCCATAAATCTTTGCTCCCAGCTAGGTACCGTGTTCCATAACTTAGCCTACTCCAGCAATGGGAGGGAACTCCTGCTGCCATGGAGTCCATCAGGAAAGGAAAATTACGGTAAGTATTTGATATAAATTTTCCATTTTCCTGACAGACTCCATGGCAGCCTACGTATGGGAAATAACTAGCCATACACTCCCGGGTGGGAAATATTGCTGGTTTAAAGAAAAAAGGTTTTAATTGGCACTGTCAACAGATAAGACATTCAAACCAAAATTAACTGAGGAAAGAGCCGCTGGCTCAACACAATAGTGTGTCATAAATGTATTTATCGATGACCATGATGCTGCTTTGCAAATCACTTCTGCAGACACATGACGGGAAGCTGCCCAAGACGTTGAAACACTCCTAGTCGAGTGTGCCGTTACTGCCTCTGGAGGGACCAGACCCTTAGCCGTATACGCCCTTTGAATAGCCTGGACAATCCAGGCTGATATGGATCTGGAGGAAGCACGTAATCCTCTGTTCTTCCCTTGGAAGTAGATGAAAAGGTAATCCGATTTCCGGAAGGGAGCCGTTGCTTCCAAATAGAATCTTAGGATTTCTCCGACATCTAGAGGATGGATACTAGAATCGTCAGGTGAATGGAATGTTGGGAGAACTATTTCTTGATTCTCATGAAAGACGGACGTCACTTTGGGATTTGATCCCAACATAGGGATCAAGACCACCCTATCAGGAAAAAAGGTGATAAAGGGTTCTTTGAAACCCAGAGAGCTGATCTCAGATACCCTTTTGGCAGATGTTATGGCCACCAGGAACACTGTCTTGAGAAAAAGATCTTTGATGGTCAATTGATCCATTTGCCGAAATTCTTCTCCTGAAAAGAAGTCCAAAACGAGGGGAAGATCCCACTTGGAGAATCTTGGCCTCCTTTGAGGTCTGAGTCTTGTTGCACCCTTAAAGAATTGCCTGACGAGAGGATGTTTTGCCCAAGCAACGCCTGTGAATGCAGAAATCGCAGAGACCTGAACTCTAAGAGAGCTAACGGCCAAGGGCAACTCCAGGCCTGTCTGCAGGAAACCCAGAATGTCCGATATTTTCGGGTCTTTAAATGAACCTCCAACAGTAGGGATGAAACTCACGAATCTTGCCCAAATTCTTTGGTATACTCTGTTAGTACCCTCTCTCCTGGCACTCATCAGGGTTTCAATTGCTGTGTTAGGACACCCTAAGGCTGTCAACCTTTCCCTTTCAACCACCAGACCATCAGGTGGAGATGGGATGGACATGGGTGAAGCGATGCTCCCTGTAGCAGGAGATCTGGCCTGGGAGGAAGAGGGACTGGGTCCTGACAACTGAGCTGCGTCAGGAGAGGAAACCATGGCCTGTTGGGCCAGTATGGAATTACCGCTATTATTTCGGCTTCTTCCCAGCGGAGTCTTGATAGAAAACGGAGAATGACCGGGACTGGGGGAAAGGCATACGCCTTGAGAAACCTCCACTGGTCCGTCAACGCATCTATCCCATAAGCTTGGGGACAACGATTCCTCATGTAATACTTTTCGAGTTTCGCATTGCAAGGTGATGCAAAGAGGTCCACTTCCAGTGTTACTCCTAGAGACAGAATCCAATTGAACACTTCTATGTGGAGGGACCACTCGTTGTTGTCCAATGCTACTCTTGAGAGGAAGTCCGCCTGGACATTCTGGACTCCGGGGAGGTAAACAGCCGTTAGATTCAACAAATTCGCCTGGGCCCAAACCATAATCGGACTGACCTCCTCTAGTAGGTCTAGACTGCGTGTGCCCCCTTGTCTCTTGATGTAGGCTACCGCAGTCGTGTTGTCCAACCTCAACAGAACCGAAGCTCCTGAAATCAGGTGACGGAAAGCTTGAAGAGCTTGAAAAGCAGCTCGGAGTTCCAAGACATTTGACACTATCCCTTGAGATGGGAAGTCCCATTTCCCTTGTGCTACATCTGATAGACAGAGGGCTCCCCAGCCGCTGTTGCTGGCATCCGTCGTCACCACGATCCAGGAGATTGGTGCAATAGAGTGGCACTTGAGGAGATTCTCCTGATGAAGCCACCATGGAAGACACTCCCTCATGGACGGGGTCATTCTGACAAAGTGATCTTGTGACTCTGGGATCCATTGTTGAAGAAAACCCTTTTGGAAGGGTAGCATCCTCCACTGTGCCCATTTTACCATGGGAGCTGTGGCCACCATGGTGCCGATAACTCTGAGGCAATATGATGCCCTGAGGCGAGGACATGCCATGGCGAGCCGGATCCTGTCTTGAATTACCGGGATCTTCTCCATGGGTAAGGAAATGGTACTCTTTACCGTGTCGAACTGCGCCCCTAGGAATATCAGGGACTGGGTCGGATCCAACTGACTCTTCTCC
Source organism: Lithobates sylvaticus (assembly GCA_028564925.1). Classification (NCBI taxonomy): domain Eukaryota; kingdom Metazoa; phylum Chordata; class Amphibia; order Anura; family Ranidae; genus Lithobates; species Lithobates sylvaticus. The sequence goes on along the minus strand of CM053037.1, from coordinate 143,464,037 downwards.
CTGTTCAACAACCAGCCGAACTCCGTCAAGACCGAGATGACTTGGTCCCGATGTAAAAGAAGCTGGTCTTTGTCCTGCGAGAGCAGGAGTAGATCGTCCAGGTAGTGGTGTAACCGGACACCTTTGACCCTGATTAGGGCTACCACTGCCAGTAGTACTTTTGAAAACACTCGAGGCGATGTTGTCAGCCCGAAAGGAAGACAGGTGAACTGGAGATGTCTCTGCTCCACTGCGAACCTGAGGTATTGCTGAAAATTCTTCGCGATTGGAACATGAAAATACGCATTCTTCAGGTCTACTGAGACCATCCAATCCCCTGGCTGAATCGTTTGACTTATGGTCAAGAGAGTCTCCATCTTGAACCTCTCCTTCTGGATGAAGGAGTTCAAATATGTTAGGTCGATGACTGGTCTTCTTTTTGAGAACCATGAAGAGGGGAGAATATATTCCCTGAAATTTTTCTTCCACTGGTACCGGAATGACGGCCCCTTGAGATATCAGGGAGTCCGTGTAGGATAATAGAATTTCTCTTTTCTCTTCCGACTGTGGTAGAACTGTGGGAATAAAGCGGTGTGTAGGTGGGTCGGTGAAAGTCCAGGTATGACCTGTACAGATAGTTTTGACTGTCCAGTAATCTTGGACCGAGGCTGCCCAGACGTGCTGGAAACGGAGTAATCGTGCTCCTACCTGCTCCACCTGGACAGGCTCCATATCAAAAGGACTTAGTTGTATCCCGACCCCCAGCGGGTGTGGCCTTTGTGGACTTCTGTCCTGAAGGTTGATTTCTTCGCCAGTTTTTCCTGAATTCCCTGCCAGGTCTGTAACGACGTGCGTCTCTAGCACGCTCCTGATCCTGTCTAGGCTGAGCTCTTCTCTGACTCAAGAGACGACGATCCTGGGGTAGGAAACCTGACTTACCCCCGGTAGCGCGTGTGATGGCCGAGTCCAGCTTGTTCCCAAAGAGGGAAGAGCCCTCAAAGGGAATTTTGCACCATGCCTGTTTGGAGGCAGGATCCGCTACCCATGGCTTATTTCTCCGTGCGACCGGAATGGCAGCGGGAATCATGTTTAGAGCCGGACCTTGATCTGTCCGTGTGATGTTTAGAAGAAGATCTTGACTTTGATTGGTCACGCTATGACCTGGATTTCTCTTCACGTGCTACTGGATGATGATCGGACCTAGAAGGGCTGAGAAAAGAACAGGAAACAAAATATTTTATAATTCCCCAATAACCCTGACAACCCATGCAAAAAACAGGTAGAGGAAAAAAATTCCGTCCTACCTGCGGCATAAGGGCTGACCACTAGGCGGCGACGACACATCCATGGCAATGGAAAAATAGCAGAGACTGCAGGCAAGACATAATGCATAAACATCCCAAAATAGCAGAAGCAGGTAACAAATTGCTGCATAGGACAAAGGGGTGCTCAGCCTACCTTCCACAGATATCGCTATAGGGACAAGAGAACCGGCGTCTGTAGATTCCCCTGGAAGCCAGGGCATAGCTGTATCTGACAGCTATTTAAATCTGCCGCCCTGGATGACGTCACGGCGCTCCGAGCGTCGTCGTGCGCCGCCTTGCGACGTCCACGCGCATGCGCGGCCACCGCCGTTCCGCCCGGACCGCGCATGCGCGAGCCAAGCCTCAATGTGGCTCGTGGCCGTGCGCACGCGCCGTAGGGACGAACAGCGGCGGACTGGAACGCAAATGCGCTCCAGCCGCCATACTTGAGGACAAACAGGAACAACACACACAAATATAAACACCGGCTGCCATGGAATATGAAATCATACGATACCCATCCAGCACGGAACGATCCAACCTGACCCTCCAAGCGCCGTTCACAGGCGGGCACGACCGGGCATCAAAATGGAAGGCCTCCTGCTAATAGCGAGGACGAATGGCCAAATTGCCGCTTGCCAGTCAATGACTGGATAGTAAGCTCTTCAGGGCACCACAACATCACCCGTGTCCACCCTGCTAATAGCTGGGCAACTGGACTCCAATACCGCCATCTCTTCACCGCCAACGCAAGGGGAAACGCCAGGACTGGATCATTACTCCTTAAGGTAAGAACTACCTCTTTAGTCCTAAGGAGGAGGACAAAAAAGGAACACGGTACCTAGCTGGGAGCAAAGATTTATGGGAGTGGGGTCCTATGAGGTAGGAGAGGCGGGATTAACCCATACGTAGGCTGCCATGGAGTCTGTCAGGAAATATATATATATATATATATATATATATATATATATATATATATATATATATATATATATATATATATATATATATATATAATTTTTTTTTTTTTAATGGGATATTTATTATAGCAAAAAGTAAAAAATATTGTGTTTTTTTTCAAACTTCTTTTTTTTAAGGCACAAAAAATTAAAACTGCAGAGGTGATCAAATACCACCAAAAGAAAGCTCTATTTGCGGGGAAAAAAATGATACAAATTTCATTTGGGTACAGTGTTGCATGACCGCGCAATTGTCATTCAAAATGTTACAGCGCTTAAAACGTAATATTGGCCTGGGCAGGAAGGGGGTGAAAATGCCCTGTATTGAAGTGGTTTTTAAACAATGTGCCCTAATTGGGGCAAGGCAGGGGACATGGATAAAACCACAAACGGGCTGCACTCAAAATGTCAGATTTACCTGTTGCCAGTGGCTGTAAAAAAGTTCTTAAATTTTTTACTTATATGAATTAAATGACTTGAATCATATTGAGATCTCCATTTGTGCAACACATAAACTCTTATTAAAATTAGTAGAGAAGGATAATAAGACTAGAATATGAGCAATATTTCAACTGCCAGATTTTAAATTATAAATCCTTTAGATCAGGGATTTATTACTGCTGTCACAAGTAGAGTTTCTACTCTACAATATATCTGTTAACCTGTGAGGTCTATTAATACTGAAGTGTAGGATACATATCATTTTCTGTAGCAGGGAATTGCATGAAATCTTCGGCATCGAATAGAGTTGTGACTGCAGTGTTCTGGATATGTGTGAACTGCACGTTTTTTCAGTATCCTGGCAACTATACAACATTTCCTATTTTGTTTTGGTCGACGCAGGACTGTATGCAGTAAGCACAGAGTATGCTATCAGACCACAAAACGGTATTGGCACAAGAGACAGCTTTCTGGGCGACATTGTCTTGAAACTCTGGCACTTTGCTGCTAATCAGCTTCTTCAAGTATTCCACATTTCTGGGTATGTAAATGTAGCAAGGTCTCCGGCCTTGTCCAGTTTAATGAGAACCTCCAAGATAGCTGACATCCTTCAATATGTAGTGGGTTGTAAGGCATAGTGGGTGCAAAGATGGTGAGTCATTGGTCGTCAGAAACTTCTTGGATGTAAAAGAGCTTTTATTTCTTTTGACAGTCCGTTTTGTATTTTTGGGGGAACGAGGGTTAGGGCCAGGACACCCTTAAGTATTTATAGATTCAATTTAGCAGACACAGAGACTTCAATAGGAGGACAACCGTGCAGAGAAAGGCCTCAGCAAAGCACCCCTCTGCACATGCAGGAATGCTGTCTCCTATGGCAACGGTCCTTTAACAGTTCCTAACACAAACGTAACAGTTCTTTTAGCTCCACTACAACTGCCTCTTGTAGTCCTTCAACACTGGGCGCCTGGTCTCTCACTAGACCCACTGATTCACTGACTCTGAATCCCTTGAGGTTGGAGGTGGTATCTCCCTCAAGCGTTGCTCATACTTCCCTGCTGGGTCTCCAGCTCGGCAATCCAGATACTTCTGAAGCTTCACCCCTGCTAACCAGCGAAGTCCCTGGCTTGACTCACAAGGCTGCCCTGCAAGCATCTCCTTCACAGGTTGGGTCCCTGACTTGATCACCACCTGAAGTTTCCTGATTCTCCAGCGTGCCCATTCGGTGAGAATATGGTTCCAGTACTGTCTTCAGTTACTCCCTGTGGACCCTGGTAAAAGTGGTTGGTCCCTTTGTGGCGACAGCTTCCCTTCTATCTCCGACCACTGACAGGTTCTCCGGCTGACAGAACCATCACTTTTGGTTAGACTGCAAGCCACAGTCCAAACCCTGTGCTGCCCTCTTACTTCTGGCAGCCAGATGCCCCTGGGATAGGCCCAATCTCCAGCCTAGCACCCCAAGGCGTGCAACACACGTCCACCCAGACAGCCATCCAGGGGGCACAGAACATAGATCACCTGATTTCACCTGAATATATAGATTCTCCCAGCAGGCCAAAGGGATTCAAGAAAACTCCTGCCCATTGGCTGAGATACCCCATATACCCATAACCTGACCTTGGGTTGCCCTTCTCATATTTAGTACCACCAAGCACCTGGCCACCTAGTGGTAAAAAAGAAAAGTGCAACAAGGCCAAACTTTGGGAGAAATCATTAGATCTCTATGGACCAAGATGACTACTTTTGGCAAGTAAATATGTGAGGAACTCCCTGACTAAACCCCAGGGTTCTACATAAATACCTGCTTCTCCCACCGCACACTGTATTTTCATTTGCTGACTCATATGTTACACAAGACATTTGAGGCAGTGACAGGAACCATGTTGTGTTGTGGGAAAAGAAGCTGATATTCAACACATCTGAAAGTGGAATATACCTGCAACAGGCTGCCATGAAGGTAAGTATAGATACACTACAGTATATGTATATATGTATATGTATATGTATGTATATATATATATACATACACAAACACAAATTATATATATATATATATATATATATATATATATATATATATATATATATATATATATAAAATGTATCTACATAAACATGGCAGGGGGACGTGTTTACTGTCTTGGGGGGGGGGGGGGGGTCTGATCGAGGAAGAAGTAAGTCAGTAATCTTCCTCCTTCCTCCAGAGAATCTGGGAGGGAGAATTCTGACAAGAGATTGTCAGTGAGGTGCTGAGATCCCACCTTCATAAACCGTCCGTTAAAACTGACCTTGCTTTGTGCACTGGTTCAAATCATTTGGTGGAGGGGGGATTTTGGTGTGGGGTTGTTTATCAGGGTTTGGCCCCATAGCTGCGCACAAGTGCACAAAGCAAGGTCCATAAAGACATGGATGAGTGAGTTTGGGGTGGAGGAACTTGACTGGCCTGCACAGAGTCCTGACTTCAACCCGGTAGAACACCTTTGGGATAAATTAGTGTGCAGACTGTGAGACAGGCCTTCTTGCCCAACATCAGAGCCTGACCTCACAAATGCGCTTCTGGAAGAATGGTCAAACATTCCCATAGACACACTCCTAAACCTTGTGGACAGCCTTCCCAGAAAAGTTGAAGCTGTTATAGATGCAAAGGGTGGCCCAACTCAATATTGAACCCTATGGACTAAGACTGGTATGCCATTAACGTTCGTGTGCATGTAAAGGCAGGCATGCCAATACCTTTGACAATATAGTATATTCTTCTTTTACATTATGTGCGTTGTCTGAATTTGCGCCTGGAGTGACAGGGTATCTTTAATTCTAGGCAGCTATGGAAAACTGTTAAAGCCCAACTCTGAGAATTACATAACAATTACCCCCTTTTAGTACCTCTCCCTCCTGCAACACAAGGAAGTACTTACCTTACTCTTTGCTCCTACAAGCTCTGCCACTCTCATCTTCTTCTTTTGGCCAGCCCCTCAACATACTCATGTAAAATGCAGGGCTACTGGCACTGGCTAGGGCAAGTGACATCATTGTGCAACCACCAGCTGGAGGGTCTCAGAGAAGAAGCTTCTGGGGACCAATCACACAGATGGTGTGAGTCTGCCAAAGCAATGAATAAATTATTACACATATTTTCTCTACTCCTAGACGTAAAGTGTTACTAAACCTATGACCCTGCATTCACTATATCTGGTCTCCCACAGTAGACAGAACATGGAAATGCAATTATTTTAGTAAATATAAACTGCTAAATACCCTTTCTCATCAGCAGTTAGAGCAGTCATGTGACTTCTATTAGTGTCTGGTTAAAGCTTGTAGGAGGAGTTTTCATTCTCCTGATTGACCTATGAGGCCGTATGGACAGTGCTGATTGGCCCTGTGCTGAGTGATCACATGCACCCTCTCAAGAAAAAAAAACAAAAAACTTTTTAGCAATCCCTGGGGTTCTAGCAAACTGAGCATGTGCAGCTTTGCCCCAAAGGCTCTGTTCTACCAGGAGATGGATTGGGGACTGTGGAAGAAGGGGAGGATCCGAGAAGACGGGCTCAAACAACCTTGTTACACAATGCAGAGGTGTAACCTCTTGGGTTCCACAGTGAGTATACAGTAACAAGCATGCTTTATTGCATATACAGACTGGTTTTACTGTTGGGTTTAGTAACACTTTAACAAGCGTTTAACCTTTGCAATGCCGGGGGCACCTTTTTTATTTTTAATTCCCTGGGGTTGGGCATTAATTCAGCTATGTATGTGTTCTCTTACTGTTAATAAAAATAATATTTCGTCCTTCCTCTCAACCATTATTCTTAGCACTAGGGATGAGGTTTGAGTTCAGGTTTACCATGGGTTTGGGGCAGATCTTACCTGTTTGTGGTTCACGGTCCCAGTGAACGAATGCAGGATTTAGCTGGGACTAATTCTTTAAAACTATAATGCATGGCAAGATCCTTTGAACCTAGGTCAGCTGACTCAAAAGGGGAATAATGTGGGCTTTGTTATATGCAGCCCCTTTTTGATGTTTTTGTGTGTGTTTTCATTTACATGCAGTTTTTTGTGAGTATTGGTAAGGGGAGTTAATGTACCCCTCTAATCATTCACCTGGAAGGGGATGACACACTCGTACAAGAATGGGGGTCTGGTTGGAATACTAAAGGGGAACCCCACACCTCTTTTCAGTTTCTTTTTTAATTGCTACATTCAAATTGCAATCAATCAGATTGGGGTGCAGCTGTATGTAAGTTAATTGTAAAAGATAAAAACAATTCCACCGCAAAATATGCACTGCCAGTGAACGAATGTAAGCAGTTCCATAAGAATATACATAGCTGAATAAAACTGGTCATCTTTTTTGTCTGTCTCTTATGTGATTCCTAAATGCAATCTCTTTGTGGCCATTTTTCCCCCTTCCATTATTATTATAATGTTTTTTTTTTTTTTGTGGGGTAGCAACAGGGGCCAGTCATTGGTGTGAAAAGTTCCTCTTGCTTCTATTAGAGGGGCATGTTCATTTGTGGACCCTGAAGCAGTGGCGGCTGGTGCTCAAATTTTTTTAGGAAAAAAATCATCAATTGCAGCCACTGTGCCCATCAAACGCTGACACTGTGCCATCAAACGCTGCCACTGTGCACAAACGCTGCCACTGTGCCATCAATTGCAGTCACTGTGCCATCAATTGCAGTCACTGTGCCATCAAATGCTGCCACTGTGCTCTCAAATGCTGCCACTGTGCCATAAATTGCAGCCACTGTGCCCATCAAATGCTGCCACTGTGCCATAAAATGCTGCCAATGTGCCCATCATATGCTGCCAGTGTGCCCATTAAATGCTGCCAGTGTGCCCTCAAATGCTGCCACTATGCCATCAATTGCAGCCACTGTGCCCATCAAACACTGCCACTGTGCCCTCAAATGCTGCCACTGTGCCCATCAAATGCTGCCAATGTGCCTATCATATGCTGCCAGTGTGCCCATTAAATGCTGCCAGTGTGCCCTAGAATGCCCCCACTGTGACCCCCCCCCCGCTCGCCGTCTGCCCGGCACTTACCCTGTCTTGGTGGGGCAGCGGGTGACAGAGATGAGCGAGGTCCTTCGTGCGTCTCCTGTCATCCTCATCTCCTGTCCTCTCCTCCTGATAGCTGATAGGCGTCCAATAGCGGCGCCCGCCGTTTCAGCCAATCAGGTTACAGGTAACAGACCCGATCACCTGATTGGAGGAGAGGCGGTTTAGCATTAGGAAAGCGAATATTCATTTGCTTTTCTAACACAGATGAGTGACCTGCGAGCGCCCAGCATGTCCTGAAGTCAAGATCCATGTTCATTTCATTGCCAAGCCTCCTCTTCTTTAGCTGCTCTGAGCAGACATAATGATGTTGGTCTGATGTTGGCCTTATATAAGGTGTGTGTGCCCTTCTTTATGTGGCAGCAGAGCCTGGATATGACTTCCACTCACACTCTGCGTAAAGACAGATCAACATTTAATGCCTGCTGGCGAACCATTTAATCAGTAACAGATTGACTGAAAAATTACATTATTAAGCAGAAACACTGTGTCTGAGAGATGAATAAAAATTTTAACAACCGCTGTCATAGATGGACACACCGTCCCCTGAGAGAGTCACAGTGCAAATCTGTAAAGTATAATTGTGAAATTGCCTGAAATGTTTCGCAGAAAAGGGTCTGCATGGAAAGTCAGAGCTATTAAAACCCTGCCAAATTAGAAGTTCTATTTTGTTGTACATAGTTATTCTGTATTATTGATTAATGGCCTACCTGGCAAAGGTAAAGAACAGCGTATTTTTACAGAGCACAAAATCATTTTATATGCCACATTTCAACATGCTTTTCCCCAAACATCTCCTTTAAAGTGTTACTGAAGGCAAGACCCTGCATGCACTATACAGTGGTGTGAAAAAGTGTTTGCCCCCTTCCTCATTTCCTGTTCCTTTGCATGTTTGTCACACTTAAGTGTTTCGGAACATCAAACCAATTTAAACAATAGTCAAGGACAACACAAGTAAACACAAAATGCAATTTGTAAATGAAGGTGTTTATTATTAAAGGTGAAAAAAAATCCAAACCATCATGGCCCTGTGTGAAAAAGTGATTGCCCCCTAAACCTAATAACTGGTTGGGCCACCCTTAGCAGCAACAACTGCAACCAAGCGTTTGCGATAACGTGCAATGAGGCTTTTACAGCGTCCTGGAGGAATTTTGGCCCACTCATCTTTGCAGAATTGTCCTAATTCAGTTACATTAGAGGGTTTTCGAGCATGAACGGCCTTTTTAAGGTCATACCACAACATCTCAATAGGATTCAGGTCAGGACTTTGGCTAGGCCACTCCAAAGTCTTCATTTTGTTTTTCTTCAGCCATTCGGTGGTGGACTTGCTGGTGTGTTTAGGATCATTGTCCTGCTGCAGAACCCAAGTTCGTTTCAGCTTGAGTACACGAACAGATGGTCGGACATTCTCCTTCAGGATCTCTTGGTAGACAGCAGAATTCATAGTTCCTTTTATCACGGCAAGTCTTCCAGGTCCTGAAGCAGCAAAACAGCCCCAGACCATCACACTACCACCACCATATTTTACTGTTGGTATAATGTTCTTTTTCTGAAATGCAGTGTTCCTTCTACGCCAGATATACTTGGACACACACCTTCCAAAGAGTTCCACTTTTGTCTCATCGGTCCACAATAATGTTGTCCCAAAAGTCTTGGGGATCATCAAGATGTGTTGTGGAGAAATTGAGACGAGCTTTGATGTTCTTTTTGCTCAGCAGTGGTTTTCTCCTTGGAACTCTGCCATGCAGGCCATTTTTGCCCAGTCTTTTCCTGATGGTGGAGGCATGAACGCTGACCTTAACTGAGGCAAGTGAGGCCTGCAGTTCCTTGGACGTTGTTGTGGGGTCTTTTGTGACCTCTTGGATGAGTCGTCGCTGCGCTCTTGGGGTAATTTTGGGCGGCCGGCCACTCCTGGGAAGGTTCACCACTGTTCCATGTCTTCGCCATTTGTGGATAATGGCTCTCACTGTGGTTCGCTGGATTCCCAAAGCTTTGGAAATGGCTTTATAACCCTTTCCAGACTGATAGATCTCAATTACTTTCTTTCTCAATTGTTCCTGAATTTCTTTGGGTCTCGGCATGATGTGTAGCTTTTAAGGATCTTCTTGTGGACCTTACTGTGTCAAGCAGCTCCTATTTAAGTGATGCCTTGATTGTGAACAGGTGTGGCAATAATCAGGCCTGGGTGTGGCTAGAGAAATTGAACTCAGGTGTGGACAACCACAGTTATAGTATGTTTTAACAAGGGGGGCAATCACTTTTTCACACAAGGCCATGATGGTTTGGATTTTTTTTCACCTTTAATAATAAACACCTTCATTTACAAATTGCATTTTGTGTTTACTTGTGTTGTCCTTGACTATTGTTTAAATTGGTTTGATGTTCTGAAACACTTAAGTGTGACAAACATGCAAAGGAACAGGAAATGAGGAAGGGGGCAAACACTTTTTCACACCACTGTATCTGGTCTTTCACAATACATAGAACATGGAAATGCAATAGTTTCTTTTTTTTCAACTTTGTTATTTATATATTTCTTCAATAACAAGAGCATCCGCTCATGACACTAATCAATACATCATAAAAAAGGGTCAAAAACGTAAAAATGACAGGAGACAGTTTTTGACAATTCCTTTATTAAAATAAAAAAATTGTCCCGCGATGTCCATCCATCTTCAATCACAGCGTCGAAGGGCCAAAAAAAACCATAAAAACTTGATGATAGACGTCCCCTCCACTGCAGTCTTTTTGCACTGACAGATCTTATTTAGCTAAGGGCGGGGCCACCTAGTGATGTAAACAGATGACACCGCCCCCTCTGATGGAGTTTTTTTGGTCCTTTGGCGCTGTGATTGAAGATGAATGGACACTGTGGGATGTTTTTTTTTTTAAATAAAGGAATTGTCCAAAACTGTCTCTTGTCATTTTTACTTTTTTGACACTTTTTTTGCTGAATGGGTAGGGGTACAATGTACCCGAAACGCATTCACATAGGGAAAGGGGCGAGATCTGGGGGCCCCCTTGTTAAAGGGGGCTTCCAGATTCAGATAAGACCCCACCCGCAGACCCCCACAACCATTGGTCAAGGGTTGTGGGGATGAGGCCCTTGTCCTCATCAACATGGGGACAAGGTGCTTTGGGGGACCCCAAAGTACCCTCCCCATGTTGAGGGCATGTGGCCTGGTTCAGGAGGAGGGGGGTGCTCTCTTGCCCCCCCTTTTCCTGTGGCCTGCCAGCTCTTACATAGCCAAGGGCGGGGACACCCGGTGATGTAAACGGATGACCCCGCCCCCCTTTGATGGAGGCAGAGTTTTTCTGTTTTTTTTTGTTTTTGTTTTTCAGTCCATCTGCACTGTGATTGAAGATGGATGGACATTGCTGAACACTTTTTTTTATAAAGGAATTGTCAAAAACATGGTGCTTTGGGGGGGACAGTTCAGGGGGGGGGGCACTCTCTCACCCCTTCCTTTTCCTGCGGCCTGCCAGGTTGCGTGCTCCGATAAAGGTCTGGTATGGATTTTGGAGGGACTCCCCACGCCATTTTTTTTTCATTTTGGCATGGGGTTCCCCTTAAAATCCATACCAGACCTGAAGGGCATCCACGCTCCATCCATGGCTTATCAATGCTCCAGGGCTCCACTATGCTCCATCCATGCCCAGCCATGCTCATCCTTGCCCAGCCATGTCCATTCATGCTCATCCATGCCCAACCATGCTCATCCATGCCCATCCATGGCTCATTCATGTCTTATTCATGCTCATCCATGCCACATCTGTGCTCATCCGTGCCTCATCCATGCCACATCAGTGCTCATAAGTGCCACATCAGTGATCATCTGTGCAACATCAGTGATCATCCCTGCAACATCCATGCCACATCAGTGCTCATTCCTGCCACATCAGTGCTCATCCGTACCACATCAATGCCACATCAGTACTCATCTATGCCACATCAATGCCACATCAGTTCTCATCCATGCCACTATAGTGCCACTACAGTGCCCATCAGTGTCTCACAAAAGTGTAATGGGTAGTTAGACATGTAATTTATGCTCCTAAAACACCTGATGGTGCTCCCTGTATGTTGGGCTTCTGTTTGTGGCCTGGCTGTGTAAAAGTCTTACACATATGATATTGTCATACACAGGAAGGGTAGCAGAATGTATTTTGGGGTGTAATTTTTGCAATGTACATGCTATGTGTTAGAAATACCTTACACATTTCCAAATACTTGTGAAAAAAAAATGACATGTTCAAAAGACTCATTATGCCTCATAGATTATACGTTGGGATGTTTACTTTACAAAATGTGCTAATTTTTTGGGGCGTTTCCATTGTCCTGGTGCTCCAGGGCCTTCAAAAGTGTAAGAGGTAGTCAAGAAATGAAATGTGTAATTTATGTCCTTAGAACGCCTAAGGCCTAAGCCTTCTTTAGAACCATGAATAGAATTATTTCCAAATTCATATGGTCTAATAAGAAACCTCGCATATCCAGAAAGACACTATCCAAAGGAAAACACCAGGGAGGGCTAGCCAGCCCCGATTTCGAGAATTATTTTAGCGCCATAGTAATCTCTAGAGCAATGGATTGGATAAAAGGGGGAAGCAACAAGAGATGGGTAAACATCGAGAACGCACAAAGTAACACGCAACTGGGTCACATTATTTGGAATCCCCCAAAATATAGAGAATTGGGAGACGGGTCACACGAAATCACACGGGTTACACTAAGAGAATGGGACAGATTATATAGGAAAAATAAATGGGTCTATAACTCACCCATAATATACTTAAAAGATAACATTTTTTTCACACCGGGTAGAAGTAAAATATGGGGTAATTGGATAAAAAATGGGGAGGCACAGCTACGGGATATTATAAAGCAAGGCAAGATTGACACTTTTCACGATTTAAAAAACAATAGAGATCTCATGACAATTGACGCATGGAGGTACTCGCAGCTTAAGCATTTTGTAGACAGTCTCCCACAGCCAATCCGATATGGAAAGGAGTATACAGTGCTGGAGAAAATTTGCTTGCGAACCTCAACAAGAAACAATATATCACGTATCTACAAGATGTTGACTCAGGAAGAAACTGACTGGGTCCCTCCAGGCGTCAAGAGATGGGAAGGGGAACTGGGAATCACATGTAGTAAAGACAGAATTAATAGAATTTTTCACTTAATGCACCGTTCTGGGTGGAACACAAAAACACTCGAGGTCAATTACAAATGCATCTCAGGTTGGTATTTAACCCCCCTAAAGCTCAGTAGGTTCCAAAAAGATAAAACTGCGGAATGTTGGCGAGGTTGCGGGAGCATAGGAACGATGGCCCACATCTGGTGGGAATGTCCCAAGATTAAAAAATACTGGCAACAAATCTTAGACTTAATTAAAACAATTACAGGGAAATCTATATTAGAGGACCCCTGGACCGTGCTGTTCCATGGGTCCGATATACCCATGAGACAGTACAAGTCCTCAGTAATCCCGACACTCCTAAATGAAGCAAAAAATCTTATCGCAGGGCACTGGCGCGACCTAGAGAGTCCGCATATAGGAGAATGGATAATCAGAGTAAATCTACAGCAAAAAATAGTAAGCCCCGAAGACCGAGGGACTGGAAGAGCCAGAGCGGAGCGGGGACAGGGGAAATGGGAGAGTTGGGAAATCTTTAAAGACTCATGGAGATTCGCTGAAGAAATCATGAAGCAGGGCTGACAGCCGCGAAACACTCGTAACCAAGGGGTAGCACCCATACAAGCGTTTTTGCAAGGCGGGGACCGGGGGAGGGGGGGGGGGACGGGGAGAAAAACGACAAATGCTTTTGTGTATTTTCTGCGTATTCTTTGCATCGGTTTATGATGTAATAATTTTGTATGCATTTTGAAACTTTAAATAAAGATTAAAAAAAAAAAAAAAAAGAACGCCTAATGGTGCTCCCTTCATGTTGGGCCTCTGTATGTGGCCAGGCTGTAAAAAAAAGTCTCACACATGTGGTATTGTCATACTCAGAAGGAGTAGTAGAATGTATTTTGGGGTGTATTTGTAGAATGCATATCCTGTGTGTGAGAAATAACTTGTTATTATGACAATTTTCTGAAAAAAAAAAATCTTTATTTTGCAAAGAATTGTAGGAAATAAAATACAACTTCAAAAAACTCACCATGCCTCATACTAAATACCTTGGAATGTTTAATTTCCAAAAAGGGGTCATTTGGGGGGTATTTGTACTTTCCTGGCTTGTTAGTGGCTCAAGAAATGATATAGGCTGTCAGTACATCAGGTGTGATCAATTTTCAGAGATTTGCACTATAGTTTGTAGACTATATAACTTTCACAAAGACCAAATAATATACACTTTTTTTGGTTATTTTTATGTAGCAGTATAAATTTTGGCCAAAATGTATGAAGAAAAATTACTAATTTGCAAAATTTTACAAACGAAACGAAGAAAAATGCATTTTTTTTATTTATAGAGCAAAAAATAAAAAACCCAGTGGTGATCAAATACCACCAAAAAAGATGGTATTGTGTGAAAAAAAGGACAAGAATTTCATATGGGTATAATGTTGCATGACTGAATAATTGTCATTCAAAGTGTGAGAGCACTGAAAGCTGAAAATTGGTTTAAGGGGGTTTAAGTGCCCAGTGGGCAAGTGGTTAATTCATTTTACAATTTCTCCAAGACATATGTTGTGTATTGCCTATCCTGCCCGAGAGGTATGCTTTTTGTTGATAGAACTATCAGGACATTGCAGGTGAGGTTTGGAGAGCACCGACGGTTTATCCAGGAAGGCAATCCCAAATATAGTGTCCCACCTCATTTTTCTGAACACTATCATAAGGCTGTTGCCGAACTCCAGGTATGGATCATTGACTACCTGAAAAATATTTACCACTTGAACGTTTTAACCATTTATATAAACAAGAAACATTTTGGATTTACACCCTAGATACTTTGGGTCCAAAAGTCCTCAACAAGGAAATTTAAGTAAACACAGTTATTTGAATAGTCTTTGTGTCATGTTTTATAATTTCATTACATTGGTCCCCTATGTATAATTCTTCCACTGATACCTTTACATAATTTTTCAGAGGTTTGGGGTAATTTTTTCTTGCGACTTCACCACCTGCATCCTGTAGGGTGGTAAGTAAACAGCTTAAAATTATAAATATAGTTGTTATTAATAGTTGCCAACGTGATTGGCCCATCTACCTAACTATTACAAAAATATATACTACTTTTATTAAGGTTCATATAACTTATTACTAACTAGGCCATATACATTACTGTTCCTCCTCTCTTTTCATTGTCCCTTTTATTGAAATGTATCCATTTACATCTTTTTGTGTTTTTGTAATTTAGCTTTTCTTATATTTTCTTCTTTTGTGAATGATTTTTAGTGGTTTTAATTGCTTTAACTAATTTATTATCATCTCTTATGAATATCAGTATATTGGTACCGTTATGTACTTATTATGTGTTAAGTATGTTTATTTAGTTTAGTGTTGTGTAATTTGTAGTCTTTTTCTATAAATATATATATATTGTAGCAGAGCGTCCCAGAGAGAGCCAGGAGAAGTCCTGTTCGGGGTTTATACATCTCCCAGGCTCCTCTCATATACATTCAGAGGTCTCTGAGACATGATCCAGTTTGGATCTTAGTCCTCCTCTCCAGGCTAATTTAAGCTCACCTGAGCAAACAGCCTTTGCTCTCTGCCTGGGACACACAGACAGGGATGGTTTGTGAGGAGCCAAAAGGTTGGTAAAACCCTTTAAAGACTCTTTACAGAAGCTGACAAGCGGTAGGCTTGCTCAGCCTGATAGTTAGAGACGGTGTATGTTATAGTTAGAGCCGAGACACGGCTAGGACTTTTGTTTGTTTATTTCTGTTTTGATGTGTTTTCTGGAAGACTGTGCAGCACCTGTGTATGGACTTGTATTTAAATCAAATAAACCCAGCACTGTTTTCACTACCTCAAGTGGATTTGGTATCTGTGCCTTACTAAACAGCTCATCCCAGGGAGCTTTGTACCTGCTACCTGTCCCCCAGGTTACATATGGTGGATTTCAGCGGGCAGCTGTAGTAAGTTACTACTTAAAAGGCCAGTACCTAGAGTGACGCAGCTGCGAACCTCAGTGTATCATCCTCAAACGGATGGCTTAGTGGAACGCTTCAATAAGACGTTAAAAAGCATGTTAAAAAAGGTTGTGGACAAGGATGGGAAAAACTGGGACTTCCTGATACCATACTTGATGTTTGCCATCAGGGAGGTTCCCCAGTCCTCTACGGGGTACTCCCCATTTGAGTTGCTTTATGGGAGACACCCTCGGGGACTCTTAGACATAGCCAAAGAAACTTGGGAGGGAGAAAAAACACCCCATAAAAGTGTCATTGAGCATATTGCCCAAATGCAGGAGAGGATTGCAGCAATCATGCCAGTGGTAAAAGAACACTTACTGCATGCCCATGCAGCCCAACAGAGAATATACAACAGGGGGGCCCAACTCCGTGTTTTCTCACCTGGTGACAGGGTCCTGGTGTTAGTTCCCACTGTTGAGAGCAAGTTCCTGGCTAAGTGGCAGGGTCCCTTTGAAGTAATTGAGAGAGTTGGGGAGGTCAACTACAAGGTTTATCAACCAGGAAAAAGGAAGCCCGAACAGGTTTACCATATAAACCTGTTAAAACCCTGGAAGGATAGAATGGCGTTAACTGCGAGGCCTCTCCCAGTAACACCTACGGGTACTGAGTCCCCTCTCATCCCTGAGGTCACGATTCCAGACACCCTCTCATATTCCCAAAAACAGGACACTAGGGAATTCCTGATAAGGAATAGAGAGAAGTTTTCAGAGTTACCTGGCACGACTTCAGCAGTTCAGCATGATATTGTTACTGAACCTGGGGTACGTGTCAAGCTCAAACCTTACTGAATTCCTGAAGCGAGGAGAAAGGACATCAGCAAGGAAGTTAAAAAAATGTTGGAGCTAGATGTCATTGAGGAATCCAATAGTGACTGGTCTAGCCCCATCGTGTTAGTCCCAAAACCGGATGGCACGTGGAGGTTCTGTAACGACTTCAGGAAGCTTAATGCAGTGACAAAGTTTGACACATACCCAATGCCCAGAGTAGACGAACTTATAGACCGACTTGGCAAGGCTCGCTATCTTACCACTTTGGACTTGACAAAAGGGTATTGGCAAATACCCCTAACTGGTAGCGCCAAAGAGAAGACTGCGTTCGTGACCCCAGACGGTTCCTTTCAATATAAAAAAATGCCCTTTGGGTTGCAAAATGCCCCCGCGACATTTCAGAGGGCCATGGACAGGACCCTAAAACCCCACCAACGATATGCAGCAGCCTATCTAGATGACATAGTGGTACATAGTACTGATTGGGAGTCTCACTTGCCTCGTGTCCAGGCTGTTCTTGATTCCCTCTTCAAAGAAGGTTTTACGGCAAATCCAAAAAAATGTGCCATTGGTCTAGAGGAAGCCAAGTATTTGGGCTACACTATTGGCCGTGGTGTCATAAAACCACAAGTGAGTAAAATAGGAATGGCCACGCCCTGCAAACAAAAAGCAGGTCAGGGCCTTTCTTGGTATTGCGGGGTATTATAGAAGGTTTATCCCAAATTTTGCAACTATAGCTGCCCCTCTGACAGACCTTACGAAAGGGAAAGACTCTGTAATGGTGAAATGGTCCCCAGTAGCAGAGGAGTCTTTCCAGGTCCTGAAGAAGGCTCTGTGTGCACAGCCAGTACTGTACTCTCCTGATTTCTCCAGAGAGTTTGTGGTTCAGACGGATGCGTCTGATGTTGGTATCGGGGGGTGGTACTGTCACAGGTATACAATGGGGAAGAACACCCTGTCGTGTACCTAAGCAGAAAACTCAATGACCATGAGAAAAAGTATGCAGTCATTGAAAAAGAATGTTTAGCCATAAAATGGGCCGTGGACGCACTCAGATACTATTTGTTAGGGCGCCAGTTTGACTTAATAACTGACCATGCTCCCCTGAAATGGATGGCCCAAAAGAAGGAGACTAATAGACGGGTGAACCGGTGGTTTTTGGCTCTACAGGATTACTCCTTCACCGTAAAACACAGGCCAGGTGTGGAGATGGGAAATGTAGATGCCCTGTCCCGTGTTCACTCCTGTTGGGCCACAGGTGTTCCAACCCTGGGGTTGAAACAAGGGGGGGGGGATATGTAGCAGAGCGTCCCAGAGAGAGCCAGGAGAAGTCCTGTTCGGGGTTTATACATCTCCCAGGCTCCTCTCATATACATTCAGAGGTCTCTGAGACATGATCCAGTTCGGATCTTAGTCCTCCTCTCCAGGCTAATTTAAGCTCACCTGAGCAAACAGCCTTTGCTCTCTGCCTGGGACACACAAACAGGGATGGTTTGTGAGGAGCCAAAAGGTTGGTAAAACCCTTTAAAAACTCTTTACAGAAGCTGACAAGCGGTAGGCTTGCTCAGCCTGATAGTTAGAGACGGTGTATGTTATAGTTAGAGCCGAGACACGGCTAGGACTTTTGTTTGTTTATTTCTGTTTTGATGTGTTTTCTGGAAGACTGTGCGGCACCTGTGTATGGACTTGTATTTAAATCAAATAAACCCAGCACTGTTTTCACTACCTCAAGTGGATTTGGTATCTGTGCCTTACTAAACAGCTCATCCCAGGGAGCTTTGTACCTGCTACTTGTCCTCCAGGTTACAATATATATATATATATATATATATATATATATATATATATAAAATGGTCTCTTAAAATCAGGCTTTACACATTTGCCCTGTATTGTTCTTCCGGCTCGGTCCTGGGCAAGCCTATATAAGACTGGCAGTCCCAATATCCATCCAGATCTGATGAAAAAGTGGAAGCTTTGAAATGCATCATCTGACACGTCCTGACATCACTTCTGGTATGGTTCCACGCTGGTTCCCACACCACCAGGCAGGATTCTGGTCGGCTTATCCATCTACCCTGTCGAAACACTGCTGAATCTGCTGTGACACACCCCGGGGCTTCCCTGAGTGACCAAGGACTATGTGAGTAGTCATTTGGCTGATGTTTTTAATAAATTCCCGTTTGACTCAACTTACTACACTGAGTTTGGTGCACCTTGCTGTTCTTTCAAACAAAAGAGGCACACTAGCCTAGTGCAGTATCCCACAGCATTTATTTAAGATCAACAAGAATAATACTCACAAGCATGTGAAATAAAATGGCTCATCAAGCTCAATCTTAAATAAATGCTGTGGGATAATGCACTAGGCTGGTGTGGCCCCATTTTGTTTGTTTTTTTGTAGTGGCTTCAGGACAGCCCCAGTCCTAGAGGGCAGCAAGGCTTGAAGCATCCCCCCAATGACGTGGTGTCATCTTTTAAACCTGTACCAGGCTATCACACTTATGATCAGGAGACACATTCTGTCATTATTAGCCACCTCTGGTAGATGGAGGTCTGGTTGTGTGTCAGATTAGAAACTACTGGTGAGAGACTAAAGCACAGAGTAGATAGGCTGAGTCTGAGTTCCATTGCCACACCACAGTTTCTGCGTGTGAAAATTTGCATTCCAGGATGGCTGAACAACAGCTGGATAATCTCCCCATCACCACTGATCTTGTCTTCAGGTAGCAGACACAGAGATGGATGCTGAATTGTGATAATCCTCAGGAGCTCCTGTAAACGGACTTTGCTTCAACATTAATCTGATGGTATCTCTATTATTAACTATATACAGTATACACAGGCATATGTGTACAATTCCACCAGGACTCTTGTTGAGCACTTTGCTGATAATACCTGTTTGTACATTGGATGTATGTACTATTATTAATCTTCTTGTTCAATATTTTTTTTATTCAAATAAATTAGAAAGTAGAACATACACAAGAATCCAAACAGTTCAGTGATACAAATATTTAGATCATCAGAGACATAGAAAAGGATGACCGATTATTTTGTTGAGTACAATGGTACAAAGATAATGGAATTCAAGGGTTCATCAAGAAGAATGGGTAGTGGGAGCAGGGTAATCCCCATATTGTGTGGATGACAAAAGTACCCATTACATCTGCAGTTGCAGGCAGTGCGACTGCAAACAGTGGGTAAGAACTTGAGGAGCAGTCATGAAAAGCCATAACCACTGAGCATAAAAAGCAGAAGAAGACATTAAGTAAAAGAGGGAGATGGGGGGAAAGAGAAAAGCTAGTAGAACAGCAAGAAGAAAAAAAAAGATAAAGGGAACGGGACGGAGGCAACACCGGAGCAGGGGGTCATCCGTCTGCTAATACTGGAGGTTTGTAAGACTAGAGCTCCAGGAGCGAGGAGTCAAGGTGCGGAGGGAGAAAATGATCTGCCTAAGGCCTCTTTCACACGGGATGGATCCGTGATTATCCGCCCCGTGAACATCCGCTTGCTCAGCGGGGATCGCTCCGTCGATCCCCGCTGAGCAGGAAGATGACAGGTCCGTCTCTGCACACTGTGCAGGGAACGACCTGTCAGAGCGCCGCTCTCCCCTATGGGAGATCGGATGATGATGGACCGCAGATTCGCCTGGAAAAGTAGGTTTTTCCTCCGTCACACTTTTTCAGATCGGAGCGGGTCGGATGTCAGCGGACATGTCACCGCTGACATCTGCTGCTCCATAGTGGTCTATGGAGCATCCGTTCTGGTCTGCCTAAAAAACTGACAGGTGGACCTGAACTGATCGTTCATGTGAAAGAGGCCTAAGGTTGCCAAAATTTCCCAGGAAAGGAGTTCCCTCTGTTCACAGAGAGCCTGTCCCGGATGGCGGCGATATCAACGTTATTATCAAGCACACACTTCTGGGGTTTTGGTTCTGGTTCTCTTATTTATCTGCATGTTTAGTCACAATCCTGTTTGGAGACTGGAGAGGGACATTTCTCATAACTCATCCAAAGGAGTACTACAGGTATAAGAACACAATGGGGGTTATATACGAAAGGCAAATTCACTTTGCACTACAAGTGCAAACTACAAGTGCAGTCGCTGTAGATCTGAGGAGGAAAATAAAAAAACTGTATTTTAGCTTGCACACGATTGGATGATAAAATCAGCAGAGCTTCCCCTCATTTTAGATCTATCCCTCAGATTTACAGCGACTGCACTTCCAAGTGCACTTTCAGTGCAATTTCAAGCGAACTTTCGTAATTAACCCCCAATGACTTCCTAAGCCCTGTCTCTGCACAGTACTAACAATGGAGGGAGCATAGAAGAAACTGGGAGGGTCTAGCTATAACTGAACTAATAAGCCTTAAACAGTTAGTAAGGACTAACCAAATCACATAGTAGGGAGGGAGAAACCAAATCACATAGTAAACAAGATGAAGTGGCTAGGGTTGCCACTTTTTCTTCAAGCCAAACCCAAACAATTTAGCAGTGCACAGAAAAAAAAAAATTGAATATACACTATAGGATTATAATAGACCTGGGACACCTTTGGGAACTCCAAAGAGAATAGTAATGCCGCACACATGGTGCCCGCTCACCCTCCTGTCAGGCCCTGTTCTGAGCCACATTGCTGTCTGAATAATGTGTCCGGGTTTCAGGTGGACTGAAACATGGACACGAGATTCAAAACCCGCACTGTCCGGGTGAATCCCGGACAGGTGGCAACCCTAGCTGTGGTTCTAATTGAACTGCCAATATATGACAGTTTAGTACTTAATAATAGTTCCCTGATGCAGTTCACTACAACACAGAAGAATTACATAAGTGGGACAGAACAGTCATCTAAATAATTAAGGTATATAAAAAAAACACAGATAGGCTGCATAAATATATAGCCATTCAAGTCAGTATTTAGTAGATGCATCCTTATCAGAAATTGCAGCCTTGAATCTGTTTAAATAGGTGTCTGCAAGATTTTTATACATACATTTTTCTCCATTCCTTTTTGCAAAATTGTAATTGAGTGAATAGTCATTCGCAAGCCCAACCACAAATGGATTGGACTGAAGTTTGCACTCTTAACACTGCTGTTTTTAAGCTATTCTTATGTAGTTTTGGCTCTAGGTTTTGGTCCATTGTCTTACTGGAAGACAAATCTTCTCGCAAGGCTTATCATTCCCTTGAGGATTTCCTTGTATTTTCATGCAGTCATGTTATTAAAAAATGAACAGAGAGCACACTGGCGTAGTGTAAAATCCACAATAATTTTAATCAAATAAAAAGTTTATACTAGGTATAAACTCATATCTCATAAAATCCAAAGTCTCCCATACCAATAACCACAAATCTCTGACTTCCAAACCCTCACAGCCAACATGAGTGCTGCCTCAATGCCTCAATAGTGCAAGATGGCTTACACGTTTAAAGGGGTACCCTTCTCATCATAGCTAATTTTATTATTTTATTATTTTATTTTATTTTTTATTACAGGCATTTATATAGCACCAAAAATGTACACAGCCCTTTACCTATATTGTACATTCACATTAGTTTCTGTCCTCAAGGAGCTTAAAATCTAAAGTCCTTTCCTCACATAGATACACATACTAGCCATACTAGGGCTGATTTAGACAGTATCCAGTTAAACCACCAGTTTGTCTTTGGAATGTGGAAGGAAACCCATGCAATCACAGGAAGAACTGGGCTGTGCAAATTATGGCACATGTTGTTACGAACAGCCTCCACTAGAGTTGCACTTTAATTTATAATGGGGGTACGTGTCAAGAGTGTGTCCATTGCCTACATTTGGTCTAAAAAAAGCTGTTTCTCTTTCCCATTTCAGAAGGTTCGGAGGTATGCTTATGTCTAATTCCTAGTACACACGATAAGAAAATTAGATGAAAAATACCGCTTTCAAAGTGATTGTTTGACAATCTAATCATTAGTACACAACTTTCGAGAGCTGATCATGGCAGTTCATCCAAAATTATTTGAAGGAACAAACAGGAAAAATGTTCTCGTACGATACCAGAACAAACGATTTTCGTTTAACCACTTCAATACCAGGCACTTACACCCTCTTCCTGCCCAAGCCAATTTTTAGCTTTCAGCGCTGTTGTACTTTGAATGACAATTGCGCGGTCATGCTACACTGTACCCAAACAACTTTTTTATCATTTTGTTCCCACAAATAGAGCTTTCTTTTGCTGGTATTCGATCACTGCTGAGGTTTTTATTTTTTGCGCAACATTTAGAATTTTTTTTTTCTCTGTTTCTGTTATAAAATGTTGTAAATAAGTATGTTTTCTCCTTCAATGATGGGCACTGATAAGGCTGCATTGACGGGCACTGATAAGGCGGCACTGATGAGGTGGCACAAATGAGGTGGTACTTATGGGCACTGATGATAAGCACTGATAGGCGGTACAGATGGGCACTGATAGGCGGCACTGATGGGCACTGATAGGTGGCACTGGTATGCAGCACAGATGGGCACTCATAGGCGACACTGATGGGCACTCATAGGCGGCACTGATATGCAGCACTGAAAGGCTGCACTGATGGGTACTTATGGGTGGCACTTATAGGTGGCACGGATGGACACTAATGAGCATGGATGGGCACTGATAGGTGGCACTGATGGACACTGATGGGTGGCACTGATGGACACTGATGGGTGGAACTTCTGGGCATCACAGATCTAGCAGGGATTCATAATGGGCACTGATTTGCATATTTTGGGCACACTGTGGCATCCATAGTGGCCATGGAGGACATACCTGGCCATCCACGTGTTGGGGGGTTCCCTGGTGGTCCTGGCGGCATCCCTGGTGGTCCAGCGTGGGCATCCACGGGGGGGCTGTGCTGATAAACAATCAGCGCAGACCCCCCCCTGTCAGGAGAGCCGCCAATCGACGTGGTTAATCAGTACGTTATTCATCTAAAAAAAATCATTACAATACAACACATTACATCACTTCCGAAGATGTATTATGACGTACACAATTTTTTTATAACTTTAGTAACCTAGTCATTTTCGATATGAGACTAGCATGCAAAAAGAAAAAAAATGGACGATCATTCATCTCGTCACGTGTATGAGGCTTAAGGTAAGATCTGGTAACAAAAGTGTTCATTTGGACATAATTTTATCTTGACCAATTAAATCTTTAGTGTTTTCAAGTTTACAGTCTAGATTTACTCTAGAAATGCATCTGAACTAGTGTTTGATGTTCAGTTGGACCACCACCGGTATCTTTGAAACATGCTGATTTTTCTGGGGTTGTTATATTTTCTAAATGCTGGCACCGACCCTCTCATGTTTGCAGCGTGCTGTTTGCTGTAATACAATTCTAATCCTTCTTCACCTATGCTGTGCAGCAGATATGCTATTTTCTTTTCCTTTGGGTACTTACAAGCACCACTTGCAGATTTTGTTCCCATCTTCTGCAGTTTTCATAGAAGCTTTCTGAGAATATCAAAGGATTTGGAGATATAAACCGCTTTAAGAAAGAAAAAAACAGCACAGGATTTCCCTATCATTCACTATTCCTATGTCATCAGGTTTAACCCTTTTAATGCCACTTATTTTGCAATTCAAGCAGCTGAACCAAATTTTCAGTTTTTCACATGCCCATTGCAGACTTCAAAGGTTTGCGAAAGATCTTCTAAAACCTGTATTTTCTAAAGGTTCTGGACTTATAGAATAAAAAAAAACAACACCAGAGATTTTGTACTATTCAGTAGTTGTACGTTTATTAAAATTATTTTTTATGGTAAATTATACTAAGGTTATTGGCACACAAAGACAACAAACTCTTAAAAATATGCAAATGCTAAACGGTACGCTTTAATGAAAATTAAAGTTACAGAAAACTTAAAAATTAAACAACTTACTGTAAAAAAACAATTACTAATTCAATAATAAAGAGTGGGTTGAAATGATTCTAAAATTGTGGGATCTATAGGCCCATCGCATTATTAAACGTGGACCTGAAATTATTTTCAAACATATTGGCCAACAGACTTCTTCCATATATATTCTGCAGCTAATCCACCTGGACCAGGCAGGCTTGCCCCCCCCCCCCCCAATCGGGAGGCTAGGGACAATACCACCCATGTCCTCAACTTCATCTATGCAGCCTGCACCTCCAAGTGTTCTTCTGCTCTCCACAAATGCAGAGAAGGCCTTCGACAGGATTGCCTGGCAATTTTTGCAGGCCGCCCTCCGCCACATCGGCCTAGGTCCCCACATGTCTACTCTACACCAATGGTGAATGAGCTGTGCTCCAAGTACTTTTACATCTCTAGCGGAATGAGACAGGGCTGTCCCCTCTCTTTGCTCATCTTTATTTATTTATTTTTAACACCGCTATTACTAGTGAAAAAAAATATTTTAAATGAATAAAAATCCCATAAATCTTTCCCATAGATTGTAGACGCTATAACTTTTGCGCAAACCAATCAATATATGTTTATTGAGATTTTTTTTTTACCATAAATATATAGAATAATATATATTGGCCTAAACTGATGCAAACATTTTTTATTATTTTTTTTAATTTGGGGGATATTTATTATAGCAAAAATAAAAAATATTGTTTTTTTTTTCAAAATTTACACTTTTTTTTGTTTATAGCGTAAAAAATTTAAACCGCAGAGGTGATCAAATACCACCAAAAGAAAGCTCTATTCATGGAGAAAAAAAGGACTGTTTGGACACAGCATTGCATGACCGCGCAATTGTCAGTTAAAGCGACACAGTGCCAAATTGTAAAAAGTGCTCTGGTCAGAATGGGGGTGAAATCTTCCAGGGCTGAAGTGGTTAAATTAAACTTTTACTGAGTATGAAACCTTCCCAGGTTCCCTATATGCTTCAGCATTGAATGACTGAAGAACTCAGTCTCCATGATTCCTGTTAATGGAGCAATCCACTCATAGCTCCTCTTGCCGTATGCAGAGACAACAGTCATCGTCATGTGAAGCTGAGGGTTTTGGTCCACGTCACCGCCCCTTTTAGGGAGCTGTTTTGCTTCTCAGTGAACTACAATATTTTTCTAGGAAAGAGATGATGTTAGGTGCAGCCATCTCTTAGGTAAGGACTTCCCCTTTGGAGGGAAGTGGGAGAACCACTAAGTGCAACAGAATAGAAACTGCAGAAAGCTGAGAGTACTCATGATATTAAAGGACTTTACCCTTATGCCGTGTACACACAAGCGTTTTTTTCCGTCGGAATAAACTCTGAAGGTTTCTCCGACGGAATTCCGCTAAAGCT
Organism: Lithobates sylvaticus; assembly: GCA_028564925.1. Lineage (NCBI taxonomy): Eukaryota > Metazoa > Chordata > Amphibia > Anura > Ranidae > Lithobates > Lithobates sylvaticus. The sequence continues at coordinate 143,438,102 of CM053037.1, read as the reverse complement.
GTCTTGCATACACACGGTCACACCAAAGTCCGACTGTCAAGAGCGCGGTGACGTACAACACGTATGACATGACTAGAAAAAGGAAGTTCAATAGCCAGTGGCCAATAGCTTCCGTCTTGTACTTGCTTCAGAGCATGCGTTGTTTTTGGTACGTCGAAACAGCATACAGACTAGCGTTTTTTCCGATAGGAATTGGTTCCATCGGAAAAATTTAGAACATGTTCTCTTTCTAGGTCCGTCAGAATTTTCGACGTAAAAAGTCAGATGGGGCATACACACGATCGGAATATATGATGAAAAGCTCCCATCTGACTTTTTCTGTCGGAAATTCCACTTGTGTGTACACGGCATTCGTTCGGGAGAATGTTCTGGGAATGAACAGGATAGATTTTCACCTTTTTAAGAAACTGAGCACCCATGCCACCACAAGCACCTGAGCTCTAGCAATTCTGAAGGATGTTTATTCTTTTAAAACTTGTCTGAGCCATCATGTTGGAAATGCTGCTTTGTGAAGCAAAGAGTGTTTTCTAACAAGTCATGGTAAAGAAAAGCTGTTAAAATGCAATCTGTACCCAAATGGACATTCTGTATCTGTAAAGGCTCGGCAACAGTGTTGGCTCTGGTTTAAAATGGGGAAGATGACCTGTCAGTTATTTTCTACTGCTGTGGAGTGCATGGGTTCACCTTCTTCTGAAATGTACTGTAAACCTTGTGCCCTACTGTGTCAAAGGGCCTTCTGCAGTGGAACCCTACGGCCAGTTTCCTGGGGCTACCAGTGTAAAGAGAGGCCTCTCAAAGTAAATGTTTGCCTGACAGCACTAAAGCTGGGTAGAAGTGAACCTTGAGTTAAAGCAGTACCTGAACACCACAATCCAAAAGCACAATTTAATTCATTTTTATTATCCAAAGCAAACTCATGTCTCCATGCTTTATTTTGCTGAGAAACCACGTCGTAGCATTTCTGACTGTAGTCATCTTGAGTAAGGGCAGATGATTCATGTAGCAATTACTTCCTAGAATCCATCTGTCCTTAGCTCAGGCATGCAGGCAGGAGGATGTGCTTAGCTGAACAAACCCCTCCACCTCTCCTGAAGATTCCTGGGATGTATGACATAATTTGCCTAGGCATAAAAACTAAGACGTAACTAAAGAAATGTAAAAAAATGTTTAAACAAGTAAATATGATATACTTTCGAATAAGAAGAGAAAAAGCACTCACATTGTCTCATCCGTGAATATTGGGGAAATAATAAAGAAAAAAAGGTTCCAAAGAAAACCTATGGTCGGATTTTAAAGGCACAACAAACACTGGGAGTGCAAAAAAAATAACATTTATTGAAAAATACATAAAGTACAAAGATCAGAGACATGAAAGAAATATGAATAAAAATCATGTATACAGACAACAATCTATACATGATATGAGCCATATTGCGTCTACGCGTTTCGTTGTACACTTCTTCAGGACACATTTGGGGTTCAGTAGTTGCAAGGAAGAGAAAGGGGTCTCACTATCTTGCAAGAGGGTCACATAAATACATATTAGTCACTCAGTAATCAGACAGAAAAATGGTTTCCAATAAAGGAAAGCATACAAAATAGCTTAGGGGCAGAGCAGCTCAACAAAGCCGAAACAAATAGGAGCCACCTGTGGGCTAGTCATCATAAGCGTCTCGATATAGTATTATCAAACAGGGGATGTTAAATGGGAGATTAATATGCCATGGACCATGATGTACAGATCAGAAAAGATCCTTAAGTCACAAAAAAGCTGCAAGCAGAAGCCTGTCTATCAAATATAGTGGATCCAGATCCAGGGTGTCGTAATACCAAACAGATAGATATATTATGGTATCACGAAAATCCCCTGGGAGAGAGTAAAGGACTCTGCACCTCCCGATCCAGCACATGCGCATTGCGTGCAAAGCAGGCCTATGGAAATAGAAGCGGTGGCTGCTTATTGCTTCTTGGGATTGATGACACTCATATCCCAGGGGCCAATGGGTAGCCGTATATTACTTACCTTACTGCGGCGATGTACAACGAAAGAGGACTGTTCTGGTGGACAAATAAGGTAACAGCTAAAAAAAATAACTTTCGATGACTAATGGAAATGTGAGCACCAATGCGGAGGGGGGAACTTAAAAAAGTGGGTGTAACTCTGCTTTAACAACCTGCTGGAAAGGGTTGGCACTGATAACATATTGGTAATAGTCATATCCCAGCCACTAGGGGGAGCCTCTTTAACAACTCAAGCTACAAGTGCTCCGTTCGTATGAAATAGTTTTTGACAACAATGCTTGACTACACAAGACCTTTTTTTATATTTGAAACTGAATTTATAAATGTGTTAGCACTTTCAGGCATTGCAAATACCTGCTATTAATCATTGTTTTTGAAAGGAAGGGACATTTACTGGCAACATGAATTGGTCAGAAGATTTGCACTCCCTAATTCACATTTTAAATGTGAAACTTTAAAGCAAGTAATAACAGTGAGAACACATAAAGTATATTTAATCATGTGTCTTATTAAATTTTGTCTTTGGAGTGTTGCCAACGCATTTTACCCAGTATTCTAGCTAGAATTTCCTTTGTGTATTTCCAGTAGTTAAAATGCTATTTGTGCCCTTATAACAGTATGTTATGCTTGGTGTTATTTCAGGTTTCAATAAAAGTCGCAGAGACCTTTTTTCTGTACACTTGACTCATAAACATTATGCTTATCAGAGATAAAAAATCTTTTTTGCATGATGTACAGTGCAGTATGCATGCTTGTTTTAACGTTGCATAGTAAAATATCTACCAATGCAACCTTGTCCCCTAAGAGGAATCCTGTTTTATTGTTTTGTGTCACTGCTCATTTACAGTGCTTCAAAAGCATTCTCATTTCATCTCCAACCTCTGAATAAATACCATTAATCCATAGCAGTAGTGTACACTTACATAGCTCAGAGCACTTATTACTTGTTTGTATAGCAGTTCTTCACAGTACTTACACCCATTATCGACACTTTGCACTTTACTTACTATTGAATTATATATATCACCGAATTCTTTCATGGCACTGCAGTCAACTGCACTTTTCTGAGCAAAAATAGCAAACGCTATTTAACTGATATACAGGATATACATAGGCTGCTCAGTAATAACAATAATAATCATTCCTAATGTGATCGTGGGAAATAATTTTAAATAAACACGAAACAATCTGGGAATGCAATAACGCTCTAACGGCACTTTTTTTCTGATGGTTATGACTTTTCATTTGAATACCATGTCAATGTCCATGTTTTTCGTAGAATGAACATTCTACTTATGGAATAACTTTAAAAAACTACATGCTCATAAGACTAGCTAGGATTTTGGCTATGAACGAATTCAGTGATCAAAAATTGTTGTTTTCAGAATATTCATTTGATTATCTAAAGATTAAAGGGGACAATTCGACAATCCTTTTTTTTGTTTTGTATTTTTGTTAAAAAAAAATTAGACATAATTGTCATTTTCGTGGCATTGACCCTACCTAGCCAGGATAATGTAAGGGAGGACCATTGAGTCATGAGATTAGTCACCTGTGGCAATAAAGGTAAGTAGTTCAATGTAAAGAGGTCGGATAACGAGGCCATGAGTTGTATCCCCAAGTAAGGGAGTTGATGAGTCACCCAATTGAATAGCAGGGAGGACCTAGCCTGTTGGAGCTCTGGTTGCGATAGGGAAATGTTAAGTGCATTCGATTTCTTGGGGTTGACATGTAGTCCAGAGATCCGGGCAAAGTTATCCAATATAGCTAACAAATTTGGGGCGGAGGTGTGAGGATGTGCCATGAAGATGAGGATGTCATCTGCAAAAAGATCGACAATCATTTATGACCAGAACAAGCTAAAAAAAAAAAAACAATGAAAAAAAATTGTTGAATCCAATGGGAACAAACACATTTCTAATCACTGATTAGAAATGTGTTTGTTCCCATTGGATCCAACAATTTTTTTATCCGTTTTTTTTTTTAGCTTGTTCTGGTCAAAAATTATTGTCGAATTGTCCCCTTACATTTTTAGATAATCAAATGAATATTCTGAAAACAACAATTTTTGAGCAAAATTCTACAGGTGTAAAGCCAGCCTAAGCTTGCGTACAGAAACAGGCAGAGTGCCCTTCTCCGTACACTGTGTAGCAGGCAGTACATTTGCTGCTGCTACTCCTTCCTCTTCCCACCCCAGCTGGCACTGGTTGTTAAAGACACTGTCAGCTTCACAGCCAACAGGCTCCTAGTTACCATTGACTCTGACATTGGTTACAGCCTAATGGGGAAGCTCAAAGACTAGTTTCGGTGGTGACTAGTGCTCAATTATTCATTTTTTCAACATTTCAGGGGGGGGATCAACGCCAACCCCCCCTCTGCGGGAGATGGATGGGAAGGTGGGTTTTCCTAGCCAATCGGGTCTCGGAAACCCATTTCCTAATTGGCTGGGAGGAGAATCAGGAAGACAATAGCAAATATTATGGAGAAGAAAAAACTGCGCCAGGTAAATTAGCTAAAATGTCTATACCATAATCAAAAACAATCCGATTAAGAACTGCTGATACATGACTAGTGGGTAAAATAATAAAACAGTGTAGGAGCACACAAATTCTAATACAAACAATAATATCTGGAGGTGATGGTAATAGATAACTGAGTGGTTAGCAATAGCAACATGTGACAAGAGAGTCCTATATTATATCACACACTAGCCCATGTGTGAATCAACCTGTGGGGATATAAAACAGTTCAAGGGTTGAATGTCATCCTAGGATATGGCTTCCTATTCTTAGGGACCAGGCACTCCAGGTTAAATCTCTTTTCACACCGCTGTGCTCCACACCACACAAAAGTGCCGCCACCAGTATAAATTCTCCTTACCAGATGGTAGGCAAAATCAAGCCATTCAAAATGAGCCCATACAGAAATCCTGACTTCCAAAAGGGGGGGACGGACGTCAAAATAAACGATCTCCCAGCGTCTGCCACTCACACCGGACACAAGACCTCAGACCAGACCCAGTAGAAAATCAGATCCAGAGAGTAGCACTCGGCGGTGCATCAAAATATGGCCAGGAGAGAAAGAAGGCAGACCATAGCATAATACCGTTTAAAACATGTAATGAGTAGTTTATTGGTAAAAAGTACTCACATTAGAAAAGAATAAAAAGCGCATAAGAAGACTCCAAATGGAGTGAACACAGGACGCCGGCCGGCATACAATAAAAACAAACCCTTCCTCCTTCCAGAGACGCTGAACGCGATGACGTCACTGCACGCAAATATTAATTCGCTATTTTCACAAAACTGGGTGGGCTCAGGGTGCAGTGCTCTGCGCCCTGAGCTCACCCTTTTTTTAAAGCCAATTAGAGCCTCAGGCTCTAATCATGTGCTTAAAAAAAAAAACATTGGACCCTGCAGGTAGATTAGGGGCCGGACGCATGGATTAGGGGGGGCGGCGCCCCTCTGCCCCATATGGATGGGCCGCCACTGACTAGTTCCCGAACAGGTGCACTCTCTCCTAGTGATTGACTGCAGGAATTGGGTAGATTCTATTGTCAATAATAGGCTGTGTATTGGCTATGGATCCACCCACCACCTGCTGTCAGACACAAGGGGAGCCGACTTGATATGAATCCCCATCAGGCTCTGACCACCCAGCTTCAAAATCCTCAACAACAGGAGGGAGCTCAGCTACGCTGAGAATGGAGTGTGTGTATGGACAATCAGGTTTCAGTGTGCCCCTGAACGTGGCGTGTGCCTGATTCATGAACCTGTTTAAAACAGGTCCATGGATTTGTTGCCCAAGCCAACATTTGTCACGCGAAGGCACAATAGAATTCTAAAGAGAATCTTAGACGTTCTTTATAAATTACTGTGTATTTACTGTTTTACTATACTGTTTTACTATACTGTGTATTTACTAATTACTGTAAGTGTATTTGCTTTAATGCATTTCATGTTTTGGAAGCTATTCAAGTCTTTGCAGTATTTTTGAAGATAAAAAATAAACTGATGATGACCTAGGAGTGGAGACAAGCAAATGTGTTAAAATTGACTATGCCATGGATTCATGTGGTTCTCCCTGTTCATATAAAAAAGATCAAACTCCTTACTGGGGATTCATGTCATTTGAATTCAAGCTCTGTGCAGAGTTTTCAAGGGGCCAATTACATACTGTAGAAAGGGGATAAGAATTATTGGTAGAAACCAGGTGGTGTTGATATGGTTGCAAGAATTAGAATTGTGTCAGTTTAGAAGGAAACTGAAAAATTATATTAAAAGGCCATAAAAATATATCATACAGTCATATTGTACACCACATCTTGTTTATTGATTAGCTTTGTCTTTGAACAATAGGTTTTGTTTTCTATTCAGTACTCTTTAGGGGCAGCTACATTGCCTATTCCAGTGGTTTGCACTAAGCATACAGAAACATCAGGATTTTTGGGGTGTTGGATTTAAATCAACTAGACATTTATTGTTAAAGTATAGGTAAACCTAATCATTAAAATATCATATAAGTTTTAACTGGTTAATATAATTTCAAAAGTACATGCTGTTAAAAAAAAAATGCTGGCCAAAGGTCACAAGCATTCTCCCAGCTATATTGAATTGTCCCTGTATTTTGTCTAATATGAATATTTCCTATGATCATGAGCTCCATCTAGTGGCCATAGTGTTGTGTTTTTCTGAAATACCTCAATCAGGAAAATACTGTATTATGGCCACTAGGCTGAGCTGATGATCGTAGGAAATAGTCATATTAGACAAAAAAGGGAGAAAATTCATCACAGCTGGGTTAATGCTTGTGACATTAGTTCAGTGATTTATTTTTATTTTTAAATAGACCCCTTAGTGATCCTAAAGTGCTTGTTCAGACACTTCCTTTTATAGGGTAACGTTCTGTTCCTGTCATCCATTTGTGCATTGCATTGTCATCTTGGCTTTTGATGGAGACTACCAGTGGCCATTTCAACATACATTATGCCTACTTGGTCCACTGTTGTCACCATGGGAAACCCACCCTGAGAAATGTGAGCAGAAATTGCTGCAGTACATGCATGTAAGAGGCTGCATGAGATCTGCAACCATGAGATGTAACAAAAAAAAGTCAACATTTGCTGAAATAAGAAAAGAGCACTTTGACATTGTTATGCAGGAATAATACAAAAATATTATGTACAAAAAAGTTCAAGGACATATACTGTATCTTATCACATCATTGTGTGTTTATTCAGTAGACTTTTTTTTAGGATGAGTCTGCACTAGAAGGGTTTTCATTGTCTTAAGGGCATCAATTAAACAACTGGTATAAGATTTAAAAAGAAAGTTTGTTATTTTTTTTAGATTTTTTAGAGGCTGTGGATAGTAGAAGGACACATTTATTTATTCAAATGTATCTAGCCAGGGACGTGGATCACACCATTATCATAGACATTGACCCATGTGGCAGACAGCGTGTTAGAGAAACTGAAGATATTATTTCATAAGCTACAGATCTTTTTTTTCCTAGTGTTTTGTATGTCCTAGTTAGGAAAACTAAAGTAAAACTAAAGACAAAATAGTTTTGACTATTTTGGATAGAGGGTTTTTATTGCCACCTGTGTCCCTTTGGGGAGAACTCCCTTTATTTCTTGTCTAATAGTTAAAACAAGCAGCGAGAGGAAATCCTCTAGTGTCACACATTGTGAAATTTCCCCTCTATTCCTGTTCTGGTGACAAACCAAAATTTGGGATTTTTTTTTTTTAATCACTTTCACTCTTGTTATAATAGTAAACAGGATAAATACTGTAGAGAAGGCGACTCTCTATTCACAGACCTGACACGTTATAATACCTCTCTACTCTAGCCAAAACTTAAAAAAAAAAAGTTGCCTTTAGCTACACATCAACTGTTATTTCCTGTTGTGCCTGAGTGAGGAAAATACTCTCCAATGGGGACATAAAAAGCAACAAAAAATGAAAATATTTTTTTGTAGAGAGGATAAAACTTATATCAGGATTTTATTACTTTTTCAATTTTTTGAGTATTTTCACGTCACATTTATTCATGTAAAGAGAACATTAGTCCTGCTTATCAGATTTGCAGTGAGTATAGTGTCACTACTGTGCTGTTCACTGTTCTCCTTGCTGGAAAGAAAGTTGTACACGAGGATCTGCAGTACAAGGATCTCCCTGCGTTTGTTTTATTCATTCTGTGGATCTGTGCTTCCTCCGCTTCTGCTGCTGCTCTTTGACCATTCCCGTACCAATCATCAGTCATCAAGGGGGTAGCTCTGAAATGAATACGCAGGGTCTTGCCTCTACCAAGATGATCACCCCCTTAGAAAAGACTGTATGTGAAATAAGGCATGGTGCGTTAGTAATGGGGAAAAGTTCAGCTGCATGGACCCTATTGTTGACTAGACATTTGCCCTTTGCATGCTATCTTTGGGAGCAACTTCTACAACTTGGGTACTCAATAAAGTGTACCTTTCAGTAATTTTAGTAAATTAAAAAAAGTTAAAAAGAAGAAAAGTTAAACCTTTTATCATTAAAAAGTATTTCCTCCCCCCTCGGTATTTAGACTGCAACACTGTAAGAAAGTCACAAGATTAGAAGTTGCAGCAGAGGTGTAAACACCTGGAGGTGTAAACCTGGCCAAAAAGCATGCTGTGGTCCTTCCAATGACAAAATCAGATCAAGGTGGACTATTGGGAAGCATAGCGACTTTAATAAAGGAGTAAAACAGCTTACCAGGACAATGGGCCCACAAAGATTTTTAAAGTTAATTATGAGGATGCATCATTATACTCTAGAAAACTAGAAGAACATAATATTCACTTGATTAGATCTAAGTGAACCTAAGTGCCTTTAATGAGTTCAGTTTTACAAAAATGGTGTGTGCCCACCAGAAATTATTAGTATACAGGATATACTGTATTTTGTGCCAACAGCTTGCACAGCGCTTTATAAAATGAATGCAGGCAGTACAGTTTGCAATATAATTCAATACAAAGGGAATCAGGGGGGGCTGCTCATTGGAGCTTACAATCTAAAAATAATGTTTGGCCTAGGATACAGATACCTCACAGTGACTCTGTAGAGAAAAAAAAAACAACATTTATGAATACATGTCAAAGCTGGGTTCTACTGGATCCTAGGCCTAGTAATAGTTGTTACATCATAGGACCAACTGTTTGTAGTGTCCCCTCCAATTTTTGAGCTCAGGTGAAGAGCACTGTTAATGCTACAACATACAAAGCAATTTTAGACAATTGTGCTCTTTCAACCGACTGTCCCTTTTCACAAATCCAGGTCCATAAAGACATGGTTTGATGAGTCTGGTTTGGAGAAACTTGACTGGCCTGTACAGAGCCCTGACCCCAACCCTTTAGAATGAATTGGAGCACTAATTGCAAGCCAGATTGTGTTGTCCAACATCAAGATCTGACCTCACAAATGCTCTTTTAGCAGAATGGGCACAGATTCCCACAGACATGTCCCAGAAAAGTGGAGGCTATTGTAGCCACAATATAGTGGAGTGTGGACAACCACATAATGCCTATGGATTTGCAATTGGATGACCAACAAGTTTAAATAGATGTGAAGTACATGCCTAGGAACTGTAAGGAAAGCTCTGCTGGGCCTAGTAGTTCCTCGTTGGTGCGATCGCGTGTGCGGGCTCGAGCGGGTGCGCGAGCGACTGCGCAAGCGCGGAATCGAGCGGGTGCGCGTGCGCGGGCACGGACGGGCGGGCGCACGGTCACTGGCGCCGAGCGGGCTATTTAAACCAGCCATCTCCATACAATCCTTGCTGCCTGATCTACAGCGTCCCGCTTGTGAACTCCTGAACCTCTCTGTCTCTGTACCTGTGACCCGGCTTGCCTCCCTACCTGCTCTGCTGTCTGCCTGCCTCGATCCCGGCTTGTCCACGACCATCCTCTTGCTTATCCCCTTGGCTTATCCGCAGTGTGCTCCACAGTTACCGAACACGGCTTGTCTGACCATTCTGTGCACCTGTCCTGAAGTGCCCTACCTTGCTGCTGGTTCCTGTTGTCCGCTGCCTGCTGGTTCCTGTGACCACTTACCTGCCAGTTCCTGTTGTCTGCTGGTTCCTGTTGTTCGCTGCATGCTGGTTCCTGTTGTCCGCTGCCTGCTGGTTCCTGTGACCACTTACCTGCCAGTTCCTGTTGTCTGCTGGTTCCTGTTGTCCGCTGCCTGCTGGTTCCTGTGACCACTTACCTGCCAGTTCCTGTTGTCTGCTGGTTCCTGTTGTCCGCTGCATGCTGGTTCCTGTTGTCCGCTGCCTGCTGGTTCCTGTGACCACTTACCTGCCAGTTCCTGCTGCCTGCTGGTTCCTGTCACCTGCTGTATGCTGGTTCCTGTTGTCCGCTACCTGCTGGTTCCTGTGACCTCCTACCTGCCAGTTCCTGCTGTCTGCTGGTTCCTGTCACCTGCTGTCTGCTGGTTCCTGTCACCTGCTGTCTGCTGGTTCCTGTCACCTGCTGTCTGCTGGTTCCTGTCTCCTGTTGCCTGCTGGTTCCCGTCATCTCTTGTCAAGACCTGCTGATCCACCTGTAGCTGTTGATCCTGCCAGACACTCGTGCCTCCTTTGACTCCTGCGCCCCCTGTCTCCACTATCAGGGGCCGCAAGTCTGGGACGTAAGAGAGGTCTCCCACTGCAATCCGGACTCGCCACTAGGCACGTGACAGTATCAGGCAGCCACGACCGAGTCCGGGCAGGGAGCCTCTCCAATGGAAGAACTCCGCCTACATCTAGCAGGCTTGTCCCAAGCGGTCAATAACCTCCAAGAAGGCTACACACGCCTTGAGGAACATGTCCTTGCCCAAGGACCCCCCGTTGCCTCGGCCAACCAGCCTACTCCACCGACAGTCGTGATGCTACCCCCGGAACCACGAGTACCCGCACCTGAAAAGTTCTCTGGTGAGCGTAGCAAGTTCAGGACTTTGCGTAACGCCTGTGAGCTGTTCTTTGCCCTTCAGCCTCAAACATTCTCTTTGGAGGCCACCAAAGTAGGCTTTGTGATTTCCTTGCTCCAAAAAGACCCCCAGCTCTGGGCCCACCGCCTTCTTGAACAGAAGGCCGCGGAACTGACCCACTTAAGTACTTTCTTTGACGCAATGGCCCGAATTTATGAGGACCCACAGCTCTCCGCCACGGCAGAGACTGCCCTCCATGCCCTACTACAGGGGCGCAGGCCCGCAGAGGACTATGTTGCTGAATTCAGGAGATGGAGTGCTGACACTAACTGGAATGACGCGGCCCTCCGCAACCAGTTCCGGTTGGGGTTATCGGACCCCCTGAAGGATGAACTTGCTAGGGTGGGGGTTCCTCAAACCCTTGAGGAGCTCATTAACCAGGCCATACGGATTGACAGGCGCCTATGTGAGCGACGGTCCGAGAAAGCTTCGGTTCCGCCCCGTCCCACTTGGATGCTGCCAAAGGTACCCTACTTCTCCAGGGGTCCACCGCCGGCTCGATCTCCTGCGTCCACAGAAGGATCAGAACCCATGCAGTTGGGTATGCTTCGTCCGGCCCTCACCCCTGAGGAACGACAAAGACGCCGCCGGGACAATCTGTGCTTGTATTGCGGGGAGCCGGGACACTATGTGAGATCCTGTCCAGCTAAGATCCGTAAGTGGCGCCTACCTTCAGTTGACCAGATTCTGGCCGTTACTGACACCTCTGCTCACCTTTCTATTCTGTTGCAGCTCCCCAGAAGGAACATTTCGGTCCCCGCCATTATTGATTCGGGAGCCTGCAGTTGTTTCATGGACTCGGCCTTTGCTACAGCTCATTGCATCCCTCTGCAACCCAAGACCCAAGGACTGCAGATACACCTGGCCGACGGCTCGGCCATTCGGTCCGGGCCTGTCACTCAAGAAACCCAGCCTATCTCGGCATGCATAAACCACCTCCACCAGGAACTTCTGCGTCTGGACATTATTTCTTCCCCACTGTTCCCAGTCATTCTGGGTATGCCTTGGCTCCGTGCTCATAATCCCTGCATTGATTGGTCTACCAAGGAGATTACCTTTTCTTCCCCCTACTGCTCCCAGCACTGCCTTCCTAGGACCAATGCTCAACCAACCACCTTAATGTGCCTGGACGACGAGACCCGCCAGTTGGTTCCCAGGGCCTACCACTCATTTATGGACGTTTTCAGCAAAAAGGGGGCAGAGACCCTTCCTCCTCATCGGGTTTACGATTGCCCCATTGAGCTTCTCCCCGGGGCTGAAGTACCCTTTGGGAGGATCTTTCCTTTGTCCGAACTAGAGCTCTCCGCCCTCAAGGAATACATTGATGACAATCTTCGAAAAGGCTTTATCCGTTCCTCTACATCGCCGGCCGGAGATGGCATCTTCTTCGTGGAGAAAAAGGACCACACCCTTTGGCCATGTATTGATTACCGGGAGTTAAATAAGGTGACCATCAAAAATCGCTACCCCCTACCGTTCCAGAACTGTTCCAGAGGCTGGGGGCAGCAGTCATCTTCACCAAGTTGGACCTCCACGGGGCTTATAACTTGGTTCGCATCCGGAAGGGCGACGAATGGAAGACCGCCTTCCGTACACGATTCGGGCATTTCGAATATCTTGTGATGCCTTTCGGACTCTGCAATGCCCCCGCCACGTTTCAACATTTCATCAATGACATTTTTCGAGACTACTTGGACTTGTTCGTGATCATCTACTTAGATGACATTTTGATTTTCTCCTCTTCTATTGACAGTCACCGTCAACACGTCAAGTGGGTGTTGGAGCGACTGCGGCAACATGGTCTGTATGCTAAGCCCGAAAAATGCGAGTTTGAGCAACAGAGCATACAGTTTTTGGGGCTCATTATATCTGTCGAAGGCATCAAGATGGATCCCCAGAAGATCTCCGCTATACTTGACTGGCCTGCTCCGGTGGATAAAAAAGGAGTACAGCGGTTTGTGGGGTTTTCCAACTTCTACCGGAAATTTATTAAAGGCTTCTCAGCCATCATTTCCCCTATCACGCAACTAACCCGACAAGGGATTCAGTTCCAGTGGACGACCGAAGCCCAATCCGCCTTTGTTGCCCTCAAGAAACTCTTCACCTCCGCCTCCGTGCTAAAGCACCCCGATCCGGCTCTCCCATTCGTCTTGGAGGTTGACGCATCAGAAATCGCTGTCGGGGCGATACTGTCTCAGAGACAAGGCCCCAAGGCCCTTTTGTTCCCTGTTGGATTTTTCTCCCGTAAGTTGACGCCTCCCGAGTGGAACTATGACGTAGGCGATCGAGAACTGTTAGCAATCAAGGCGGCATTGGAGGAATGGCGGTACCTTTTGGAAGGAGCGCCCCATCCAATCCTTATATATACAGACCACAAGAACCTGGAGTCCTTGAAGGCCGCAAAAAGACTAAAACCACGCCAGGCCAGGTGGGCGCTGTTCTTCTCTAGGTTTGCTTTCCATGTCACCTATAGGCCGGGCTCCAAGAATACCAAGCCCGATGCCCTGTCACGGATGTTTACTGACCCTAAAGAGCCTAACCCACCTGACACCATCCTAGCCGCAGAAAATTTCCTTCTTCTTCAGGAAGACTTATTAAGTCGGATCAAGCAGGCGTTTAGGGAAGACCCTCCATCTGCCGAGTCGGGAGTTTCAGCCAAAGATGGCCTATTTTGGTCCAACGGTAAAATTTTCATCCCAGAAAGTCTTCGGGTCACCATACTTGGGCTCTGCCATGACCATGTACTGGCTGGACACTTTGGCATTGCCAAAACCATAGACCTGGTCCAACGTACATTCTGGTGGCCTCAACTTGCAAAAGACTGCAAAAAATATGTGGAGTCATGCACCACTTGCACCCGCAACAAGAGCTGCAAAACCAAGTCCTGGGGGCTACTCAAACCCCTACCTGCCCCGGAAAGACCATGGAAATTGATTACCATGGACTTCATTGTGGAAATCCCTCCCTCTGAAGGCCATACGGCCATCTTCGTGGTAGTGGACCGGCTATCCAAAATGGCCCACTTCATCCCCATGAAAGGAACCCCTTCGGCACCAGAGACGGCCCAAGCCTTCATTAAAGGAATTGTTAGACTTCATGGGGTTCCAGCTAACATCATCTCGGATAGGGGCGTTCAATTTACATCCCGGTTCTGGAAGGCTCTCTGCAATTCTCTTGGCATCGAATTATTCCTATCTTCCGCATACCATTCACAGACAAACGGGCAGACAGAAAGAACAAACCAAACTCTGGAGCAGTACCTGCGTTGTTTTTCGTCCTTCTCCCAACAAGACTGGCTCTCTCTGTTACCATTGGCTGAATTCGCCTACAACAACTCCACCCATTCCACTACCAAGCAGACCCCGTTTTTTTGCCAATTATGGTTACCATCCGTCATTCCTGCCTAATTCAGTACCCGAATGCTCCATTCCTGCTGTTCTTGAGACTGTGGATTTTTTTTCTTCTAATAATAAGTTGTTGCAGGAAACTATGACTCGGGCACAAAACCTCAATAAAGAGGTCTTCGACAGGGGCAGACGGGGGCAACTGGTCCTGTAACCTGGAAACAAAGTATGGTTGTCCACAATCAATCTTCGGCTCGCTTGTCCATCTAGGAAGCTAGGCCCCAGATTCTTGGGACCCTTCGCAGTTAAGCGAAAAATCAACGAGGTGGCATATGAGCTGGAGTTGCCAGAATCACTTCGGGTACACCCGGTTTTTCATGTTTCGCTCCTAAAGCCAGCAGTTTCCAATTCTTTTCCTGGACGATCCACAGATCCCCCAGCTCCCATAATGGTCAACGGGGAAGAAGAATTTGAGGTGGAAACAATTGTGGATTGCAGGAAGAGGAATAATCAGGTACAGTACCTCATCAAGTGGAAGGGGTACGGTGCAGAAGAAAACTCATGGGAACCTGAAGCCAACTTGCACGCCAGACACTTGATCCAGGCTTTCAAGAGATCTCACCCTGAAAAACTGTCCCAGTTGGGCATCCGGAGGCTGCCCCTTGGGGGGGGGGGCAATGTAAGGAAAGCTCTGCTGGGCCTAGTAGTTCCTCGTTGGTGCGATCGCGTGTGCGGGCTCGAGCGGGTGCGCGAGCGACTGTGCATGCGCGGAATCGAGCGGGTGCGCGTGCGCGGGCACGGAAAATTTTTCTAACAGTGGGAGGGGATTAAAACTTGGGCCTATGGACAGAGTCCAGGAGTCAGAAATATGTAACATACATAGTGTAGGGGACTGAGTTGGGTAACATACACAGTGAAGGGGTACAGGTTGGGTAACGTACATTATGCAGAGGTCTGAGTTGGGTAACATACATAGTGAAGGGGTCCGGGTTTGGTAATGTACATCATGCAGAGGTCTGGGTAACATACACAATGAAGGGGTCCGGGTTGGGTAACGTACAACGTGCAAAGATCTGGGT
Organism: Lithobates sylvaticus; assembly: GCA_028564925.1. Taxonomy (NCBI): domain Eukaryota; kingdom Metazoa; phylum Chordata; class Amphibia; order Anura; family Ranidae; genus Lithobates; species Lithobates sylvaticus. The sequence continues at coordinate 143,422,673 of CM053037.1, read as the reverse complement.
TGGGTAAGCTACAGTACATAGTGCAGTAGTCTGGGGGGGGTGGGGGGTAACACACATATTAATGGGGTCTTGGGTGTGTAATAATACAAAGTGCAGAGATACATGGCTATATCCCCAGAGACCTTTGTGCCATTCCTATAACTCCCTTGGTTTCCAACTGCCATTTGGAAGGCCACTCTACTCCTTCTTGGTTTCTTGCCCTCCTCCCTCCAACCTGTCCTCCTCACTCCAATGACCCAAACCTCGTCCCACCCTGCTCCATACTCCACCTTTAGTACCTGCAAGCCTGGTCATCAATGGTAAACAGTGCTGTCACTATTGCGACTGCTCATGCATGCCACCCCTTCCCATACATCTCTCTGTGGTGGAGTTAGGTAGACAGCATGTCATGGAACACATGTTTACAAACCTTCTGGAGATTGTGACTACTAGACCTTAGTAGTGACCAGGCAACGTGAATGAAATGCCAGCATTGTCGGGTGATTTCCGGAAAGTTCTTAGGTACGGTGATGCCTGGTGTTCACACCCATATAATATGTGTCTGCAATCTATGTTGCTACACCATGGAACATGATTATCATAGAGGGAAACATAAGAACAACTACTCTAGACAGAAGAAAAATCTGAAAATAAAGTGAAAGAACTAAAGAATAACCAGGCCAGACTAAAGTCATATAGAGCTCTGAGGTAGTCAAGAATAAATTTATAGCATGAAAATTACATGAAGTAGGTGGGGTTGTACTTGAAGAGAAAAAAAAGCATTTAATCTAAAATGATTGCAGCGTTGAAAGTATAAAAGGTGGATTTAACCTTTATATAGCTGACTAGGCACAAGTTCTGCCAGGAGTAATTTACAATTATAGCTGAACATCATTTTAAAATCTGCTCACAGCTATTTCAAAAACTAACCCCAAAATAGCCATGGCTCTCCAGCAGAAAATGTACACTAAAATATATACTTAATTATAGTGCATAGTTTGTCCGTGATCCGAATTTTATTTTTATTGGTTTATAGAAGATCTAAGCAAGTTTTATTAAAACTGTATATTTGCAGAAGAGACTTGGAGGCAAAAGTAACAATGTCCTAAAAATGTATAAATTCCAATATGCAGCCTATGGTGTAGTGCTTTTAGTAGTCGGCTGTATTTTTAAACAGAAGATCTAACTGCAACCTTGACTTCTGTAGTCAGATTAAAGGAGAACTACAGGCAACAATCACAGTTCATTAATCAATATACAGCGGAACCTCGGATTACGAGCATAATTCGTTCCAGGAGAATGCTCGTAATCCAAAGTACTCGCATATCAAAGTGAGTTTCCCCATTGAAGTCAATGGAAACACATTTTTTTTATTCCGCATTGACTTCAATGGCATGCCACACCGCATGCGGCCGGAGGTGGGGGGGGGGGGGCGCCGGAGAGCCTCGGAAACGATCGGAAAGGCCCGAGCACACCTCGGCTGGCCTCAGGAAATCTCGGAAAGACTCAGTTCCCGAAGTTTGCCGAGGTCAGCTGAGCATTTCTAAACGCGCATTTCTGAACAGCGCCGATTGGCTCCGGCGCCCCCCCCCGCCTCAGGCCAAACACGATACTGCACACGCTTTGGCCTGAATCATGCTCGATTACAGTTTTTAAAAATACAGTGCTCGTATTGCGAAACACTCGTTAACCGCATTACTCGCAATCCGAGGTTCCACTGTATACAGTAAAAAGCTACTTAACTGTACAGAATGCAGACGGAGGGGGATGCATCAGCCTCTGCATTCTTCTTGCCGTTGCCTTTCTTGAAAAAGTGCTCCTTTTTTTTTTTTTTTTTTTGGGTGGGGGGAGGGGGGTGTAGGAGGGTGAAATGAAGAGGTAAACAGGGGGAAGGGAGATTTATAGAGGGGAAGGGAAGGCCCTGAGGGAAATTACCTGAAGGCTTACATACAGGAATAATAGGTTTACGAGATAAAAGAAAGGGGTCCCATGGATATAATGGATCCGAGACGAGGATGTTATTGAGAAGTGAGATATTAAGTTTCGAAAGCGGAAGTCTCGCATTATCTGTTTATTTTGCCTGTCTAGAACGGCTGTTTTATCCCGTGTATGATGTTTATTTTTCTCGTTTTACTGTACTTCCTCTTATTGTTTGAAAGAAAAAATGAATAAAGTTTAAAATGGGAAAAAGTGCTCACAGCAGAGAGAAGCTTCAGCTATGAATCGGCCATCTCCTTCATAGCTGTTGTCAGATTTGCCACAGCAAGAGGGGAGGAGGGGCAGGTGGCACTTATAACTAGGATTAGAAAGCACTTAGAAATATGGCACAAAGTAGAACATGTACTTTATTCCATATGGGACAAAACTAATAAAATATAAAAAATGATAAATAAAAAATGATTATGCTAGATCTTATTCAACCCTTTCACTGCCAGAGCCTTTTTATGTTTTTTTTTTTGCACAAGTTTTCTAAAAATGTAGGCCTGAAGATTAGTTAAAGCCCCCAAATATTATATATTTTCTAAAAGCAGACACCCTGTAAAATAAAATAGTGGTAGATCAAATTTTTCTTCACACAATATTTAACAGTTTATCAAGCGCCAGATTGCAGTAAAAAAAAAAATGTATTAAAGCTAATTTTTTTGGGCACACAGTCGCAATATACTGTATTAACCATTTTTTTGTAACATATAAAGGATGAGGTTACTCCGCGTAAATAGGCGCTGAACATGTCAAATGATAAATTTGACATGTTCAGCGCTGCAAAATGACAACAAACTTCTGTATGCAATTGGGCGACTGGGGGGTTGGGACTTTAAATGAAGCAGGCAGGTGTAAAACATTTAGATTTATTAAAAAAAGAAAAACAATCAATGGTAAGTTGCATGAAGGTAGTCATGGGTACACCAAGGAAAGCAATGTTTTCCATTCAATAGATAAATATACAGCAATGACAATTGACCACAATAATACAAAATCACAGTTGCAAGTGATCATTGAATAAAATAAAACAGTAATTGGCATAAGACATGGCATATAATAGCTCTATGCATTTCGTGGATTCATCCACTCTTCAGGAGCATGCACGTGGAAAACTGAATGCTGTAATATAGTAGCGATATCTATAAGGTCTGACCCTGTCACGGGAAGGAGGTTTAAAATAAGGTAATTATAGATAATGATGCCTAGGATAAACCCCCTGAAACCACTCTCAAAAATACTTACATAATCTTTGTGTAGTAACAGCAATGAGCCAACATGGGTCAGATTAACCCCATTAGGGGTATCACTGGAGGGAACTGAGGTGGTGAAGGCAGACCATGGCTGAGCAGAGATAATTTCCAAGAAAGGAAAATTCCAAAAGAAGGGATGGTCAAAAATAACCATGTGTGCTAAGGACAGAACATAAGATATAAAATAGGTTGGGAACTCATTGTGTCATACAATATATAGTTGTGTCCTAAACTTGGTAAAGGATAGGATAATGAGATGCTAATGAGTGTGAAGGTGGAAGCCCCTACAGATCATCTGTTTGGCGTTGGCCAGGCATATTGGCCAGAAAATTATTGCTCTTGCTCCAGCGTGCAGGGCGATATGTAATGTGTATCGCAAGCAACGTTTTTGTATGTAAGCGCCCCCAGTGGGGGCATTTACATTCTTGTGTGAGTGTAGTCTGGGACAGACTTAAAAAAATTGGGGGGAGGGGGGTTAAGTATTTAGGTGTAACTTTATTTTTAAACATTTTTCATTTTCACTAAAACAGTATTTATAGTGCCTTGAAAAAGTATTCATACCCCCTGAAATTTTCCACATTTTGTCATGTTACAACCAAAAACTTAATTGTACAATGACCCTAAACCATACAGCCTGAGCTATAATGGAATGGTTTAGATCAAAGGATTTTCATGTGTTAGAATGTCCCAGTCAAAGTCCAGACCTAAATCCAATTGAGAATCTGTGGCAAGACTTGAAAATTGCTGTTCACAGACTCTCTCCATCCAATCCAATCCAATCTTTTGCAAAGAAGAATGGGCAAAAATGTCACTCTCTAGGTGTGCAAATCTGGCAGAGACATCCCCAAAAAGACTTGCAGCTGTAATTGCAGTGAAAGGTGGTTCAACAAAGTATTGACTCAGGGGGGCTGAATACAAATGCACACCACACTTTTCACATATGTACTGTATTTGTAAAACATTTTGAAAACCATTTATCCTTTTCCTTCCACTTAACATGTATGTGCTACTTTGTGTTGGCCTATCACATAACATCCCAATAAAATATATTTACGTTTTTGGTTGACAAAATGTGAAAAATGTTAAGGGGTATGAATACTTTTTCAAGACACTGTATATTCCATAGGAGACAGTCTCCTATATAATATTTTTAAGGCAGGTTTTCTTTCATTAGACATCAGGGGTCTTTTAGACCTCTGATGTCTCACCTACCTTCCATTGAAGTTAGCGGAGTGCAGATTGGGTTCCCTTAACTTCTTCCCTGGCCTCCAAAGAGGTGCTAAGACCATGTAAGGCATAATGCCTATCTAACTGATTGAATAAGTCTGGATGACTAAATTATGGCCACTAGATAACACTAGATGAGCATAACTGAGACAGGTAAAAAAAGTCTTAGAAAAGCTGGCAAAACCATGATTTGTGTGTTGCTACTGTCTAATGTCCTGTAGGAGGTCAGGGATATTCTCTTCCTTACTACTGTTGATAATGAGTGACAAATAACATTCAACACATCATTATATGAATCCTGGATTGCAGTAGTGAATGTTTTTTCTGACTGACAGGCTTAAAGTAGAGATAAAGCAGCAGGGGAGTCTTCATAAATGTTTGAATTTATGCATTTTAATGTTGCATTCTAAAAGCATTAATACAGATTGTAATACATTTAAATCTATTATTGTAAATACGTTATTAATTGTTCCTCTTTTAATTCTCCCTCCTTTGCTGCATAATTGGATACTAAGTGTGGAAAGAGAGAAGACTTTTAATCCTCCTGATATTTATGTATGCTTTCAAGAAAACTTGTACTAATTGAAATATGGGGATTGCGTAGCTGACCTCTTCTTCTGAAAATGATATCTACCTAGCTATTATTCTGTAGAACCACACAAATTGTTTATTTCAAATTCAATCCTTTGGAGAGCTCCACTGGAGCACAGAGTACACACTTTTCCTAAAATGGAATGGAGAATGCACAGTGCATGTCTCGAAAAATTTTGACAAGTTGGACTGCAGTTTTGTGGGCAATATAGTAGACTGCCAGGGAGAGCTGAAGTAGAATAAACTTCAATATAAGCAGCAGTGTTGGCTGGTGCTCAATTTTTGGGGGGCGGCAAACACACCCCCGCCAGGTCCGCACTCCCCCTATCCACGATCGTGGCTTCCCCGGCTTTTCCTCCCGGCTAATCCAGTCTTAAGTTCCGCCTCATGTCCTGATTGGCTGGGAGGAGAAGTCGGAAGACAATAGCGAATATTGATTTGCTAATGTCACAAGTGGGTAAGTTCGAGGCGGAATGCTCTCCTTTTTTAAGTCAATTAGAGCCTCAGGCTCTAATAATGGGCTTGCAAAAAAATTAACTCATAGAAACCTACTACCTACAGCGCCCCACATGGAAAAATTTGTGGGCAGCGTCCCTGCGCCACTTATGGACTGGCCGCCCCTGATAAGCAGGACTTTTTCTCAGTGGGTATGTGGTGGTATGCAGTTGATGCTACCTGCTGGGGATCTATTGTTGCTGGTGGGGGATTTATTGTTGCTGGGGTTGATCTACTGTTGAAAATGGGGGGGGGGTTATTGTTACTGGCTGACTGCTGGGGGATCCATTGATGCTGGTGTACTGCACCCCATGTAGGAGCCGCAAGTGAAATGGGATCTGCACAGCAAGGCACAACAAATTTGCCCAGGAACACTTGAGTCAGGAAAACACTTTGTTTTTTTAATGTATTTTATTGAGGGGATAAAACTTGGATGGGGAGTAGGGGTATTATGGGATGCCCACTTGACTTCAGAAAACTCTTCAGGGAAGTGATAGCAATTATTCCTATATACAGCTATATACACTCCTTCTCTTCCTCCAGCACTAACTTGCTTTCAGAACATCAGCTGGCACACTGTTTGGAAAGCCTGACACAGCTCTCAGTGTCAGAATTTTAAAAGCAATAGCCCATTACAGGCAGGAACCCCAGGCCCCTTTGTTGTGTAGCAAAAATTAAGTGTCCAGCTTCACATCCCTTTGGCTACTGATCCCAGCACCACCTCCTCAGGCACTGCCAGCCAACCTGGCTGCAGCTGCCTCTCTCTCTAGCCCTCCTGGCTACTTCTACACAGTCCTCCCAGACTGACACTCACCAGTCCTCCAGACTGACAGTCAGGAGATCTCCCGGATGTGCTGACTCTCTCTCTCTTGCTGTCCTTACACTTGTTCCCGTGCATCTAGGAAAGTATTCCTCAATGTGTTGTAGCGGGTCCCTTCAGTACCTGAGCCCCAGGCCTGAGGTCACCTAGACTAGGGGGCACCCTCAATGGCCACAGACAGCCTCCCCAGCACCCCATCTTCCACCCAACTGCCCCTGCTGGCCTGAATCCTGAGTATTTAAAAGGTACTGATCCCTGGCAACAGATTCTGCTGGGGATTGGCTGGGGCCCTCATCAATACTCCAAGCATCTCCTTCTAAACTCCACCTTCTACTTCTGGAAGCATCTCCAAGATTCCAGAGAGCAGTGGGAGTTACCAGAGGTGCTGCTTGCTGAGTCATCCAGCCTCCCTGAGTCACTCAGTCCTGACCCAGATTCAACCCAGGTCTGGATCTCAGCCAGAGCAATTTACCTACCCTAACAACTATGTACACTAACACCTACCTAGTGTGCGCTACACTGGTGTGACTTTATTGTTTCTGGAGGGGCTAGTGTTGCTGTGGGGATGTATTGTTGCTGGAGGTCTAATGTTGCTGGCTGTAGAGATCTATTTTACTGCCTTTATCAATAATAAATTCCATACAAATTACTTAGCACCACAAAAAGATACTTGATCCTGTATTCTCCAAAGGGGTTGGGGCCAGGGGGACATATAGAGAGGTGGAGACAAGGGACAGTGCTTGGATGGGGCATAGACAAGGGGTGACTCGGGCGGGGGAGGGTGTACAGTACCTGCACCTATTCTTTGAGGGAAAAAAAGCCCTGGATATACAGCCATGGCCAAACGTTTTGAGAATGACACAAATATACATTTTCACAAAGTCTGCTGCGTCAGTGTTTTTAGATCTTTTTGTTAGATGTTACTATGGTATACTGAAGTAAAATTACAAGCATTTCATAAGTGGCAAAGGCTTTTATTGACGATTACATTAAGTTTATGTAAAGAGTCAATATTTGCATTGTTGACGCTTCTTTTTCAAAACCTCTGCAATTCACTAGACATGTACACACTGAAATATTTTATTTATTTAGTTTTTCGTTAAAAATTGCATTCGTCCGAAAATCCAAATTAATTAAGGTTGAATCTGTCATTGAAGGCTTATGGTGTCCGTCAAATGTTCAAAGAAGATTAGACGGAGCAGTTAAACTGTACAGAAAATGAACTGGTGATAGTGATCACTGATCAGACAGGTAACAAGATAGGGTATATAGAATCTATATAGAATCTCAATCTATAATATAGAATCTATAATAATAACCCCCCCCCCCACAACAAAGGCAGCCTCTGAGGCTATAACAACACTAGCAACACTAGTATCACTATCAAGTTCACAACACTAACACAATAAAAGAAGATTATTATGAAAAAGTTAAGTTGAACTGTAGCTTGCTTCACTATTGTTCTGCTGCTGTGCTTATGCTTAATTGCTAAATAATTCAGGTTCTCTGACAAACGGACCAGCTAAGATTGACTGTCTTCTGAAATGATTCAGTGTGTGTGTGTCTCTCTCTGCTAGCAATTGTAAGCGAAAGTAAGCTGTTTGTACGTGTGTACTTAGTTCTAGCTATTTTACTGCTCCTCCTCTTTGGTTACAATCAGCCAATAACATTCATCATCATCATTATTTTTATTTTACTTCCCCCACCCAATTCCAGCAGCGATCTTTTCTCTCTATGTCGAATCTTTTCTCTCTATGTCGAATCTTTTCTCTCTATGTCAAATCTTTTCTCTCTATGTAGAATAATCTTGGACTAATAGAGTTAAAGTTAGGCACATTCGACCACAGGTTCGATAGACACAGATTGTTATTGTCAGCGTCATGTCGAATCTCCTATCTATAATGAACTGTTGTCACAAAGAAAACGAAAATAAAGCATTTGTTTATGTCGGATCTTTCGTTTTTTTGATTCTGCACTTTCGTTATCGTTTGTTAAAACGATAACGAAAATACCTGAAAATTCGGATGAAAATGCATTCGGACGAAAACGAATGCACATGTCTACAATTCACCCTGGCATGCTGTCAATCAACTTCTGGGCCACATCCTAACTGATGGCAGCCCATTCTTGCATAAACAAATCTTGGAGTTTGTCAGAATTTGTGGAGGTTTGTTTGTTCAACCACCTCTTGAGGATTGACCACAAGTTCTCAATGAGATTAGGTCTGGGGAGTTTTCTGGCCATGGACCCAAAATTTCAATGTTTTGTTCCCCAAGCCACTTAGTTATCACTTTTGCCTTATGGCAAAGTGCTTCATCATGCTGGAAAAGGTATTGTTCATCACTGAACTGTTCTTGGATGGTTGGGATAAGTTGATCTCGGAGGATGTTTTTGTACCATTCTTTATACATGGCTATGTTCTTAGGCAAAATTGTGAGTGAGCCCACTCCCTTTGCTGAGAAGCAATCCCATACATGAATGGAAAATATGAAGGAGACACTCCTATGGCCACATCCGTGTAAGGATTTGATATAACAAAAGAAAAAAATGGGTAAAGCCCAAAGGTCGGACTTTAAAGGCACAATGGACAGTAGTAGATGTAAAAATATATATTTTATTTATAACAATACGTGGTACACAAAGAGCAAAAAAGTAAAGACTTAAAAACATATGATACACTCTATACACAATACATGACAAAAAAGAACATGCATAATATACATAGTAGTGAGCCCCTGTGTATCAATGCGTTTCACTGTCTAACTTCTTCAGGATTGTTGGAGAAAACAGGTCTCACAGGTCTCTAAAATAAAACACATAAATAAGACTTCATATAATAGCAACATATATTAAAAATGGATCATCATCATATCTGAGCGACATATATGGCATACACATAGAAATACCTTGCAAGGGAGTCCATGGAAAATAGTCTCACCCATTAGGCTTTAAGTATTCCCACATAGAGTATTTCAAGTACTTGGGTATTCATAACAGAGAGCCAGCTAGAACAGTTCATTTAATGACATACTGTAAGTCATTAAGAAGACAAAAACGTCCCAAATGATCAAACAAAAATACTGTGATGAAATTAAGAGATACTCACTGTCTCAAAGTGCCAAGTAGCACCTATATTAACAATATTGGCAGGTGGAAAAACTCAGGAAGACATAACCGGATGAGAGAAGAGAGATGGGGGTGGTGGTATGGACTTGGACAATGAGAGCCGAAAGCCTTAAAGTGGTTGTAAACCCTTACAAACCACTTTGACCTACAGGTAAGCCTAGATTAAGGCTTACCTGTAGGTCCAATAAATATCTCCTAAACCTACATGGTTTAGGAGATATTTAGAAAAAAACAGGCACCGCTGTCTATGGCGCATGCGCCGTAGACAGCGGCGCGCAGGCGCACTGCGCATGCCGAGATCACGGCGATATGCCGATTTCGTGCGGGAGTGACGTCATCGCCGCTCCAGCGAATGACAGCGCTGGAGCGGCGAGACCGGGAAGTCACTCCGGGAATGATGGCGACGGAGAAGGACGTGGACGAGGGTCGCTTCGGGGGTTTCGTTCTCAGGTAAGTTATTCATAATGAGCTAGTATGCTATGCATACTAGCGCATTATGCCTTTGCCTTGCAGGTTCCGTTTTTTTTTTTTTGAGCTGAGGCTTTACTTCCTCTTTAATAGTATGAGCATATATTTAAATCCAGCTACATATACATGAATACTAAGCAAGGAGCCCAGGCTGTGATCAGCAAAGCAGAAGTCAAATTAAGTCAGGTTCAACAGTCCCTCAGGGCCATCTAAAAGCAAAGGAGAGTAATATAAGTATATTTTAAACAGGCACCGCGCTTATGAGGTTGCATAAACTGATAGAGTTCACCTGGCTTGAACTTACCATAGGTAAAAGTCCATTCAGCATACCCCCCAGAGAACCGCAGGTTCACCACACTGGGATAAGATGAAGGGAACTATTTATAGCCCTCTAAGTACACACATAGCCTGGCCACATTGCAATGCACGTGGCATGGGTCCTACGCTGAGCGACCGCACCGCTGTGTGACGTCATCCAATGATGCGGTGGCCGGCACACCCCCCACCTGACGCCAACAAACAAAACAGCAAAGACAGAGCCGTCCATAGAGGGCACCAGGTGGATACAATACAACAAAGGGGAGGACGCCCGATCCTGCAACCTCCCACATAGACATAGGAGAGGGGGAGGAGTATAGGCGGACACACAAGCAAACCAAAATACAGCCTGTTCATAATACAGAGTCAACGCATATCCATAGCACACAGGCACACATGAACTTCATAAACACCTAAACACCAACAACTCTTCCCAAAGAACAAAGCCAACTATTACCTATTTTGGACAAGAAAAAAGGAGGGGGGAGGGTTTTTGTTGGACAATGTCTACACACTACAATGCAATTAAGTGGCATCCATATATAAGACAAGAGTGCGCCAAACCTGTCACAGAGATATGCAAGAAAAGAAAGGCTATATTGCTCAAATACCATCATACATGTGTAATCAATGAATACATAAATCATTGTCCAAAGATATACAGGGGGTCCCCGAGTTACGAACTCGTTAGGGACTGCCCGCCTGTACGGAAGTCGAAAATGTTCGTAAGTCGGCGCGCATGCGCAGACCGACAAATACAGAGATTTCCGGACATTTCCGATGTTCCGTCTATTGCCGTTCTGCGCATGCGCGGCAATTACGGACATTTCCGGCATTTTCCGAAGCTCCGTATGGCCGCGCATGCGCAGAACGGCCGAAAGACGCCGAAAAAGAACGAAAAATGGCGGAGGGTCCCCGCAGCACCCCGTTCGTAAGTAGGGGACCCCCTGTATACTGTAAGCATGTCATAAAGCTTAATAAGCTAAATACTACATATATTGTCATATATTGATAAACATTTTTCAAAAAAGAGAAACAATAGACATGTGCTATTAGTTTCGTACGAATCAAAAATTCGTACGAATTTCCGTAAATTCGTACATTCGGACGAATCCGAAATACTAATTTTTATGCATGCGAATTCTGTACGGAATACGAAATTTTGTTTACGAATTTCGAATCCAAATTAACAGAAATGTGACTGGTGTTTTGTTCACCAATCACTCAGAGGAAGTCAGCACAGCACAGGGATGGTGAGAACCCCTCATAATGATAAATTCATCATAACGAACTTTCGTTATTTTAACGAAAAGTTTACGAATCTAACGAAAATTCGTATTTCGTACGAATCCGAATTGAATTCCATACACAATTTTTTTTTTTATACCAAGTGGAACGGAACGGAACAAAACAATTTTTTTAACGGCGCCCATGTCTAAGAAACAATACCCCTATTATGAGTCAATATGTCAGCGTTTGGACAATAGAAGGCAAAAAATGGGAATAGGTTAAACAATGGTCAAACAGATCCTAAAACCTATGTTCATTTGGAGTGAACACATGGGAGAGGAATAGACATATCAAATCCCCCCTATAGAAAAGCTCTGAAGCTCAAAACGTCATGTAGCATGTAAGTTGTATACCCATTGGGTTTCTTTCTGTAGAACCCTTTGATCAAAGTTGCCCCCTCGTGGGTCTTCATTATCCATGGACTCCCTTGCAACGTATTGTGTGCCATATATGTCACTCAGATATGATGATGATCCATTTTTAATATACGTTGCTATTATACGAAGTCTTATTTATGTTTTTTATTTTAGATAGTGAGACCTGTTTTCTCCAACAATCCCTGAGTGTGTCTGCTGAAGCTAGACAGTTACTACTGTCCATTGTTCCTCTAAAGTCCGACCTTTGGGCTATTCTATGCCCAATTTTTTCTTCCCATACATGAATGGTCTCAGGATGCTTTACTGTTGGCATGACACAGGACTGATGGTAGCACTCAACTTTTTTTTTCTACGGACAAGGTTTTTTCCTGATGCCCCAAACAATCGGAAAGGAGATTCATTAGACTTTACCCTAGTCCTTAGCAATCCAATCCCTGTACCTTTTGCAGAATATCAGTCTGTCCCTGATGTTTTTCCTGGAGAGAAGTGGATTCTTTGCTGCCCTTTTGACACCAGGCCATCCTCAAAACATCTTTGCCTCACTGCGCATGCAGATGCACTCACACTTGCCTGCTGCCATTGCTGGGCAAGCTCTGCACTGGTGGAGCCCTGATCCCGCAGCTGAATTAACTGTAGGAGACAGTCCTGGCACTTACTGAATTTTCTTGGGCACCATGAAGCCTTCTTCACAAAATACAGTGGAAATGTTTTTTCATGGAATTAAAGGGGTTAAAGGGGTTGCATTCTATGCATTGAGGTGAAAAACCTCTATTATTGTGGAACCCCCCCCCCGAACCCCCGTTTTACTTACCTGTACCTCCTCGTCCCGGGGATGAGCACACCAGAAAGTCTTGGGTCCTGATTGGATGGATTGATAGCAGCGCAGTCATTGGCTCCCGCTGCTGTCAATCAAATCCAATGGGCCGGGCCCCGGGGGGCGGAGCCGAGTCATAAATTTGGCTTCTATGGACGCTGCATGAATGACTCAGGAGCGAGCCCGCAAGGTAAACCCCCGGGGGTCCTCTAATGTGGGGAGGAGCCGAAAGAGCTGCCGAGGGACCCCAGAAGAGGATGTTCGGGCCACACTTTGCAAAACGAGCTGCACAGTGGAGGTAAGTATGACATGTTTGTTATTTAACCACTTCCCGACCTGCGCACGATGATGTACGTCGACAGAATGGCACGGACAGGCATAAGGGCGTACAGGTACGTCCCCTTTAAGATGCCGCCGTGCCATCGAGCGCGCGCCGCCGGCGTGCGCTCGCACCGGTCGGGACCGCCGGGAGGCCGATCGCGGGTCCCGCGGACACAATTGCCGCAGGGATACCCATGATCGTCTCACGGGAAGGCTGAATGGGGAAATGCGGAAATAAACAGCATCTCCCTGTTCTGCCTAGCAACTAGTGACAATGATCTCTGCTCCCTGTGATTGGAGCAGAGATCAGCATTCACTATCTGACAGCCACGCCCCCCCCCCCCACCTACACTGCTACCTAGTGGTTAACCACTTCACTGCCAGTGTCATTTACACAGGAATCAATGCATTTAAATAGCATTGATTGCTGTATAAATGACAATGGTCCCAAAATGTGTCAAAAATGTCCAATGTGTCAGCCATAATGTCGCAATCACAATAAAAATCGCTGATCGCGGCCATTACTTGTAAAAAATTATTAATAAAAATGCTATAAAACTATCCCCTATTTTGTAAAGGCTATAACTTCTGCGCAAACCAATCAATAATGGCTTATTGCGAATTTTTTTACCAAAAATATGTAGAAGAATACGTATCGGCCCAAACTGAGGAAAAAAATGTTTTTTTTATATATTTCTGGGGGATATTTATTATAGCAAAAAGTAAAAAATAATGTTTTTTTTTTTTAAAATTGTCGTTTTTTTTTTGTTTATAGCGCAAAAAATAAAAACTGCAGGGGCGATCAAATACCACCAAAAGAAAGCTCTATTTGTGGAAAATAAAGGACGTTGATTTTGTTTGGGAGCCACGTCGCACGACCGCGCAATTGTCAGTTAAAGCGACGCAGTGCCGAATCGCAAAAAGTGGTCTGGTCTTAAGCCAGGATAATGGTCCGGTCTGAAAGTGGTTAAAAAAAAAATAAAAAAGGCGAAGCTTTAGTATCACTTTAAGTTAATTTTCATGGCAAAGAGGGACTTTGCCATTCATTTCAATTCATCTGATCACTCTTCATAACATCCTGGAGTATATGCAAATTGCCATCATAAAAACTGAGGCAGCAGACTTTGTGAAAATGAATATTTGTGTCATTCTCAAAACTTTTTGCCACGGTTGTAAAGTAAGTGTAACTGCACCAAAGTTGCCACCTGGCCCTATGTTACAATTTGATTGTACAATATTGATCGTAAAATGAAGTGCAATGACCTAATTGAAGAGTTTAAAATTTAATAGTTCAGTTTGGTGGCCAATTTTAGACTGATATTACTGTGCATGCCATCGTTCCTACCTATCTTGCAGTTCAAATCTTTTCTCTTCCACTGTGATATACAGGAAATTACTGAAAGCTAATAAAAAGACAGATTTTTGTACTTTACTAACAATATTTAAAAAAATACTCTTAAGGATTCTTAATAAATACATAACTGGATTAAACGATGAGCCAACTTTTATTATCTGCCTAGAGTGCAGCTTTAATGAATTACAGATTAATTACAGGTATAGCATCTGTTATTCAGAAAGCTTAGTATACCCAAAAGGCTAATAAAATAATTTCTCCTCGGGGAAAAAAATATTGCCTAGAGACATGATCACCAATTTTCTCTTTTATACACCATGTAAAGAACTGCTTTACAATTTAGGGAGTGCAGAACTGTGGGGACCAGTATGGGAGAAAGAAAATACATTACAGCAGAATGGTAATCATATACAAAGAATGGTGGAAAGTGTTCTTGTTGCACAAACAATAAGTTGCCAGCTGTCATTTTTCTAGTCTGTTATAGAATGAAATAAGGAGCCTGGCTGATTATTATGAACAACTATATACCATTTTTCGTCCATTGTTTGAACACTTTAGCTCCAAGTACCAGTTTCCATCACAAAGCATCAAGCTTATTTCACTGTGTTTGCTCAAATTATATTTTTCAAATCAGCTGTGCTTTGCATACTTGTACAATATGGGTTCATTCACACATTCAGCCAAGGGGCAGCAAAAGGAGGCAGTTCAGCCACGGTTTTACCCCCCCCCCCCTACCCTCCAATTGCTCACCTAAATAAGGATATGCAGCCACTCTGGGATGTACACATGCTGCAGCTGCGGGAAAAATGAAACCCCTGTCATGTTAAAGCTAATGGGGCTCATATTCCTCTTTCTTGATCCAATGTCTGTGTGAGAGCAGTTCAGCTACATTGACTTTTATGGGGTTGGTAGATCAATAGGTGGAGACTTTTTGTTAAAGTTTTCTTACCCTTTAAGCAAGAGGGGGTGCGATGTAAAATAGCGGGGTTCTTCTCTTTGGTTAATGCACAGTTGAGCCTGTTAAATGGCAAATTCTAAATCAGTCAAACATTTTGTAGGAATCCTGCTATAAGCTTTTGTGTCCGTAAATAAATATAGTATGTTTTGCTTCTAGGCTGTAACCAGCCTGAGCATCTCTTTATCTTTTCCTAGGCTCTGCAGATCTTTGCTAAGCTCAGTTGGTTGATTGCTTCTTGGAAAATGAGCTACAGGCGGTATGTAGTGTGTTCGTTTTAGCCATTATCTGGTAAACATCACTACATGATACCTACCTCTGCTCTCCTTCTTGATCCCTTGCATGTATGTCCTGGTTCAATTTTTGAATAGTTGTTGTGATTTATGTCTATATTTGATTAATGTACCAGGTATCACCATTTGGAGGCCCTTGGGTTTTGAGCAAACGATGTCTGCATGGTGTCTGTATTATCTAATTATCAGTTGACACCTCAACAAGACATTTTGTGAACCTCTTTTCCCTTGATCCTGCCAATGGACCCCTTTTTGTGTCCAGATTGTGATGACACTTGAGGCAATATAAATGGATAAATTGTGTGAATTGTTGTCTTGTGGGTGTGCACACCTGTGTTTTTTTTGTTCTTAAAGTTGTTGTAAATCCATTTTTATAACTTTATGCTACATGCTACAGGTAAGCCTATATTAAGGCTTACCTGTAGCTACCCTGGATATCTCTTAAACCTGTACAGTTTAGGAGATATCCCCCTATGTCTGCAGGTGCCAAAGTGATCGGCACATACGCACTGAAGCAATGGCACGTCATGCCGTTGCTTCAGTTAAATGTGCAGTTACGGGCGGCTCACACGTGCATGCGTGGGAGTGACGTCATCGCGGCTCCGGCCAATCACATCGCCGGAGCCGCGATACCCGGAAGTAAGTTCCGGGAGAGATGTCCGCGGCCGGAGGGGGGGGGGTGTCGAGGACGGCTGCGGGTGCTTCGATGTAAGGTAAGTAATACATAATGAGCTAGTATGCTATGCATACTAGCTCATTATGCCTTTGTCTTGCAGGTTTTTTTTTTTTTTTTTAAGGGTTTACAACCACTTTAAAGTTTTTTAATTGTATATCTTCTGCCTATTATCTTTATGTATTTTTGAATATCAAGATTAAGCATTAAAGGAATCTTCAATTATAGGTGATGTCCGCTGTCTGCCCTATCCTTTGTCTGTATCTGAACTTTATGGGTCTGTACCCCTCCTTTGTTTTCTCCACTAGCTTACCGAGTTCAGGACAAAAGGAGAAGGAGGCCACCCACACAGGTTTGCCAATACATTGCTAATGAATTGAATACTGATGTTATTCAATACACTGGTCTTTTGACTTGATCTGATATACCCCCTCTTTTTTCTGGTTGATTGCTTCTTCCTGTGATGGTGGTTCCAGTAATCAGAGTAGGACAGAAAATTACTGACTCTGAGTTATGATTATGTATCTGACCCAACTAATCCTCGAGGTCCTGGTTCAGGGGATGTTTAACCACTTCAGCCCCGGACCAATTTGCAGCTAAAGGACCAGGCCCCTTTTTGCAATTCGGCACTGCGTCGCTTTAACTAACAATTGCGCGGTCATGCGACGTGGCTCCAAAACAAAATTGGCGTCCTTTTTTTTCCCACAAATAGAGCTTTCTTTGGTTTTTATTTTTTGCGCTATAAACAAAAATAGAGCGACAATTTTGAAAAAAATGCAATATTTTTTACTTTTTGCTATAATAAATATCCCCAAAAAATATATAAAAAAACATTTTTTTTCCTCAGTTTAGGCCGATACGTATTCTTCTACATATTTTTGGTAAAAAAAATCGCAATTAGCGATTATTGATTAGTTTGCGCAAAAGTTATAGCGTTTACAAAATAGGGGATAGTTTTATAGCATTTTTATTAATATTTTTTTTTTTATTAGTAATGGCGGCGATCAGCGATTTTTATTGTGACTGCGACATTTTGGCGGACACATCGGACATTTTTGACACATTTTTGGGACATTTGTCATTTATACAGCAATCAGTGCTATTTAAATAGCACTGATTCCTATGTAAATGACAGTTGTAGTTAGGGGGTTAACCACTAGGGGGCGGGGAGGAGTCAGTGTGACGTGTTGTGTTTTTTTTACAGTAGGGGGGCGTGGCTGTACGTGTGACGTCATTGATCGGCGTTCCCGATGACAGGGAACCGCCGATCACTGACAGTCAGTGTAGGAAGCGCGGGGAGAGGTTTGTTTACATAGACCTCTCCCCGTTCTTCCGCTCCGTAACCCGATCGCGGGATACCAGCGGCGATCGGGTCCGCTGGTCCCGCGGCCGGGGTCACGGAGCTCCCGACCGGGTCGCGAGCGCGCCGCTAGCGGCGCGCGCGCGACCCACGGGCAGGCACATGCACGATCACGTACAGGTACGTGATTCTGCCTGCCCGAGCCATTCTGCTGACGTATATATGCAGTGGCCGGTCAGGAAGCGGTTAAGGAGATGATAAATATTTCCAAGGTGTTCTGTACCGTCTGGGATTTTGCCTGGAATAAATGTGTGTTTAGAATGTCTTTCTACTTGGGCCTTGCCTCAACTAGGGGCATGTGCTAGTGGTCCAAAAACTTAAAAGGATATTAAAGTCTTTTTTCTCTAAAATAACAAACATGTTATACTTACCTGCTCTGTGCAATGTTTTTTCACAGAGCAGCCCAGATCCTCCTCTTTTAGGGGCTCCTGACCCTTCCCTCCTGCCGGGTGACCTGAGCACGTCCTCCTGTGCATGAGCTGCCCTTGCGCCCTCTGCGCAGCACGCTCTGTGATCAGCGAGTCAATGAGACTCGGCTGATCACGGATCAGAGTAAGGGGCCAATCCTGGGCCCCTTACCACGTGATCAGCTGTCAGCCAATGACAGCTGATCACATGATGTAAACTGAAGTTGTAATCAGCTTTTTTTTTCCCTCAAGCTGACAGGAGGAGAAAAAAAAGATGATTACCGGCTTCTGTCAGAGAGACATCGGTCCCGCACATGGACACCTACTGCTGCTAAGCAGTGCCACCTACCAGTGCATATCAGTGCTGTCTATAAGTGCCCACCAGTGCCACCTACCAGTGCCCACCAGTGCCACCTATCAATGCCTACCTGTGCCACCTATCAGTGCCGCCAATCAATGCCCATCAGTGCCTCATCATCAGTGCCACCTATCAGTGCTGCCCATCAGTGTCACCTACCAGTGCCTATCAGTGTCCATCAGTGCCGCCTCATCAGTGCCAATCAGTGCTGCCTTATCAGTGCCCATCAGTACAGCCTACCAGTGTCCATCAGTGCCACCAATCAGTGCCCACTAGTGCTGCCTCATTAGTGACAATCAGTGCTGACTTATCAGTTCCCATCAGTGCAGCCTATCGGTGACAATCAGTGCTGCCTCATCAGCGCATATCAATAAAGGAGCAAAATTACCTGTTTGCTACATTTCATAACAAACTATGAAACCAATTTTTTTTCTGTCTTTTTACATTTTTTTAGCAAAAATAAAAAACCCAGCAGTGAATATATACCACCAAAAGAAAGTTCTATTTGCGTGACATCGCTGATAGCTGAGAATTGGCCTGGGCAGGAAGGGGGTTTAAGTGCCCAGTAAGCAAGTGGTTGATACATTTTGATCGACTTACTTTGTCCGTTATGGGCTTTGACTGACTCCCTGACATCCCCACAATGCTAAAGCA
This sequence comes from Lithobates sylvaticus, assembly GCA_028564925.1. NCBI lineage: Eukaryota > Metazoa > Chordata > Amphibia > Anura > Ranidae > Lithobates > Lithobates sylvaticus. The sequence continues at coordinate 143,403,560 of CM053037.1, read as the reverse complement.
ATGGCTTCCATCCAGTCTGGCCTGAGTGTGTGTAGGGCTGAATCCATACCACTTCCATTGCATTTACGTTGATTGATGAATGCTTAAGACACTTCAGTTGATATGCATTGACTTCATTTTTTTGAACACATTGTACTTATCTACATTCTTTTAATGTGTTGCATTGATGCATGGGTTTTTTGTTCACATTAGGAGGCAAAATCATTTTTTTCACTTTCCTTAAAGCAGAATTTTACACTTTTTTGCAAAATTACTCCAGGACCTAAGATCGTGAGCCCCTTCAAGTTATAAACACTAGTATGAAAGAGAGGCCCGGAGTAAAAGGAAGAAAGCAATAGACGCAGGGCTGGCATGACAGGGGTTAAATGGGCTTGTTTATGGTTTAGGGTACTGGGTCTAAAGGCTACATGATAGTTTAGCAGGCTGCAGGGGGCAGGGTTTGAGCTGGGTGGAGAAAAAGGGGAATTAAGCAGTAGACAGGAAGGGGAGGGCTTCAGTCCGAGAGGAGAGTGGAGCAATTTCCCACTCTCCCGCCCTGAATATGGTGGTTTGGGACCAGGTTAAGGAATCAGGGGGTCGTTCTAAGCCAGATGTGGGGGTGGCGGGGTGCAAGGTCCTTTTTTAGGTTCATATGGGCACCAAAGGTATGGTGTAGGGACCCGTCTGAGTTACGGCTCCCAGGTGGTGGATGTGTACCTGCTAGTTGTCTCTGAGTTGGATTTTTTTTTTGCGGCTGGAGGTCTGCGAAGTGACAAGCAGGTACTATCCTGGGTTTTATGCCTATTAGGACCTTGTACCCCATTCTCTTTAATAAACAGTCTGGTCTAGTTTTTATGTTATTTATGTTAATTATTATTTATTTATATTTGTTTAAAAAAAGGCTGCTATGGCCAGTTTAACTACAATTTTGTGTTGTGTGGTCGCCAAGAGAAAAGGTGGGGCTTCTTGGTATAGCAAGACATATTTAATACCATAGTCATGGTTTTCTGTACACTGTAATGTGTTGCCTAATTTTTCACAGAGCTATAAATTTAAGAAATAGATAAATTAAGCTGGATTTTTTAAATGCATAAAATACTGCGTAATACTGCGTATTCCAGTATTTTTTTTTTACTAGAAATAATTTAATTTATAAAAAAAAATAGCTGAAGAAAAAGTCAGTACAAAATCAAAATGAATGCAAAAACATTTCCATGTTGTTCCTTAATATCAGTGCTTTAGGCATGAGTCTAGTATGCCTAATGTGTAACAGATTACTCACCACCACCCATGTCATAAATTTGTGCCAATTCTAGTAAAGTGCAGACACCAGACTGTGATAGATACAGCCCCATCTGCTGTGGGTTGCTGAAGGCCACATCAACATTCCGCACAGCAGACTTATTATGAAAGGTTTAGTCGTTGTGTATCTGCAAAGCTAAAGTTATACATATCCTAACCGCGCACATTACCCGCTGTCACACATTTTTACTCCAGCCCCTGAAATCATTCAATCCTCCACAGCACATGAATTACACACTAGGTTGCACACGCATTAACCACAAATCTTTGCACACACGTGTTTATTTACATACAACCTATTCAACTCCCAACCTCCTGGGATTACTCCAACATAAATTGTGTCTTTACTACAGTTTACTTAAGTCTGAGTGCTTTGCAATTAAAGCAATAAATGTTTACGCAGGAATAAATCTGTTTTAATGAAACTTTCTCCCCGTCAAGTTTTTAAATCAAACCTTGAATTTGCAATTAGAATGTACATTTTCTGTCTCACTCTCCAGCTGTTACTGTCACAGATCCCAGAAACGATAGAGAGCTAATCCCTGCAGGCTTCGCAAACCAGGGAGCCGCTAAACACTTGTAGGGCTAAGGTTGGGACATGACGGAATGCGCCAGAATTTCTTCTTCTGGGACACAATTAGCAGTGTCTTAAAATACACAGAATGAGTTATTATTATGTATGTTAATACATTTATCTGTATTTTTACTGTTGGAAATGGGGATGTTATTTTAGGCTGATCCATGGGGAACTACGTATAAAATTCTATGAAAAAAAATTCACCTAGATTTACTGAAATGTACATATTTTTGCATATCAAACGGGGATGAAATCCATGGGCCAAGCCCAGTTATGTCAACTGCATAGTTTCTAACTGTCCTTCATTTGGACAGAATGGAACTCTTTCGCAATTAAATCCTGTTGTCCCACTTCCCACTCAGTTATTCCTCTTTTTGGGACATATGGGGAAAGTTCATATATATATATATATATATATATATATATATATATATATATATATATATATATATATATATATATACACACACACATACATATATAGTGAGTGTGTGTGTGTTTATTTATATATATATATATATATATATATATATATATATATATATATATATATATATATAGGCATACCCCACTTTTAACCACTTGCTTACTGGGCACTTAAACCCCGTTCCTGCCCAGACCAATTTTCAGCTTTCGGTGCTCTCACACTTTGAATGACTATTACTCAGTCCTGCAACACTGTACCCAAATTATTTTTTGTCGTTTTTTTCCCTCAAATAGAGATTTCTTTTGGTGGTATTTGATCACCTCTGGGTTTTTTATTTTTTGCGCTATAAATGGAAAAAGACTGAAAATTTTGAAAAAAAAAAAAAAATTTTCTTTGTTTCTGTGATAAAATTTAGCAAATTATTAATTTTTCTTCATACATTTTGGCCACAATTTATACTACTACATATCTTTGGTAAAAAATAACCCAAATTAGTGGATATTATTTAGTCTTTGTGAAAGTTAGAGAGTCTACAAACTGTGGTGCAAATCATACAAAATTGATCACATCTGATGTACTGGTGACCCGAACAAGCCAGGAAAAAACAAATCCCCCCAAATTACCCCTTTTTTGAAAGTAGACATTCCAAGGTATTTAGTAAGAGGCATGGTGAGCTTTTTGATGTTGTCCTTTTTTCCCACAATTCTTTGCAAAATTATTTATTTTTTATTTTTTATTTTTCCCCCACAAAATTGTAAATTTAATAGGTTATTTCTCTCACATGGCATGTGTATACCACAAATGACACCCCAAAATAAGCTCTGCTACTCCTCCTGAGTATTAGGATACCACATGTGTGGGACTTTTCCACAGCCTGGCCACTTAGAGAGGCCCAACATGCCAGGGAGCACCGTCACGTGTTCTAGGAGCATAAATTACACATCTAACTTGTTGACTACCTATTACACTTTTGAAGGCCCTGGAGCACCAGGACAATGACACGTGACACTGACGTGGCACTGATGACAGATGGCACTGATACGTGGCACTGATGACACGTGACACTGATGTGGCACTGATGACAGATGCCACTAATACGGGGCACTGATGACACGCAACACTGATGACAGGTGGCACTAATATGTGGCACTGATGACAGATGGCACTTATACGTGGCACTGATATCATGTGATACAGATGGCACTAATACGTGGCACTGATGAGAGATGGCACTAATACGTGACACTGATGACAGATGGCACTAATACGTGGCACTGATGACACGTGACACTGATGACAGATGCCACTAATACGGGGCACTGATGACACGCAACACTGATGACAGGTGGCACTAATATGTGGCACTGATGACAGATGGCACATATACGTGGCACTGATATCATGTGGCACTAATACGTGGCACTGATGAGATGGCACTAATACGTGACACTGATGGCACTAATAAGTGGCACTGATGACACGTGACACTGATGACAGAGGCACTAATATGTGGCACTGATGACACATGACACTGATATGGCACTGATGACAGATGGCACTATGTGACACTGATGACAGATGGCACTGATACGTTGCATTGATGACACGTGACACTGATAACAGATGGCACGTGACCTTGACAGGTGGCACTGATGACAGATGGCACTAATATGTGGCACTGATGACACGTGACACTGATGACAGATGCCACTAATACGGGGCACTGATGACACGCAACACTGATGACAGGTGGCACTAATATGTGGCACTGATGACAGATGGCACTTATACGTGGCACTGATATCATGTGGCACTAATACGTGGCACTGATGAGAGATGGCACTAATACGTGACACTGATGACAGATGGCACTAATACGTGGCACTGATGACACGTGACACTGATGACAGATGGCACTGATACGTTGCATTGATGACACGTGACACTGATAACAGATGGCACGTGGCACTGACAGGTGGCACTGATGACAGATGGCACTGATACGTGGCACTGATGACAGATGGCACTAATATGTGGCACTGATGACACATGACACTGATATGGCACTGATGACAGATGGCACTATGTGACACTGATGACAGATGGCACTGATACGTTGCATTGATGACACGTGACACTGATAACAGATAGCACGTGACCTTGACAGGTGGCACTGATGACAGATGGCACTAATATGTGGCACTGATGACACGTGACACTGATATGGCACTGATGACAGATGGCACTATGTGGCACTTATACATGGCACTGGGGACAAATGGCACTGGGTACAAATGCACTGGGGACAGGTGGCACTGACAGATGGCACTGGGGACAGATGGCACTGGGGACAGATGGCACTAACAGATGGCACTGGGGACAGGTGGCACTGACAGATGGCACTGACAGATGGCACTGGGGACAGGTGGCAGTGGGGACAGATGGCAATAGGGACAGATGGCAATAGGGACAGATGGCAGCGGGGACAGATGGCACTTTTTTTTTTCGTTTTTCGTTTTTTTTTACTCACGGCCGCTGCAGCCGCTCATCTCTCCCTCCTCACACGCTGTCTCTGTGTGAGGAGGAAGAGCGATGCTGAGAGATGATCTCATATGTTTACATATGAGATCATCTCTCATTGGACACGCTGATCGCGCTGTAAATGGCCGCTGTGATTGGCTGTTTACAGGGATCTGTGACTGGCTGTGTCTGAGGGACACGGCCAGCACAGAACTTCCCCATTGAGGAAGTAAACAGGAGGACGTCCAAGGGAGCGTCCGCTCTGAAGCCGTCTTTCGGCTATAGCGCGGGCGCCAAGTGGTTAAGTACACAATTGGGTTTATTTACTAAAGCTGGAAAGTGAAAAATCAGGCTCCCTTCTGCATAGAAACCAATGAGCTTCTAACCCCAGCTTGTTCAATTAAGCTTTGGTAGTAAAACCTGGAAGCTCATTGGTTTCTATGCAGAAGTGAGCCTGATTTTGCACTTTCCAGCTTTAGTAAATAAACCCCATTGCGTACTTAAAAGTGGGGTATGCCTGATATATATATATATATATATATATATATATATATATATATATATATATATATATATATATATATATATATATATATATATATATATATATATATATATATATACACACACACAAACACACACACACAATATGCCAAACGTATTGGGAATTTTAATGGCATCCCATGTCTTAGTCCGTAGCGTTCAATATTGAGTTGGCCCACCATTTGCAGCTATAACAGTTTCTACTCTTCTGGGAAGGCTGTCCAGGTTTAGGAGTGTGTCTATGGGAGTGTTTGACCATTCTTCCAGAAGCACATGACGTCAGGCACTGATGTGTACGAGAAGGCCTGGCTCACAGTCTCCGCTCTAATTCATCCCAAAGGTGTTTTATTGGATTGAGGTCAAGACTCTGTGCAGGCCAGTCAACTTCCTCCACCCCAAACTCACTCATCCATGTCTTTATGGTCCTTGCTTTGTGCACTGGTCCAAATCATCTGGTGGAGGGGGGATTATGGTGTGGGGTTGTTTTTCAGAGGTTGGGCTTGGCCCGTTAGTTCCAGTGAAGGGAGCTCTTAAGGCGTCAGCATACCAAGACATTTTGGACAATTTCATGCTCCCAATTTTATGGGAACAGTTTGGGGATGGCATCTTCCTGTTCCAATATGACTGTGCTCCAGTGTACAAACAAGGTCCATAAAGACATGAATTAGTGAGTTTGGGGTGGAGGAACTAGACTGGCCTGCACAGAGTACTGACCTCAATCCGATAGAACACCTCTGGGATGAATTAGAGCCGAGAATGTGAGCCAAGCCTTCTCGTCCACATCAGTGCCTGACCTCACAAATGCGCTTCAGGAAGAATGGTCAAACATTCCCATAGAAACACTCCTAAACCTTGTGTCACGTTCTGGGTATGGCGGGGAACAGGAGGTGGATCCCCTGTGTCAATGAGGCGATAGCACGGGTTGTATTGGAGGACCGGTTCTAATGTTGCTACTGGTTTTCACCAGAGCCCGCCGCAAGGCGGGATGGACTTGCTGCGGCGGTAGCAACCAGGTCGTGTCTTCCAATAGCAACTCGACCCCACTGACAGCTGAGACAGGCGCGGTACACAAGGATAAGGCAGAGGCAAGGTCAGACGTAGCAAAAGGTCAGGACAGGTAGCAAAGGTTCGTAGTAGTCGGGGGCAACGGCAGAGGTCTGGATACACAGTAGGAGCAAACACAAAACACGCTTTCACTGGGCACTATAGGCAACTCAAGATCCGGCAATGACAGGAAGGGGAAGTGGGTTAATAAGGGAAAGGGTGAAGCAAGATTGGGCCAGGCACCAATCAATTGTGCACTGGCCCTTTAAGAGAAGGAAGGAGCCGCGCGCGCGCGCCTGGGGAGAGGAGGCGAGCGCGCAGGGGGAGGCAGGCGAAAGAGCCGACGGGGACGAGCCAGCAGAGCGGGATGCGATCCACGGGCGGACCGGGGGTGCCGCGTGGATCGCATCCCAGAGAAGCGCTCGACGTTACACCTTGTGGACAGCCTTCCCAGAAGAGTTGAAGCTGTTATAGCTGCAAAGGGTAAGCCAACGCAATATTGAACCCTACAGGCTAAGACGCCATTAAAGTTCATGTGCGTGTAAAGGCAGGCTTCCCAATACTTTTGGTTATATAGTGTATATATTTTTGTAGTAGAACGTGTAAAATAAGGTATAAAACCCATACAAACACCAAATTGTAGCATCCACTTAGTTATCCCAGGCCCCTTCTTTTTCCCTCTCTCTCATGTCTGTGAATATAAGGTGGAAGGGGAGGCACATTTTAAATTATGCACATAGGTGGTAATGAACAAATGGCCAGCATATTGATGTAAGTGATATACTAGGAGACATTAAATGCAAAATGTTATGTGAATAAATGTAATCCTTGACTACAGTTCTTTTTATTTTAATGATGCAGAAGTCTTCCGCTTCTCATTTTCCTGATGAAAGTTGAATGTGAAATGCATTGAGAAGGAGGCTTCTATGATCACTTAATTAAAGTGAATCCCTGTAATAACCAATGTATGTCTTGTACAGAGTAAGGAAGTGGCCATTTATGGGGCATTTATGGGGCAGTCTCCCCAAGGAGGGGGATTATTTGTTATATGAATTTATTATGTAACATTCTTATGAAATGAGGATAGATTTATGTACCGGTATGTTTAAAACAAAATGTATAAATAAATATTGGAATATTTTATTATATATATATATATATATATATATATTGTACAGGACGCCAAGGTTGGGTCCTGGACAGGTGCTATATAGCACCAGTATTTGGGCAGTGGTCCCTTTAAAGGAGTCGCAGCGTTGCTCAGGGGGTCACCCAAAATGGGTGAGGGGTTCCGGGAGTAGCCGAGCAGGAGAGGACTGACTCGCAGTCCTCTCTAGGTTAATAATAAGTTATTTGGGACCCGGAATTTGGGAGGCTCTGAAGAGATATTCGGGTGGGAAAGAGCCTCCCTCCCTGACCACAATGATTCAGCGCACAGGGGGTTAAGGGCCTCCAGGAAGACAGCTCATAAGACAGGAAGTAGGGAAGAGTTGTTGGTGTGAGGAGGAGTAGGTGATTACACCTGTCGGTTGAGCTGTGTGGATGTCTGGAGGCTGCTAAAAGAACCTGCTGCAAAACTGTATGTGTTTTCCTCAACTTTCTTTTTGTGCTGAAGATAAGCTGATTTTCTGTTATGCTGAAATTAAGCGGACTTTGTTTTTGTATTTTGCCTGTGCGCTGAAGAAGAAAGAGCGTGTACCACTCATCTTGATCTGGCTGAAGGACGGTTCGAGTGTGAAGTGTGGGTGAACCACCTTCCTGCCAGGGCCCTACTAGACTCCGGGAGCATGGTAACACTGGTACATGCCAGGGTGATTGGGAGACTTGGCCCCGTAAATAAAACTCTGCACGTAGTGTGTATCCATGGGGATACCAGGGAGTACCCCCTGGTTCCTGTGACGGTTTCTTATGGACGTACCTCAGTGACACAAGAGGTTGGGGTAGTAAATAGTTTAATACATGATATTATAGTGGGGCGGGACTGTCCGCTATTTCTCGAACTGTGGAACCAGGCACAGATGGGGCTGCCAGGAGAACTGGGGACACTGGGCCTGGAAGAGATGGAGTCTGAGGGGTCTAGGCCTGAAACCCCCACAACACACCCCTCTAAAACAGAGATACCTGTCACTAATAAGGATATTGCAGAGAATGTTAATTTGAATGACAATGTTTCTGTTTCAGGCCTCAATACCGAGTTGACCTCTGAGGGGGGGGAGCCTTCCCATTACAGGTTATGCTGGGGGAGGATGATGAGGAGCTCTCCCCGTTGCAGTTCCCAGTTGAGGAGGGTGAAGGGGAAACATCCTCAAGGTCAGTGCATCCAGACCTGGACGTACCCAGGGGTGCGTTTGGCACTGCCCAGTTGCAGGATCCTACCTTGGTCAATGCTCGAGAGCAGGTTTCTGTTGTTGATGGGGTCCCACAAATACCAGGGGCAGATCAAAGGTTTCCTCATTTTGCATTAAAGGGGATTTGGTTTATCGAGTGGACACTTGGGGGCAGAGAAAACGGAGGCCAGGATAACCGACCGGTTTTACTGGCCAGGGGTTAAAAGATATTGTGCATCTTGTCCCATTTGCCAGTTAACGGCCCCAAGGCCACACTATAGAAGCCCTCTGGTACCCTTGCCGATTATTGAGGTTCCATTTGAGCGGATCGCCATGGATCTCGTGGGACCCCTGGTAAAGTCGGCAAGGGGGCACCAATATATATTAGTCATCCTAGACTACGCAACCAGGTATCCAGAAGCAGTTCCTTTGAGGAAAGCTTCCTCTAAGGCCATTGCCAAGGAGTTATTCCAAATGTTTTCACGAACTGGATTCCCCAGGGAGATACTTACGGACCAGGGCACCCCTTTTATGTCAAAGGTGATGGCGGACTTGTGCAGACTATTTCAGATCAAGCAGTTGCGGACGTCCGTCTATCACCCGCAGACCGATGGCCTAGTTGAGAGGTTTAATAAAACTCTAAAGTCCATTTTAAAAAGAGTGGTCCAGAAAGACGGGAAGGATTGGGATATGTTACTCCCTGCCCTCTTGTTTGCCATCCGGGAGGTTCCACAAGCGTCCACGGCTTCTCACCGTTTAAGGTTGGTGTATGGACGAAGGCCCCGGGGGTTGCTTGACCTAGTAAAAGAAACATGGGAAAGTGAATCCTCACCGCACAAGACCGTGGTAGAGCATATCTCTCAAATGCGAGAGAGGGTGGCTAAGGTGATGCCGCTGGTGAGGGAGCACATGCAGAAGGCTCAGGATGCCCAAAGAAGGGTGTATAACAGATCGGCTAAAATTAGACAGTTTCAAGTAGGAGACCGGGTGGCTGTCCTAATACCCACAGTGGAGAGCAAGTTCTTGGCCAGGTGGCAAGGCCCGTTTGAGGTAATAGAAAAAGTGGGTGAGGTGAACTACAAGGTACACCAGCCAGGGAAAAGAAAACCATACCAGATCTATCACGTAAATCTGTTGAAACCTTGGAGAGACAGAGAACAGGTATCCGCTGTGGTAGCGGTACAGTCAGGGGACCATGCAGGAATCGACCTGGTGCAGGTGGCTGCTACCCTAACTAGGCCCCAAACCCAGCAAGCAAAAGAGTTTCTGCAAAGAAATAGGGACATGTTTTCAGGGTTGCCGGGTCTCACCAACGTCATCGAGCATGACATTGTGACGGAACCCTGTGTAAAAATCCGGTTAAAGCCTTACCGTATCCCAGAAGCTCATAGAGTGGCAGTGTCTGAAGAGGTCAAGAGAATGCTCGAGCTTGGAGTCATTGAAGAGTCGCAGAGCGAGTGGTCGAGTCCAATCGTGTTGGTACCCAAACCCAACGGCACCCTCCGCTTCTGCAACGACTTTAGAAAACTTAATGAAATCTCCAAGTTTGATGCTTATCCAATGCCACGGGTAGATGAGCTAATTGAGAGGTTAGGTCCAGCCAGGTATATAACCACGCTAAACCTCACAAAAGGGTATTGGCAGATTCCCCTGACCAAGAAAGCCAGGGAGAAAACAGCTTTCTCTACCCCGGAAGGCCACTTCCAGTACAAAAGAATGCCATTTGGTCTACACTCTGCCCCCGCTACATTCCAAAGGGCCATGGACAAAACTTTGCGTCCACATCAACGGTATGCTTCGGTTTACCTTGATGACATAGTCATTTTCAGCACTGATTGGGAGTCCCATCTTCCCCGAGTTCAGGCAGTCGTAGACTCCTTGAGAAGAGCAGGATTCACCATCAATCCGGAGAAGTGCGCGATTGGGGTAGAGGAAGCCAAGTACCTAGGGTGCATTGTGGGTAGAGGGCTGGTGAAGCCCCAAATGAGTAAGGTAGAAGCCATACAGAACTGGCCCCGCCCCCTAACCAAGAAGCAGGTCAGAGCGTTTTTGGGCATAGTTGGCTACTACCGGAGGTTTGTCCCCAACTTTGCCACCATTGCTGCACCATTGACGGACTTGACCAAAGGCAGAAAGTCAGTGATGGTACAGTGGAATGACGATGCCGAAAAAGCTTTCCAGAAGCTTAAGACGGCATTGTGCTGGGATCCGGTGCTTGTGGCTCCAGATTTTTCTAAGGATTTTGTAGTACAGACAGATGCTTCAAGTGAAGGGCTAGGAGCAGTCCTGTCTCAATGGGGAAGAGCACCCCATAGTTTTTCTAAGTAGGAAGCTGACGGCAGCGGAGAAAAACTATGCGGTGGTGGAGCGGGAGTGTCTTGCCATCAAGTGGGCTTTAGACTCTTTACGGTATTTCCTCCTAGGTAGAAGGTTCCGCCTAGTGTCCGACCATGCCCCACTGACCTGGATGAGACAAAACAAAAACACCAATGCCAGGGTGACAAGGTGGTTCCTTTCTCTCCAGGAGTTCAATTTTGTGGTAGAGCACAGACCAGGGAGACAGCATCAGAACGCCGATGCCCTCTCCCGGGTCCATTGTATGATGTCGAGTGGTGCCTCCAACACCTCCGCGTTGAGGCAGAGGGGGGGGATATGTACAGGACGCCAAGGTTGGGTCCTGGACGGGTGCTATATAGCACCAGTATTTGGGCTGTGGTCCCTTTAAAGGAGTCGCAGTGTTGCTCAAGGGGTCACCCAAAATGGGTGAGGGGTTCCGGGAGTAACCGAGCAGGAGAGGACTGACTCGCAGTCCTCTCTAGGTTAATAATAAGTTATTTGGGACCCGGAATTTGGGAGGCTCTGAAGAGATATTCGGGTGGGAAAGAGCCTCCCTTCCTGACCACAATGATTCAGCGCACAGGGGGTTAAGGGCCTCCAGGAAGACAGCTCATAAGACAGGAAGTAGGGAAGAGTTGTTGGTGTGAGGAGGAGTAGGTGATTACACCTGTCGGTTGAGCTGTGTGGATGTCTGGAGGCTGCTAAAAGAACCTGCTGCAAAACTGTATGTGTTTTCCTTAACTTTGTTTTTGTGCTGAAGATAAGCTGATTTTCTGTTATGCTGAAGATAAGCGGACTTTGTTTTTGTATGTTGCCTGTGCGCTGAAGAAAGCCTTATTTTTGATTTTTTTCTTACAAATAAATGTCTTTTATTATAAAACTGATGGTTTATGCACTTAATCCCGTGGAGCTATTGTCCCCAAAGTTCACTATATATATATATATATATATATATATATATATACACACACACATACATTTTGTCCCTCGTTTTGGTATAATGCATAGACTTTTGTACAAAAATATTATTTTAATTGCATCTATAAGCAAACCTTTTTTGCAGTGTTATTTTGTTTATAGTGTTAGGTAGCGTAGGGAAGAGTTAAAAACCCTGCCAGTTATATTTTTGCACCAACAAGAAAAAAGTATCTATGAGGTGGTGATCTTAGTTCATATAAAATAGTGGGAGGGAAAAAAAATTCAGAGAGCTCACTGGCTAAGGTTAGGCTGCTCGCAACAGATATGGCAACCTTCATTGGGTATCCAGCAGGTTACCAGAAAAAAAAAATTTGCACCATTAGAAGGAGTGCCAGACAAATTGATAGAAGAGTCCAAATTGATTCAGTGGTTTGCACTAAAAGATCTCCAACGCGTTTCATGAGGTCAGAAAACATTCCCCTTCATCAGGGTTTCAGGTAAAGTAGGAAAACCTAAATTAACCACTTGACCTCCGAAAGATTTGCCCTTCATGACCAGGCCATTTTTTGCGATACAGCACTGCGTTATTTTAACTGACAATTTACGCAGTCCTGCGACGATGTACCCAAATAAAACGTATGTCCTTTTTTCCCCACAAATAGAGCATTCTTTTGGTGGTATTTGACCACCTCTGTGTTTTAAATTTTTTGCGCTATAAACGAAGAAAGACCGACAATTTTGAAAAAATATATATATATTTTTTTACTTTCTGCTATAAAACCTATCCAATAAAAAAATTTAAAAAATCTAATTTCTTCGTAAATGTAGGCCAATATGTATCCTCCTACATATTTTTGGCCTGATAACATGCACACAAGTTGGTTTTAAATGGCTATTAAAGGTAACCTGTGATCAGTTTGCTTGTAATTAGTGTGTGTGTGTGTATAAAAGGTCAAGGACTCCTGACCGACCCTTGCATCTTTCATCCAGTGCTGCACTGACGTTTCTGGATTCTGAGTCATGGGGAAAGCAATAGAATTGTCAATAGTTCTGACGGAAAAGGTAGTTGAACCGTATAAAACAGGAAAGGGATATAAAAAGATATCCAAAGGAATTAAAAATGCCAATCAGCAGTGTTCAAACTCTAATCAAGAAGTGAAAAATGAGGGGTTCTGTTGAAACCAAACCACGGTCAGGTAGACCAACAAAAAATTTCAGCAACAATTGCCAGGAAAATTGTTCGGGATTCAAAGAAAAACCCACAAATAACTTCAGGTAAAATACAGGACCCTCTGAAAATATGTGGTGTGGCTGTTTCAAGATAAGGCACTTGAAAAAAGAAGGGGTGCATGGTCGAGTCGCCAGAAGAAAGCCATTACTACGCAAATGCCACAAAGTATCCCGCTTACAATATGCCAAACAGCACAGAGACAAGCCTCAAACTTTCTGGCACAAAGTTATTTGGAGCGATGACACCAAAATTTAGCCACAACCATAAATGCTACATTTGGAGAGGAGTCAACAAGGCCTATGATGAAAGGTACTGAGGTGGATTGCTAATGTTTTAGGGATGTGTGAGCTAAAAATAGTGGAGGGACATTTGCATTCATCAGCCAGGAAGCTGCACATGGGATGTACTTGGACATTCCAATATGACAATGATCCAAGTCGACCTGTCATTGGCTACAGCAGAATAATGTGAAGGTTCTGGAGTGGCCATCTCAGTCTCCTGACCTCAATATCATTAAGCCACTCTGAGGAGATCTCAAACGTGCAGTTCATGCAAGACAACCCAAGAATTTACAGGAACTGGAGGCTTTTTGCCAAGAGGAATGGGCAGCTTTACCATCTGAGAAGATATAGAGCCTCATCTACAAATACCACAAAATACTTCAAGCTGTCATTGATGTTAAAGGGGGCAATACACGGTATTAAGAACTGGGGTATGTAAACTTTTGATCAGGTTCATTTGGATAGTTTCTGTTGTCATTATGATTTAAAAAGAGTAAACACAGTTAATTGATAATGATAATAAATGGCTTCAGCCAATCAGCTAACAATGAGTGAAAGAAAAGGGTTTGTGTTATCATTCATATTTTCTTAAAAATGGCTAAGAAATCATAAATTCTGCCAGGGTATGTAAACTTATGAGCACAACAATATATATATATATTTTTACTAGTACTGGCTATGATTATCAAACTATAGCGGGACTGTTATATTCCTTATATACATTCTGACACTAAATGACACTTATGCACTGTCGCTGTACTAATGGCTGGGAAGGGGTTAACATCAGGGTTGAGCAAAGGGTTAACTGTATGCCTAACCAGTGTTTATGTGTATTGTGGGAGGTGCTTTTACTAGGGGAAGAGATAGAATTTATTCTCTGCTTTGCATGGACACAAATTTCATCCCTTCCCTCCTGTCAGAACGACAATTTGCCTTGTTTACTCTCTGCCTGATGATCCATGAGTGCAGGTGGACATCAAGTGTGTCCCCTACCCGAAAATTGTGTAAATCTACATCTTCCTTACATACATCTGTATGTAAAGAAGGGGATTGCTGGACCAGGAAAGTTACTAGTCAGCAGGATGATTTGGGAAATTCCCCTTCACTTCTTGTCAAAGACAGTTGTCCCTGGAACAGGTGTCCCAATGAGAAGATTTCCCCTTACTCCTTCTTCTGTGGACAACTCTTTAGCATTTCCCCTCATTATCTTTCTCAGTTACTATGGGCATCGGTATAACCAGAGGGGTTGTGGCCTATCATCCATGGGTGCACCCATGGATGGCCACGCCTGTCACTCTCTGGCTTCTGGGAATTTACAGTAGAAAGATCACAGTCCAGCGAGGAGGGGATCACAGCTTCGGGAAGGATCTACCCGCACAGCCCCATGTGAACAATGGACAATAACCCTCTGGAGCTCTCTGGTATCCTCTAATAGTTGCACATATCTGGTGCCAGCACAGTGCCCCCCACACCCCCCGATCTGTTGGACTGGGGTACAGCACATTTCGGGTTGGTTTTGGGGTGCCCAGAGCAGCTTATGTTCACACCACACTTCTGCTGGCTGAGGGAAGTCCTGCCCACTGCTTATCCACCTCCAACCCTGGCTCAGGGAGACCCTAGATCACCCACCTCCCCCTGCAGCATTCCCTCAGGCTTTGTGGCTTCCTGTCCCACACCGGCTCTGAAAGTCCTGCCATGGAGGTGGTGGTGGCTCTTTCAGCTCCTGCACTCAGGCAGACCCTCTGGACCCAATTGCCCCCTCGAGAAATTTATGATTGGCTGGGGGGTGAGGGGGCAGGCTAGTCAGTGGGAGAGTGTGCGGGCGGGTTAACGAGCGGGCAGGCCAGTCAGTGGTGGTCGGCAGGTGAGTGAGTGGGCGGACAGTCATCGGGTGAGTGAGCGGGCAGGTGGGCCTGTCGACAGGTAAGTGGAGCTGCTGGCCAGTAAGCGAGCCGGCGGGCGGGGGAGCAGAGAGATTACATCATCTCTCACCGCCCGCCCTGCATCACTGCAGATCCGCCCTCACTGTGCAGCCGCAGGCAGCAGAGAGATTACATCATCTCTCTGGTGCCTGTCTTCACTCTGGCAAGTGACAATCTGCACCTTATCAGGCAAGTGACAATCAGCAATGTGTGGCAGGTGACGTGGCAAGTGACAATCCGCATCTGTTGGCAGGTGACGTGGCAAGTAACAATCCACAACTTGTGGCAAGTGACCATCCGCAACATGTGGCAGGTGACATGGGAAGTAACAATCAGCATCGTGTGGCAGGTGACGTGGCAAGTGACAATCCACAACATGTGGCAGGTGACGTGGCAAGTGATAATATGCAATGTGTGGCATGTCACGTTGCTAGTTACATAGTAGGTGAGGTTGAAAAAAGACACAAGTCCATCAAGTCCAACCTATGTGTGTGATTATATGTCAGTATTACATTGTATATCCCTGTATGTTGCGGTCGTTCTGGTGCTTATCTTATAGTTCCTTGAAACTATCAATGCCCCCCGCTGAGATCATCGCCTGTGGAAGCGAATTCCACATCCTTGCCGCTCTTACAGTAAAGAACCCTCTACGTAGTTTAAGGTTAAACCTCTTTTCTTCTAATTTTAATCAGTGGCCACGTGTCTTGTTAAACTCCCTTCTTCAAAAAAGTTATTAGGTATTTGTATATTGAAATCTTATCCCCTCAAGTGTCTCGTCTCCAGAGAGAATAAGTTCAGTGCTCGCAACCTTTCCTCATAACTAATATCCTCCAGACCCTTTATTAGCTTTGTTGCCCTTCTTTGTACTTTCTCCATTTCCAGTACATCCTTCCTGAGGACTGGTGCCCAGAACTGGACAGTATACTCTAGGTGCAGCCGGGCCAGAGTCTTATAGAGCGGGAGAATTATCGTTAAAGTGACAAGTTACAATCAGCAACATGTGGCAAGTGACAATCTGCATCTGGTGGCAGTAGACGTGGCAAGTGACAACCCGCAACTTGTGGCAGAAGACGTGGCAAGTGACAATCCGCATCTGGTGGCAGGCAAGTGACAATCTGCATCTGGTGGCAGGCAAGTGACATTCCGCAACTTGTGGTAAGGGCGTGGCAAGTGACAATCCGCATTTGGTGGCAGGCAAGTGACAATCCGCATCTGAAGGCAGGTCGACGTGGAAAGTGACACACTAGGGGATCCCACTGATTCTGCATTATGGTGAGTTGAACCATTTCATATTACAACGTAATAATAGAAATAAGGAGCTTCAATCATCCTGACACCATAACAACCATGGTGCAGTGATGATGAATGCGCTAAGACCAGCCATTGCCCCGATAAATTGCCCGCCAAAAAAACTATTTTCTGGCAGTGCCCTTCCTGACACTAGACTCTGGATGTGCTCCTTAACCGCTTCAATACAGGGCTTTTAAACACCCTTCCTTACCAGAGCACTTTTTGCGATTCGGCACTGCGTCGCTTTAACTAACAATTGCGCGGTCGTGCGACGTTACACCCAAACAAAATTGACGTCCTTTTTTTTCCCACAAATAGAGCTTTCTTTTGGTGGTATTTGATCGCCCCTGCGGTTTTTATTTTTTGCGCTATAAACAAAAGAAGAGCGACAATTTTGAAAAAAAAACACAATATTTTTTACTTTTTGCTATAATAAATATCCCATTTTTTTTTTTAAAAACTATTTTTTTCCTCAGTTTAGGCCGATACGTATTTCTTCTACATATTTTTGGTAAAAAAAAATCGCAATAAGCGTATATTGATCGGTTTGCGCAAAAGTTATAGCGTCTACAAAATAGGGGATAGATTTATTGAATTTTTTTTTTTTTTTTTTTTACTAGTAATGGCGGCGATCTGCGATTTTTTTTTCGTGACTGCGACATTGCGCCGGACACTTCGGACACTTTTGACACATTTTTGGAACCATTCACATTTACACAGCGATCGTTGCTATAAAATTGCAATGATTACTGTGTAAATGTGACTGGCAGGGAAGGGGTTAACACTAGAGGGCGCTGGAGGGGTTAATATGTGTCCCTATAGGAATGATTCTAACTGTAGGGGGAGGGGACTTAAGGGGAGGAGACCGATCATGTGTTCCTCTGTACTGGGATCACATGATCGGTCTCCTCCCCGCTGACAGGACGTGGAGCTGTGTGTTTACACACACAGCTCCACGGTCCCGCCCGGTCCCGTTGTTTTAACGGGCAATCGCGGGTGCCCGGCGGACATCGCGGCCGCCGGGCACTCGCACCGGGTCCCGAGCGATGCCGCGGGCGCGCGCGCGCGCGCGCCGCCGGCGGCGCGCGCGCGCCCCCCAGGCGGCCGGGAATCCGAGGACGTCATATGACGCCCACCCAGGATGGTAGATCCACCTTGTGGGCGTCATATGACTATGGGCGGTGTTGAAGTGGTTAATGGACCTGCCAGCCCCAATGAGTAGCTCTACCACATCACTCAAATGTGAACAGGGCCTAAATATAATAAACTAATCTACCCCAAATTCATCCTCCCAACTTCACATTTTTGCTGAAACTGAAATCGGTTTCACCAAAATCACCCCATTCACCCTTAATTGATACAATTTTATCTTGGACCAGGTAGAGATGCTGACTATAAAAAAAAATTCCCAATCTTGCACACAAAAGGCAACAGCAGTAAAAATAAAAAAAATTCTACTGCCACGTACACACGATTGGAATTCTCGTTGGAAAAAGAGGGATTTCTCGACAGAATTCTGCTCAAACTGTCTTGCCGACACACGGTCACACCAAATTCCGACCGTCAAGAACGCGGTGACGTACAACACTACAACGAGCCGAGTTCAATGCTTCAGAGTATGCGTCTCATTGTTTCCGAGCATGCGTAGGAATTTTGCGCGTCATAATTTATACAGACGATCAGAATTTCCAATAGAAACCTTTTCCGTCTGAAAAATTGAGAACATGCTCTCAATTCTTTGCTGTCGGAAATTCGGCCAGCAAAATTCCGATGGAGCCTACACACGGTCGCATTTTCTGATGAAAAGCTCTCATCGGTCTGTTTCTTGCCGGAATTACGATCGCGTGTACGCGGCATAACAGGATGCAGCAATGCCATAGCATCATAAGCTCCCTTTAGTGGAGGACTACCAAACCAAATTTGGTGGAGAGGCCAACGATGAGTATAATATTTGTTTAAAAAAAATAGCAAAGCATTACCAGTGATGGATTCTGAGTCCTGAAACAGGCAGAGTGGAATTAAATTATATTAATAATAAAAAAAAAATGTGTTTATGGTATGGTAGCATTGAACAAAGAATCATCTCTGATGATTTGTTTGGGGCCATGGGACATCCAGTGCACTGTGATGAATGAGGTTTATAGAAAAGGGAAGTAAGAAATATTAGTGACAGCTCTAATGAACGCTGCAATTTAGCAAATGCACTGTGACAGCGACGTGAGGAGTCTGAGGACGATGATGCATGAGAGCAGTCCCTGGTGCACACTGTAACAGGATAGTTAGTGTACAATGTGACTACCAATGAAAGGAAGTGTCTGAATGCACAGTAAGTGTATTAAAAAAAAATGAAGATCAATGTGCTCTATCACTGTATGATATGATATTTGTGCGATATGATTAACCGCTTCAGTCCCGGAAGATTTTACCCCCTTCCTGACCAGAGCACTTTTTGCGATTCGGCACTGCGTCGCTTTAACTGACAATTGCGCGGTCGTGCGACGTTGCACCCAAACAAAATTGACGTCATTTTTTTCCCACAAATAGAGCTTTCTTTTGGTGATATTTGATCACCTCTGCGTTTTTTATATTTTGCACTATATAAAAAAAAAAAAAAGCGACAATTTAGAAAAAAACGCTATATTTTTACTTTTTGCTATAATAAATATCCCCAAGAATATATAAAAAATATTTTTTTTCCTCAGTTTAGGCCGATATGTATTCTCCTACATATTTTTGGTAAATCACAATAAGCGTATATTTAATTGATTGGTTTGCGCGAAAGTTATAGCATTTACAAAATAGGGGATAGTTTTATGGCATTTATATTATTTATTTTTTTTACTAGTAATGGCGGCAATCTATGATTTTTATCAGAACTGTGACATTATGGCAGACACATCAGACACTTTTGATACATTTTTGGGACCATTGCCATTAATACAGCGATCAGTGCTATAAAAATGCACTGATTACTGTAAAAATGTCACTGGCAGTGAAGGGGTTAACCACTAGGGGGCGATCAAGGGGTTAATTGTGTTCTCTCTCTGTGTTCTAACTGAAGGGGGGATGGGACTGTCTAGGGGAGATAACAGATCGCTGTTCATACTTTGTACCCCTCACATTTGGCATGTCATTTTTTTGGGGGGGGAATGGAAGCCATCTTTTTAGAGGGTTTCAGCTCCCACTTCTTCCTTTTGGCACCGCGGCGCCAAAAGTAAGTTCACCCCTCCCCCCTCCCTCTCTTCAATCATCTGGGTCACGTCACAGGTCCCAGATGATTGCCTGGCCAGTCACAGCGCGGCTCACGTATGCGCAGTTCGTGCCCAGCTGTGAAGCCACAGCCGGGCACCCACAGTGACAATGCCGGCGCCGCAGAGAGGAGGGGGAGACAAGCGGGGCTTCGTTCCCCTGCATCGCTGGACCCTGGGATAGGTAAGTGTCCAATTATTAAAAGTCAGCAGCTGCAGTATTTGTAGAGGCTGACTTAAATTATTATTTTTTTAGTCGGAACTCCGCTTTAAGCTACAAACCTTTGCTATAGGAACTACCATCACTTTAAGGACTGTTTTTGCCCTTCTCCCCTTTCCCTCTTTCCTCCCCCCCCCCCTTCTTTCCTTTTCCTTCCCCAATCCCTTTTTACCCCCTTCCCTTCCTTTTGGTCATCTCCCATTAACATCACAACTTTTTTGTCCCTTCAAGATCTTGGCCACGGAATCTAGTTGCCAATTATTTACAGGATTATCTACAATATTAAGACCTTTGATAGTGTATTATCTTGTGATGACTTTGTTGTTGCTATATAGTGAGAATGATGTGGATATATGATTCTGTATGTTTTTTTTACAAATCATCATTTGTTTATGTTTATATTTATCTATTTTGTTGCAAATTATTGAAACTCTCTTTGATGACATCCTTTTGGTCCTCCATAGTTTCTTCCCGTTTTTTTATATTTTTATTTTTCACCTTTTTGAACTTTGTCTCTTTGTTTATTGCTCTGTTTTTGTCAGGGCTGGGCTCAGTCCTTCCTTCTCTGAGCTGGCCGATCAGCTGTCAGCTAATTGCCAGCTCCTATCTCTCCACAGTGACGCACCTGTTGATGATATCCTGCTCGTCAGTCCTGCCTACTTAAGCCGTCCAGCCCAGATGATCTATGCCTTCATCTTGGTCACATCTCTAGAGGCACTCTCCTGTGTTCCTGTTAAAGACTTGCTTGGCTGACATTCCTTCTGGCTTCAGATCCTGCTTACTGTTCTACCACGCTCATCTCTAGCTCCCTGACGTTTTGGCTTGTCTGACTATCCGTTCCAGTTCCTGAACTCTGGCTATGTTTTGACTATGTTTTCTTTGTTTACCTTTTTTATTATTATTAACCACTTAAGCCCCAGACCAATTGGATGGCCAAAGACCAGAGCACTTTTTGCGATTCGACACTGCGTCGTTTTAACTGAAAATTGCGTGGTTGTGCGACGTGGCTCCCAAACAAAATTTATGTCCTTTTTTTCCCACAAATAGAGCTTTGTGGTATTTGCGCTATTAACAAAAAAAAGCATTATTTTTAACTTTTTGCTATAATAAATATATTTTTTTTCCTCAGTTAAGGCCAATATGTATTCTTCTACATATTTTTGGTAAAACAGATCGCAATAAGCGTATATTGATTGGTTTGCACAAAATTTATAGCGTCTACAAAATAGGGGATCATTTTATGGCATTTTTATTAATAAACCATTGGCATTAATACAGCGATCAGTGCGATTAAAAATGTACTGATTACTGTAAAAATGTCACTAGCAGTGAAGGGGTTAACACTAGGGGCAGTGAAGGGGTTAATGTGTGTCCTAGCTTGTGTTCTAACTGAAGGGGGATAGGGACTGTGCAGGGAAGATAACAGATTGTCTGTTCATACTCTGTATGAACAGACGATCTGTCAGTTCTCCCCTCAGAGAACAGGAAACAGTTTCCAGTTCTTCGTGTGCCCCGAGCGATTGCGGGAGCCCGGCGGTGATCGATCAACGCGGGCACTCGCATCGGCTCGGGGGTGAGCGTGGGCGCCCCCTAGTGGCTACAGGGCGAAGCGACGTTACATAAAGTTGTTTCGCCCAGCGGACATTTTGATCATCACTGTAATAAGCAATAACAGAAAAAAAAATCCGTCATCACCTGCCCAGTGAGCTACTCAGATGAAAGTATGAAAGTATGCAAAAAAAAGTAAAAAAAAAAAAAAAACAATTGTTTACTTATTTTTACTGTCCCCAGTCAGTATGCTTGATCATCACCATACCATTTATATGATGAAGCTTTACTGCACTGGTATGTAAAAACAATTGTGAAAAAAAAAATGTTTTTAATTTCTTAATTTTCCCAAAAAATTGTGACAAAAAAATTACAACTTCAAAAACTCACCATGCCTCTTACCAAGTACCTTGGACTGTTTACTTTCCAATATTTGTACTGTCCTAGCATTTTCGGACCTCAAGAAATGAGATAGGCCGCCAAGTACATCAGGATTGATCAATTTTCAGATAAATACCATAGTTTGTGGACTCTATATCTTTCCTACAGATATGTATAATATATACTGATTTGGGTTATTTTCACCAAAGAAATGTAGCAGAATAAATTTTTACCTAAATTTATGAAGAAAGGTTGTTTATTTGCAACATTTTGTAACAGAAACGAATAAAAACTCATAGGAATACCAAGAATGGGTCATTTGAGGGTATTTTTACTGTCCTGGCATTTTAGGTTATTTTTACCAAAGAAATGTAGCAGACTACATTTTGGCCTATATTTATGAAGAAAATTATTAGTTTGCAAAATTTTATAACAGAAACAAAATTTCAACATTTTCAATGTTTTTTTGTTTATATAGCAAAAAAAGAAAACACCAGTGGTGAACAGGTGCAACCAAAATGCTATGCATACTAGCTCATTATGCCTTTGCCTTGCAGGGTCAAATTTTATTTTTATTTTTTGATCGGCTTTACTTCGTCTTTAACCGATTCAGCCCCGGGCAATTTTATCCCCTTCCTTACCAGAGCACTTTTTGCGATTCGGCACTGCGTCGCTTTAACTGACAATTGCGCGGTCGACGTTGCACCCAAACAAAATTGACGTCCTTTTTTTCCCACAAATAGAGCTTTCTTTTGGTGGTATTTGATCACCTATGCGGTTTTTATTTTTTGCGCCATAAACAAATGAAGAGCACCAATTTTGAAAAAAACACAATATTTTTTACTTTTTGCTATAATAAATATCCAATTTTTTAGAGAAAAAAAAATTTTTTACTCAGTTTAGGCCGATGTGTTTTCTTCTACATATTTTTGGTAAAAAAAATCGCAATAAGCGTTTATTGATTGGTTTGCGCAAAAGTTATAGCGTTTACAAAATAGGAGATAGATTTATTGCATTTTTATTTATTTTTTACTAGTAATGGCGGCGATCATCGATTTTTTTTCGTGACTGTGACTTTGCGGCAGACACTTCGGACACTTTTTACACATTTTTGGGACCATTCACATTTACACAGCAATCGTTGCTATAAAATTGCACTGATTACTGTGTAAATGTGACTGGCAGGGAAGGGGTTAACACTAGGGGGCACTGCAGGGGTTAATATGTGTTCCCTGCAAGTGATTCTAACTGTGGGGGGAGGGGACTCACAAGGGGAGGTGACCGATTGGTGTTCCTCTGTTCTGGGAACACACCATCGGTCTCCTCTCCAGTGACAGGACGTGGAGCTGTGTGTTTACACACACAGCTCCACGGTCCCGCTGTTTTCCCGGGCAATCGCGGGTGCCCGGCGGACATCGCGGCCGCCGGGCAAGCGCACCGGGTCCCGTGCGATGTATTGCAAGAGAGTTTTTGTTTTTTCTTGGGAGAGTGCATGTGATCAGCATAGGGCCAATCAGCACTGACCAGACAGAGGGTCAGGGGTCCTGCAGCCTCATAGGACAATTAGGGGAGAATTAAAACTCCTCCTACAAGCTTTATCCAGACACTGATAGAAGTCACAAGACTGCTACAGTATACACCGCTGATGAGAAAAGGTTTTTTAACAGTTTATATTTACTAAAATGATTGCATTTCCATGTCCTGTGTTCTGTGGGAGACCAGGTAGAGTGAATGCAGGGTCCTGGGTTTAGCAACACTTTAATCCTCACTGCAGACCTAACATTAACACTCCCTGTACCACTAACTCTAATCTTCCCTGCATCTGTAAAACTAGCCACCTTGTAATCCCATCCTAAACCCAATCTTCCCGCAACCCCAACAGTCCCTATAACACAAACAATAACCTTGCCTGTAACCCTAAAACAACCCATCCTGTAATACCACCCTAACATCAACCCTCCCTGGAACCCTAACAATGAGCATTTTCTCAGATTCCTGAACGCCAGGCAGGAGAAATGTTGCCTAAAAAAACGTGCCTAAAACTGCATTTTGCACACTCGTTTAGGCATGTCAAGCATTTGGATGTTTATGGATTCCATTGGCCGGAATATTCATTTATTTATATGTATCAGTGGCGGTGCGTGCATAGAGGGCGCAGGAGCGCCGCCCCCCCTCTCCTGCACCGCTCTATCACCAATAGATAGATTCATGCATTGTCACCGCTGCCGCCCCCTATTCAGGTGTCCGGCCCCTTGTCGGGCGCCGGGGCATCTGAATTACAGCGGGGGGGGGGGGGGTGTTTCTGGAAGCGCCCTATTAGAGCTGTAAGCTCTAATAGGGGACCTGATTAGAGCTGTAAGCTCTAATAGGGGACCTGATTAGAGCAGTGTGCTCTAATAGGGGACCTGATTAGAGCAGTGTGCTCTAATAGGCTTCCATAAGTGTAAACAGCGGGCGCACAGTGGCAGCACTTGAGGGGCACAGTGGCAGCACTTTTAGGGCACAGTGGCAGAACTTGGGGCACAGTGGCAGCACTTGGGGCACAGTGGCAGAACTTGGGGCACAGTGGCAGCACTTGGGGCACAGTGGCAGCACCTGGGGCACAGTGGCAGCACTTGGGGCACAGTGGCAGCACTTGGGGCACAGTGGCAGAACTTGGGGCACAGTGGCAGCACTTGGGGCACAGTGGCAGCACCTGGGGCACAGTGGCAGCACCTGTGGCACAGTGGCAGCACTTGGGGCAAAGTGGCAGCACTTGGGGCAAAGTGGCAGCACTTGGGGCACAGTGGCAGCACTTGGGGCACAGTGGCAGCGTTTGATGGGCACAGTGGCAGCGTTTGATGGGCACAGTGGCAGCGTTTTATGGCACAGTGAGGCTGTTTGTTTGCGCCCCCCCAAAAATTTTGAGCACCAGCCGCCACTGATATGTATTGATGGTGGGGTTTTTTTTCTGCCTGTAAATGCTCCTCTTCCAATATGCCTGTGAATGCCTATCTGTGTACAGATACATACAGTGGTGTGAAAAAGTGTTTGCCCCCTTCCTCATTTCCTGTTCCTTTGCATGTTTGTCACACTTAAGTGTTTCGGAACATCAAACCAATTTAAACAATAGTCAAGGACAACACAAGTAAACACAAAATGCAATTTGTAAATGAAGGTGTTTATTATTAAAGGTGAAAAAAAATCCAAACCATCATGGCCCTGTGTGAAAAAGTGATTGCCCCCTAAACCTAATAACTGGTTGGGCCACCCTTAGCAGCAACAACTGCAACCAAGCGTTTGCGAAAAACGTGCAATGAGGCTTTTACAGCGTCCTGGAGGAATTTTGGCCCACTCATCTTTGCAGAATTGTCCTAATTCAGTTACATTAGAGGGTTTTCGAGCATGAACGGCCTTTTTAAGGTCATACCACAACATCTCAATAGTATTCAGGTCAGGACTTTGGCTAGGCCACTCCAAAGTCTTCATTTTGTTTTTCTTCAGCCATTCGGTGGTGGACTTGCTGGTGTGTTTAGGATCATTGTCCTGCTGCAGAACCCAAGTTCGTTTCAGCTTGAGTACACGAACAGATGGTCGGACATTCTCCTTCAGGAACTCTTGGTAGACAGCAGAATTCATAGTTCCTTTTATCACGGCAAGTCTTCCAGGTCCTGAAGCAGCAAAACAGCCCCAGACCATCACACTACCACCACCATATTTTACTGTTGGTATAATGTTCTTTTTCTGAAATGCAGTGTTCCTTCTACGCCAGATATACTTGGACACACACCTTCCAAAGAGTTCCACTTTTGTCTCATCGGTCCACAGAATGTTGTCCCAAAAGTCTTGGGGATCATCAAGATGTGTTGTGGAGAAATTGAGACGAGCTTTGATGTTCTTTTTGCTCAGCAGTGGTTTTCTCCTTGGAACTCTGCCATGCAGGCCATTTTTGCCCAGTCTTTTCCTGATGGTGGAGGCATGAACGCTGACCTTAACTGAGGCAAGTGAGGCCTGCAGTTCCTTGGACGTTGTTGTGGGGTCTTTTGTGACCTCTTGGATGAGTCGTCGCTGCGCTCTTGGGTTAATTTTGGGCGGCCGGCCACTCCTGGGAAGGTTCACCACTGTTCCATGTCTTCGCCATTTGTGGATAATGGCTCTCACTGTGGTTCGCTGGATTCCCAAAGCTTTGGAAATGGCTTTATAACCCTTTCCAGACTGATAGATCTCAATTACTTTCTTTCTCAATTGCTCCTGAATTTCTTTGGGTCTCGGCATGATGTGTAGCTTTTAAGGATCTTCTGGTGGACCTTACTGTGTCAAGCAGCTCCTATTTAAGTGATGCCTTGATTGTGAACAGGTGTGGCAATAATCAGGCCTGGGTGTGGCTAGAGAAATTGAACTCAGGTGTGGACAACCACAGTTATAGTATGTTTTAACAAGGGGGGCAATCACTTTTTCACACAGGGCCATGATGGTTTGGATTTTTTTTCACCTTTAATAATAAACACCTTCATTTACAAATTGCATTTTGTGTTTACTTGTGTTGTCCTTGACTATTGTTTAAATTGGTTTGATGTTCCGAAACACTTAAGTGTGACAAACATGCAAAGGAACAGGAAATGAGGAAGGGGGCAAACACTTTTTCACACCACTGTAGGTTTACATAGAGATGTGTTTACAGGCAGGAAAAAAAAAACATCAAATGTCTGTAAAAGCAGCATTTTCCCCTTTCTTTGTAACCCTAACACTACCCTCCCTTAAACTTTAGTTGCACTTCTTTCGTTTTGTATAAAGACAGAAAGAGTTAATATTTTGCAAGATTTTTATTTCCCCTGTGAGGCCAGTGCAAGAAATGTATGAATCAGTTGTCTCCTAGATAAGAAAGTGTAGACAGCAATATAAACATGGCCAAAAGTTTGAACCCCCTCACTTTTTTTTGGTTGGACATCCTGCCCTGGGAGGAATTCAGGGAAATTTTTCCATAGAGACACAGATGGCACTAAAGGCCTAACAAAGGCTCTGAGCCTATACAAAATAGGAAAATAAAAGCTTAGGTTGCGGTTAGGCTTAACCCCACATTTTTATACTTCCCTCTCCTCAGGAAACTCCATTCCTAAGGCCATCCCTTCCTGTGTGGAAAATACTAGTTGTGAAGTGAGAGAAATGTATAGTAACATTTTCCAGCCTTTCCCAGCCAGTAGCCAACTACCACGGTCAATAACAGATTTTTTTAGGTGGATGGAGCTAGGCAATCAAGATCAGGGAACTCAAGTACACAGGTCACCTCAAGTCCTCAAGA
This sequence comes from Lithobates sylvaticus, assembly GCA_028564925.1. Taxonomy (NCBI): domain Eukaryota; kingdom Metazoa; phylum Chordata; class Amphibia; order Anura; family Ranidae; genus Lithobates; species Lithobates sylvaticus. The sequence continues at coordinate 143,376,187 of CM053037.1, read as the reverse complement.
GATGAAAGAAACTAGTGATTTTACCAATAAACTGACTGTTGGTTTTGAGTAGACCTGAACACTTATTGAAGCATATCTCTGCTACCCTCCACCTATTCCAGTCAAACAATGTTGGTCTCACAGCCATACTCCTGTCAGCCATTTCCTCTCAGTATCTCAGTACGGGAAAAGGTCAGTGCTGGAGTCCAAAAGTAATAAACAAAATCTTTATTCACTAAAATCCAAGCAGTCTGCTATTATAACAAGACACTAATGTGTTTTGGCTTACGATCGGAATTTCGCCCAGCAAAAGACAGATGAGAGCTTTTTGTCGGAAAATGCGACCGTGTGTATGCTCCATTGGACTTTTGCTGGTCCGCCAGCAAAAATTTGAGAGCATGAAAAAGTTTCTATTGGAAATTCCGATCGTCTGTAGAAATTCCGACGCGCAAAATTCCTACGCATGATCGGAAACAATTTGATGCATGCTCGGAAGCATTGAACTTAATTTTCACGGCTCGTCGTAGTGTTGTACGTCACTGCGTTCTTGACGGTGGAAATTTGGTGTACCAGTGTGTAGGCAACACAAGCTTGAGCCATCGGAATTCCGTCAGAAAAAACATCCAAGGCTTTTCGGACAAGAATTCCGATCATGTGTACGTGGCATAAGTCATAGCTAACTATGACTAAGGATTTGTAAGCCGAAACACGTTAGTGTCTTGTTATAATAAGCCAGTGTCTTCTTTAATCTTCTTTTCTCTCCAGAAAGATTACACCATTTTTGTTCAGGCATCAACCAAGGTCCCCATGTACTTTTTCTGTGCTGAGATACCTGCTCAGAGATGACGCAGTGATACAAAGTTACAGCTCATTTAGACTTGCGGATGGGGGGGTCAGGGTCTTTAAGCTGTGAAGGCAGAAGACAGGGATCTTCACATGTCATGGTCAGGATGATTTGCTTTATTATTCCCCTGTTGCAGTTAGCTGGATGCAATTTATTCTAGTGAATAGGTGCGTGCCTTAACCACATGCAATGCAAGTGGTTGCAAAACGTTGGTTTCTACATTTATGGGGTTAGAACTGGTGGTGAGAAGGCATTTTATTGCTGTGTTTCAGTCTGATCAGTGTTGCAGTATGATTTTTGTGGAAGAGGAGACTTAGGAAATCCTTTCTATTACCTGCAGCAGACTGATAGAATGATTTCAGCCTTGACAAAGTCACTTCACTAGAGCTCAAGGAGGGCTATTTGGTGATTAAAAGTGGAGCTTTTTTTGAAAAAGTATTCTTTTGTCGTATGGTGTGAAACATCAGAAATTTATTTATGTACTTGTAAAGTTATTAAAAGGTCTACTTTAAACACTGAATGCAACTTTATTATTCAGTAGCAAGCTATGCCTCAATAGATAATAATACATTTGTTCCATTTAATAACAGTATATTAGAAATGACTGATACATCAGATCTGCAGTTGTATGATAAAACAGAAATTCCAGGTTTTCAGGGTCATTGTTCTCTCTGCGGTTTTGCTACAAGCAGACATAATCTGTGTAAAAGAAAAATGGATATTTAAAGTGGATTTGCAAGGGCAGTCTGCTCATCAATTTCCTGTTCTGCTCAAATGTTATTCTTGGTGATTGAATTTGACCACACTTATCTGAATCAGCTTTAAAATTGACGTTAATTTTTCTTGCCATATCCTTCTCTCAGAAAGGTGCCCAGGAATCACTACCCCCCCCCCCCCCCCCCAGTCACAGATTGGTCGTGAAACAAGACAAGCTTTGAAGAACCATGATTTCATTAAGACAGCTCCCATGATGTACCGAAATGTGATCCTACTGAATAATAGCAAATGTTTATAGAAGGGACATCTCCAAACTTACTTAAGCTTGCTATCAGTGATTTGGCAACCTCGGTATCATGGGAGTGAATATTGAATTTAACAATTTTTTTGTTCTTGTCCTGCACAGAGTAACAAAGAAGATAAAGTAAGCGCCACAAAAATGGATTACCATGAATAGTGATGTCAGAAGATACCTACTGAATATTTCTCATGGCTTAGATAAAATGCAGCATTATTTTTCTTTGCCTGAACTAACACGATGTATATTCACAAGAAATTGAAAGGCATTAACTTCCTGTAAATAAAATTTATGAGAAAATGTATTATTTAATGTACAGGCATACCCCACTTTTAAGTACGCAATAGGGTCTATTTACTAAAGCTGGAAAGTGCAAAATCAGACTCACTTCTGCATAGAAACCAATAAGCTTCTAACCCCAGCTTGTTTAATTAAGTTTTGGTAATAAAACCTGGAAGCTTATTGGTTTCCATGCAGAAATGAGCCTGATTTAGCATTTTCCAGCTTTAGTAAATAAACCCCATTGTATACTTAAAAGTGGGGTATGCCTGTAAATTTTGAATCCATCACTAAAATCTCATATTTCAAAAGTCATTTTCAAGCTTTTTAAAATGTAAGTCTTTTAAATTTTCAGCATTCTTTGAAATAATACCTGATGATCCTGCCATGAATACCCTTGTTTATACCCTTCCTGTTACAGTGTGATAATGCCCTATCCCTGTCTCCTTTTTGTGCTCCGGCATTAAAACCCTATCAGACGGACTTCAAATCGAGACTACAAATGGTTGTTTGAAAACACATTACCCACGCATGGTCCACTATGCTTCTAGACAGGTTTTTGTGTTACTGTATGCACTTTTCCCTACTTGTAAACATGGATAAGGCATATTTGCTCAATGTATGGTTTATTTATTGTCTATGAATACAGAACATACAGTACAGTGCATCCGAAAAGTATTCACAGCGCTTCACTTTTTCCTCATTTTGTTATGTTACAGCTTTATTCCAAAATCCACTATTTTTCTCCTCTGTTTTTATATCCAAAATGGATAAAATGTATTATTTTCCTCAAAATTCTCCAAACAATACCCCATAATGATAATGTGAAAGAAGTTTCATTAAAAAATAAAAAAGGAAAATAGCACATAAGTATTCACAGGCTTTTCTCAATACTTTATCAAAGCACCTTTGGCACCAATTACATCCTCAAGTCTTTTTGAGCATGATGCTACAAGCTTGGCACACCTATTTTTGGGCAGTTTCTCCCAGTCTTCTTTGCAGGACCTCTCAAGCTGCACCAGGTTGGATGGGGAGCGTCGGTGGACAGACATCTTCAGATCTCTCCAGAGATGTTCAATTGGGTTCAAGTCTGGGCTCTGGCTGGGCCACTCAGGGTCATTCACAGAGTTGTCCCGTAGCCACTCCTTTGTTATCTTGGCTGTGTGTTTAGGGTTGATGTCATGTTGAAGGATGAACCTTCGCCCCAGTCTGCAGTCCAGAGCGTTCTGGAGCAGGTTTTTATCAAAGATATCTCTGTACATTGCTGCATTCATCTTTCTTTCAATCATGACTAGTCTCCCAGTTCCTGCTGCGACCACCATTCTTCACTGTAGGGGTGGTATTGGCCAGGTGATAAACAGTGCCTGGTTTCCTCCAGACATGATGCTTGCCATTCAGGCCAAAGAGTTCCATCTTTGTTTCATCAGACCAGAGAACTTTGTTTCTTATGGTCTGAGAGTCCTTCAGATGCCTTTTGGTGGGCTGTCATGTGCCTTTTACTGAGGAGTTACTTCTGTCTGGCCACTCTACCATACAGGCCAGATTGGTGGAGTGCTGCAGAGATGGTTGTTCTTCTGGAAGGTTCTCCTCTCTCCACAGAGAAATGCTGGAGCTCTGTCAGAGTGCCCATCAGGTTCTTGGTCACCTCCCTGACTAAGGCCCTTCTCCCCCGATCGCTCTATTTGGCTGGGTGGCCCGATCTAAGAAGAGTCCTATTAGTTCCAAACTTCTTCCTTTACGGATGGTGGAGGCCACTGTGCTCATTGGGACCTTCAGTGCTGCAGAAATTTTTCTGTGCCTCAATACAATTCTCAGAGGTCTACAGACAATTCCTTGGACTTCATGGCTTGGTTTGTGCTATGACATGCACTGCTAACTGTGGGACCTTATATAGACAGGTGTGTGCCTTTCCAAATCATGTACAATCAACTGAATTTACCACAGGTGGACTCCAATCAAGTTTTAGAAAAAACTCAATGATGATCAGTGGAAACAGGATGTTCAATTTTGAGTGTCATGGCAAAGGCTGTAAATACTAACATGTGATTACATGTGATTTTTTTCTTTTCGTTTTTTTATAAATTTGCAAAGACTTCAAACAAACATCTTTCACATTGTCATTATGGGGTATTGTCTGTAGAATTTTGAGAAAAATAATGAATTTATACCATTTTGGAATAAGGCTGTAGCAACAAAATGTGGAAAAAGTGAAGCAATGTGAATACTTTCTGGCTGCATGGATGCTTCTAGACATGTGCGATTAGTTTCGTATGAATCAAAAATTCGTACGAATTTCTGGAAATTCGTACATTCGTACGAATCCGAAATATGAATTTTTATGCATACGAATTCTGTACGAAATATGAAATTTTGTTTACGAATTTCAGATCCAAATTAACAGAAACGTGGGGACATGTATCAATGTAAAAAAAACAGCCGTTTTTTTCGGGAGCAGTGATTTTAATAATGCTTAAAGTGAAACAATAAAAGTGTAATATTCCTTTAAATTTCGTACCTGGGGGGTGTGTATAGTATGCCTGTAAAGGGGTGCATGTTTCCCGTGCTTAGAACTGTCCCTGCACAAAGTGTAATTTCTGCAGGAAAAAAAGGCATTTAAAAGCACTCGCGGCTATAATGAATTGTCGGCTCCCCGTAATACAGAGAACAGTCATTGAAAGTCATCAATGAAAAAAAAAAAGCGTGGGGGTCCCCTCAAATTCAATTACCAGGCCCTTCAGGTCTGGTATAGATATTAAGGGTGTTAGGTACCTGGATGGAGAGCCTGACTTTGCTGGGAGGAGGCCTCTCTTACGGCTCTGGTTCAGGGGCCACTGGAATGGGGACAGTGGACCCGAGAGCGCAGCGGAGTGCCTGGACTGGATGCTGTAGCAGATGCTGGAGACAGGCAGGAATCCTCTGGTAGCAGGAACAGCGGAACCTGGTAGGCAGAAGCCCAACACCCGGATGCAGGATGGTCCCCAGGTGACAGCAGCAGTTCTGGAAGCACACAGCATGTGTGGGGTCAGGCAGAGAATCGTCAGGCAGGCCGGGTCTGGTACACTGGGCAGGCAGGTAAGTGGATGCAGACAGAAGCAGGGTCAAAGCAAGCCGGGGTCAGCGTTCAGGTATCAGTTCAAGCAGAGTCAAACAAGCCGGGGTCAGGGTTGGAGAAAGCAGCAGGGTCCAGGAAGCCGGGTCAGAGTTCAGAGATACACAGACAAGGGAGCAGGTTAAAGGCAGGGTACAGCTGCAGACGGACAGCACCGCTCAGGTGCAACTGCCACTTCTTAAAAAGGGCCACTGGCCCCAAACGGCGCTGGCGCGCTCACGTGTGCGCCCGCGACGTGCGCGCCCACGCTTGCCGCGCGCGCGTCCGAGGATCATGCTGGCGCGCACACCCGCGCTGATGCCTGGGCATTCCAGCGGCGCATGTGCGCATGCGCACACGCCGATTTGTCCGTGCCGTGCGAGTGAGGCCCTGACAAAGGGGAACCCTGGGTCAAATTTGAAAAAAATAATTAGGTGGGGTTCCCCCCAAATATCCATACCAGACCCTTCAGGTCTGGTATGGATTTTAGGGGAACTCTACGCCAAATAAAAAAAAAACATGGCGTGGAGTTCCCCCAAAAATCCATACCAGACCCTTTATCCGAGCACGCAACCTGGCAGGCCGCAGGAAAAGAGGGGGGACGAGAGTGCGCCCCCCCTCCTGAACCGTACCAGGCCGCATGCCCTCAACATTGGGAGGGTGCTTTGGGGTCCCCCCCAAAGCACCTTGTCCCCATGTTGATGAGGACAAGGGCCTCATGCCCACAACCCTGGCCGGTGGTTGTGGGGGTCTGCGGGCGGGAGGCTTATCGGAATCTGGAAGCCCCCTTTAACAAGGGGACCCCCAGATCCCACCCCCTCCCCTGTGTGAAATGGTAAGAGGGTACTCTTACCCCTACCATTTCACCCAAAAAAGTGACAAAAGTGTTAAAAATTACAAGAGCCAGTTTTTGACAATTCCTTTATTTAAGTCTTCTTCTTTTCATCTTCTTCCTTTTTCTTTCCTTCATCCTTCGGTTTCTTCCTCCATCTTCTTCTTCCTCCGATCCTCTGCTTCTTGCTCCGGTGTTCTCGTCTGGCATCTTCCTCCACGGTGTCTCTTCTTCCTTGCTTCATTCTTGGGCCGCTCTGCGCAATGGGAGGCTCCCGCTATGTGACGCTTCTCTTCTTTTGACAGTTCTTATATAACGGAGGGCGAGGCCACTTGGTGACCCCGCCTCCCTCGGACGCACAGGGACTTGACGGGGACTTCCCTATGGCTTTCCCCATGACGTCGGAGGGGGGCGGGGTCACCGGGTGGCCCCGCCATCCATTATATAAGGACTGTCAGAAGAAGAGAAGCGTCACACAGCGGGAGCCTCCCATTGATGTGGAGCAGCCCGAGAATGAAGCGAGGAAGAAGAGACGCCGTGGAGGAAGATGCTGGACGAGAACACCGGAGCAAGAAGCAGAGGATCGGAGGAAGAAGAAGATGGAGGAAGAAGAAGATAGAGGAAGAAACCGAAGGATGAAGAAAAGAAGAAGGAAGAAGATGGAAAGAAGAAGACTTAAATAAAGGAATTGTCAAAAACTGGCTCTTGTAATTGTTAACACCTTTGTCACTTTTTTTTGTGAAATGCCCCTACCATTTCACACAGGGGGGGCGGGATCTGGGGGTCCCCTTGTTAAAGGGGGATTCCCGATTCCTATAAGCCCCCCACCCGCAGACCCCCACAACCACCGGCCAGGGTTGTGGGGATGAGGCCCTTGTCCTCATCAACATGGGGACAAGGTGCTTTGGGGGGGACCCCAAAGCACTCTCCCAATGTTGAGGGCATGTGGCCTGGTACGGTTCAGGAGGGGGGCACTCTCTCGTCCCCCCTCTTTTCCTGCGGCCTGCCAGGTTGCGTGCTCAGATAAAGGGTCTGGTATGGATTTTTTGGGGAACTCCACAGCATTTTTTTTTTAATTTGGCGTGGAGTTCCCCTTAAAATCCATACCAGAACTGAAGGGTCTGGTATGGATGTTTGGGGGGAACCCCACGTCATTTTTTTTTTAAATTTGATGCAGGGTTCCCCTTAATATTCATACCAGACCTGAAGGGCCTGGTAATTGAATTTGAGGGGACCCCCATGCTTTTTTTTTTTTTTTTATCAATGACTTTCAATGACTGTTCTCTGTATTACGGGGAGCCGACAATTCATTATAGAGTTCTTTTAAATGCCTTTTTTTCCTGCAAAAATGACACTTTGTACAGGGTCAGTTCTAAGCACGGGAAACATGCGCCCCTTTACAGGCATACCATACACACCCCCCAGGTATGAAATTTAAAGGAATATTACACTTTTATTGTTTCACTTTAAGCATTATTAAAATCACTGCTCCCGAAAAAACAGCCATTTTTAAAACTCTTTTTTGCATTGATAAATGTCCCCTGGGGCAGAACCCAGGTCCCCAAGTACGAAATACGAAATTTTGTTTATGAATTTCGGATCCAAATTAACAGAAACATTTAAAAACCCAGGAAGTTTACGAATCTAACAAAAATTTGTATTTCGTACGAATCCGATACGATTTTTTTTTTTATACGAAACAGAACGGAACGAAACAAAACACATTTTTTGACTGCGCCCATGTCTAGATGCTTCTAAAGTTAAACTGTTCAGGTCCATAGTATTGTTAACTTGACATTCAACTCTGGTTTGAAAAAATCTTTTCAAGTATGTATTTTTTACTTTACTTACATTTTTGTTGCTCTCAGCCTCTTCCAAATGTCCAAATGACTTGTTTTGTTGCTGTGATACTTCCTGTTATAGGGTGGCTCATTCTCTGGTCCCACTGTATGTAGGAATGTAGCCACCCTCTCTTGCTCCCGAGTGTCAGGGCTGGGCTCAACCCTTTCTTCTCAAAGCTGGCTGCTCAGCTGTCGGCTAATTGCCAACTCCTATCTCTCCACAGTGACTCACCTGTTGATGATATCCTGCTCATCAGTCCTGCCTACTTAAGCCGTCCAGTCCAGATGATCTCTGCCTTCACCTTGGTCCCATCTCTAGAGAAGCTCTCCTGTGTTCCTGTTAACCACTTGCCGACCGCTGTCTGCAAATATACATCGGCAGAATGGCAAGGCTGGGCAAAGTAACACCTGCCGGGAGCTCCGTGACCATGCCCGCAGGACCCAATGACTCGATCGCCACTGGGATACTCGCGATCATGTCATGGAGCAGAAGAACGGGGAGATGCTGATGTAAACAGCATCTCCCCATTCTGCCTAGTGACAGGACACTGATTGTCTGCTCCCTGTCATCTGGAGCAGCGATCAGTGTGGTGTCACACACAGTTCATCGCCCAGACAGTTAGAGACACTCCCCCAGGAAACACTTAACCCCTCACTGCCAGTGACATTTTTACAGTAATCAATGCAATTTTATAGCATCGATCGATGCATTAATGCCAATGGTCCCAAAAATGTGTCAAAATTGTCCGATGTGTCCGCTATAATGTCGCAGTTAAGATAAAAATCGCGAATCACCGCCATTACTAGTAAAAAAAAAAATGATTAATAAAAATGCCATAAAACTTTTTTAGACGCTATAAATTTTGCGCAAACCAATCAATAAACGTTTATTGCGATTTTTTTTACCAAAAATATGTAGAAGAATACGTATTGGCCTAAACTGAGGAAAAAAAAACGTTTTTTTATATACTTATATTTATTTATTATAGCAAAAAGTAAAAAATAATGTGTTTTTTTCAAAATTGACGCTTTTTTTTGTTTATAGCACAAAAAATAAAAATCGCAGAGGTGATTAAATACCACCAAAAGAAAGCTTTATTTGTGGGGAAAAAAAGCACGTCAATTTTGTTTGGGAGCCACGTCGCAATTGTCAGTTAAAGCGGCACAGTGCCGAATCGCAAAAAACACTCTGGTCAGGAAGGGGGTAAATCCGGGGCTGAAGTGGTTAAAGACTTGCTTGGCTGACATTCCTTCTGGCTCCAGATTCTGCTTGCTGTTCTACTACGCTCATCTTTGGCTTTCTGACGTTTTGGCTTGTCTGACTATCCGTTCCGGTTCCTGAACTCTGGCTATGTTTTGACTACCTTTACTCTGTTTACCTTTATTATTATTAAACAAGTGTGATTTAACTGTACCTCTGTCTCAGTCTGATTCATGGTCTCTGACACCGAGATAGACTAGGGACTATGGACTACTGGATTTGTGGTGTGCATAGAGTAGTGCACATGACCACAACTAACGTGCATTGCTCGGTTTAAAAAGAGATTTGTGATGCTACAGTAAGACATGATTAATGAACAATTTAATGAACGATAGATTACAGAGTCATTGAGAAGTGGATGTGTATGGATGATTTCCTGGAAAATAAAGATATAGTTTAATGTTGCTTTAGCCACCTCAGCTCCGGAATGTTTTACCCCCTCCATGACCAGGCCTTTTTTTGCTGCGCTATATTAACTGGTAATTTCATGGGCATGCAATGCTGTACCCAAACAAAATGTATATAATTTATTTCACACAAATAATAATAATTTCTTTTGGTGGTAATTGATCACCACTGGGTTTTTTTATTTTTTATTATGCCAATCAGCAGGTTTCAGCCATGAATCATTGGTCTGGACCTGCTGACAGACTCCCACTGTGTACAATCACAGCGTGTGTCAGCACGCGCCCTAAACCCAGGGACAGGCAGCGACGCACCACCCATCCACAGTAAGTTGCGGGCAGGTGATCCGCAAGTGGTTAATGAGCAAAATCAAGAGCCTTAGTAGGCTACATAGAATTTCAGTAAAGGAATAAAAAATGTTCAATTCAAATTTGTACAGAGAAGGGCAACAATAGAAAGCCAATGGCTCTGCACATACAGTGTAAAAAATACAATTAGCACATTTCTGCATTAAGCTGTTTGCGGTCGAAGCAAAAGTTAATGCTTCACATGAAAAATCTTGATAGTTTCAAGATTAACATAATATAAACTATCACAAATTAGGGGAAATTACCATCTTTAGCTAAGGTCATGCACCTTCTAATTATTACATTATATATTATATTTCACATAATTAGGCTTCCTTGATTAAGGTATATTCCTCATTTATAATTTATATCATTTGTCTTGTAAGGTCAAAAGTTCAGTTGTTATCTATATTTAATGAAGAGTATGTTACACCTACTTCTTGTAAGATATATAATGGAAAGTCACCTGAATATCTCATAGCTTCACACCAGGACTATCGTAGCTTGCAGTATGGGTATTGGTTCATTGACGCCAGCTGCTGAAATAGGCAGATGGGGCTTATTGGCCTTGTAACCACAGCTAATTCAATCTCCTATTATATGTATCTTGTTTTATTAAATGTATATCTTAGTACTATGACACTACATTCCATAACATCACATAAATAAACATGCCATGAGCTGAGCAATATCTTCTATAGCTAATAGAATTCTGGATTAACCTGAAGCATGAGGGTTGGCAAATCATACTTAGAACGTTTTTTGGAGGGAAGAATAAGATTGTCTTATTTTATTCAGTTGCAGTTTTAACTAAATAAACTGCCAGTTGTTGGTTGTTTCCTTGCTGTCCACAAGACTTGAACTGTGATTGCTAAGAATCCTAGAGTAATGCCCTGTACACACGACCGACTTTCCTGTCAGAATAAACTCTGAAGGTTTTTCCGCTCAAGCTGTCTTGCATACACATGGTCACACCAAGTTCCGACCGTAAAGAACGCGGTGACGTACAACACCTACGACGGCACTCTAAAAAGGAAGTTCAATAGCCACTGCGCCACCCTTTGGGCTCCTTCTGCTAATCTCGTTTTAGTAGAAGTTAGGTGAGAGACATTTCGCGCTTTTCAGAGTCGTGCTTTTCAGATCGTTTTACTGCTGTTCAGTTTGTGATTATTTTTCAATAATCCAAAAAAAGCAGATCTTGATGAAATAAAATAAAAAAAAATATGACTATAAAAAAAAAATTCTAAACAATATTATGGATTTCTGGCTTTAAAAAAAATAAAAGATTATTCATGAGATCACGAGAAATAATAAAGAAATACGTTTGTCAGAATGTGTGAATATCAGCAGCAAAACAACTTCATAACTCTAGCATTATAAAGCACAAAAGAATGCGCTGCATTAACCGCTTCCTGACCGCCTCACACCGATATACGTCGGCAGAATGGCATGGCTAGGCAAAACCACGTATCGGTACGTGGTCCTTTAAGAGCCCAGCCGTGGGTCGCGTGCCGCTGGCGGCGTGCTCGCGACCCGGACGGGACCTCCGTGACCACGGCCGCGGGACCAGTGGACCCGATCGCCGCTGGTATCCCGGGTCACATGGCTGAAGAATGGGGAGAGGTCTGTGTAAACAAACCTCCCCGCGCTTCCTACACTGCCTGTCATTGATTGGCTGTTCACTGTCATCGTGAAAGCCAATCAATGATGTCAGATGTCAGCCCCGCCCCTAACCCCTAGTGGTTAACTCTTTCACTGCCAGTGTCATTTATACAGGAATCAATGCATTTAAATAGCATTGATTGCTGTATAAATGACAGTGGTCCCAAAAATGTGTCAAAAATGTCCGATGTGTCCGCCATAATGTCGCAGTCACAATAAAAATCGCTGATCGCCGCCATTAATAGTAAAAAAAAAAAATATTAATAAAAATGCTATAAAACTATCCCCTATTTTGTAAACACTATAACTTTTGCGCATACCAATCAATAATCGCTAATTGCGATTTTTTACCAAAAATATGTAGAAGAATACGTATCGGCCTAAACTGAGGAAAAAAAATATTTTTTTATATATTTTTTGGGAATATTTATTATAGCAAAAAGTTAAAAATATTGCATTTTTTTCAAAATTGTCGCTCTGTTTTTGTTTATAGCGCAAAAAATAAAAACCGCAAGGACGCCAATTTCGTTTGGGAGCCACGTCGCACGACCGTGCAATTGTCAGTTAAAGCGACGCGGTGCCGAATCGCAAAAAGGGGCCTGGTCCTTTGGCTGCAAATTGGTCCGGGGCTGAAGTGGTTAAAAGATCACAGAATTTGCAGCGTGAGGAATGTGCTATCTCCATTGCGAACGCTAGTTTTACCAGATCGAGTGCATCCGTCTCGTACTTGCTTCAGAGCATGTGTCTTTTTTGGTACGTCGGAACAGCATACAGACCAGCATACAGTTTCACCGATAGGAATTTGTTCCGTTGGAAAAATATAGAACATGTTTTCTAGCTAAGTCCGTCTGAATTTTCGGCGTAAAAAGTCCTATGGTGCATACACATGGTCGGAATATACGATGAAAAGCTACCGTCTGACTTTTTCTGTCTGAAATTTTGACCGTGTGTACGCGGCCTAAGACCTTGTATACTATCCATCTGGCCTATGACTTGTTTGATGGTGTCATATACAAAATGTTTTTAAAACCTGCATCTACTGGATACCGGGGCTACTTTACTTTCACTTCTACTCAAGCATATGCAGAGTTGACCACAAGGCTGAACCCTGAGGTAGCAGCCCAGGCCCTAATAGGGCCCACCACCACCTTTTACTCAAACCGGACATGAACCACTGGGAACAAATCCTTCCTATCTGCCCACACTTTTGCATACCCTAAAGCAGTGACTGATAGAGTCAGTCCAGCGTGATCTACACCCTATTCCTATTTTTATTTTTTTTCATTGTTGATAAAGGTAAAGTTAAGCATTTTGGAGCTAAAAACATGAATTCATTTTATAATATAGGGGGAGTAAACTGTATGAAACAATGATAGATCCAGGTGTCCTGGTGGATCATACTCTCAATAGCAGCATATAATGCCAATCTGCAGCTTCTAAAGCAAATAAGGTACTTTCTTTAAAAAAAATATGTATAGGAGTTGATTTACCAAAGGCTTTTCACTTTGCACGGAATGTTGCACCTTGCAAGGTAATTGTCCTCAGAGCTTAGTAGATGAAGCTATGCTGACTTCCATCATCCAATCGTGTGCAAGCAAAAATGCTGTTTTTTTTGTGTTTTATTTATTTTGTTTTTTACATGTAAATGACTGGGAATTCCTTGCAAAATGAAATCTCACCAGCTTCAATAAGCTCTGGGGAAAATTCCCTAGCAAGGTGAACATCAGTTTTGCATTTAGCAAATCCCCTACTAGAGACTGGATGTTGTGGAGCAAGAGAGAGTGCAACTAAATTATTAAGGGCACAGAGTACTTGGCTGATGGAGAACTGAATTTATTGTCTCTTGAGAAGAGGTATTTAAGGGGGAAAAATGATTACCTTGTGTGAATACATAATTGCTCTATACAGTAAGGTTAGTAAAAAAAGTTATTTGCAATAAAGTCATTGCAAATGATAAAATGCAGTTACCCCTCTATACTGTATAAGAAAAGGATTCCTTATGGTACAAGCTGTGGAAATGTGGGATAGAATTCCATAAGAGCTGTTTCTAATTAATTTCATTGATTGTAAAGAGATTAAAGCTGGACTGCAATAGGCTCCTCCTAGTCCTCCTATATACAGTAGTCTCTCCAACCAAAAAACATATATATATTTTTTTTAATGGATAGATGTGTTTGAATGCACACAACATGTGATTGTTAATATGCATAAGAAAAGACACTGTAAAATGTTGATCCAGGGAGTATCAAGTTTAAATAAACTCCTTAAAACATCAGAAGAATTTTAAACAGCAGGTTAAACGTAAAGCAGTATTAAACCCAAAAGTAAACATTGATTATATTGCAGCTTACAAATTCTTACATGAGATGGCTGCATTAGTCTTCTTCCTTAGACTTTCTTTCTTGTGTTTTCACCTGGTGATCTGGCCAGTAATTCTTTAGTTTTTCAACAGAACAAGCTGTCCTGCAGATGTAGGTTGGCTTCAATGTGTTTGCTAGTACTTCTTATGCCCTGTACACATGACCGATTTTGCCGTCGGAATAAACTCTGAAGGTTTTTCCGACGGAGTTCCGACGGAATTCCACTTAAGCTGTCTTGCATACACACGGTTACACCAAAGTCCGACCGTCAAGAACTCGGTGCTGTACAACATGTACGACGGGACTATAAAACGGAAGTTCAATAGCCAGTAGCCAATAGCTTCCGTCTCGTACTTGCTTCAGAGCATGCGTCGTTTTTGGTGCGTCGGAACAGCATACAGCGTTTTTTCCGATAGGAATTTGTTCCATCGGAAAAATATAGAACATGTTCTCTATCTAAGTCCGTCTGAATTTTCGACGTAAAAAGTCCGATGGTGCATACACACGGTCGGAATATACGATGAAAAGCTCCCATCGGACTCTTTCTGTCGGAAATTCCGAAATTCTCGTGTGTATGCGGCATTATACTACCCTGACCTAGACTGACAATGCTGCTGTCCAAAGGTGTCTATGTTGCTCCTTAATCCAGAGTGGGGGCATTCTAATACAGGAAGTGTATTACTGGCTAGGCCACTGGGTGAAAACAGAGGGAAAAAAATAAATAAAGATGAAAACTAGTGCAGAAACCACATCTAATGATTGCTAAACTGCAATATATTATATTTTTAGTCTTGGGTTTAACATGTTCCCACCTGGCCTATAGTAGATTGACGGTTGAGTGGGACTTTCATCTTTCTGAGTGTACGTCATATGACGTCCTCCCAGAGGGCGCATCGCAGTAGCACGATCTGTCTCCGACTGTCCACTGAACACAGCCGATGACTGATCACAACACCGGCCCGCTGCTAGTGTCATGTGATCTCTGTGCTCAATCACAGCTGATCTCATGACAATGGTAAACAACGGATGGCTTCCTTTCATGCCATCCATTGTATACAATTGTGTTGCTAGCTGTGATTCGTCACAGTTCACAGGGAAACCCCAAAACTCAAGGGGTTTCAGCAACATTAAAGAGGAGTGCCCCTTAAAAAAAAAAAATTTAAGTCCGCAGCTACAAATACTGCAGCTGCTGACTTTTAATAATCGGACACTTACCTGTCCCAGAGTCCAGCGATGCGGGGGAATGAAGCCATGCTCGTTCCCCGCTCCGCTCAGCAGCGCCAGCATTCTTACTGTGGGCACCCGGCTGTGGCTTCACAGCTGGGCACCCACAGTGCATGCGTAAGCGGCGGCGCGATTGGCCGCGCAGTCATCTGGGACCTGTCACGTGTCCCAGATGACTGACAGGGGGGCGGGAGGCACCCTTCCTGCGCCGAGGGGAAGTGATGTCACCAGCCCAGGCACTGAAGGATGCAGACTACAAGGGAACCCCTAGCAACAGGCATTTAGAGGTGAGTTAAAAAAAAAATTCCAAATGTTTTTTTTTTTCTTTTTTTATGAATTTGAATCATCTTTTTTTTGGGGGGGGGGACACCACTTTAACTGCTGAAGCCAAATTAAAAATAGATGTATTTATTATACAAGCATGTAGATTAGCTACAGACAGGGAGAACAACATAGTACATGGTGATAGTTTCAAAAGAATTGTTCTGTCTGACTAATGATTTTCTATTACAATTTATACATTCTGATGGGGTGGCACCTGGCTAACTAAATTCTTTTGAAATCCCATTTGAGTCTTTGGTGACTTTCATTGATATGCAGATGGTCATTCACATAAGTTTTTCACTTCCAAGGCTCTTTGGCTGAACAGATCTTCAAAGGCCGAGATAGCAATCTTGCAAATGACGGGGTGGAAAACTGGTGTGAAACTGGTGTTCTCATACATAAAAAAGGAAATACAAGAGGTTAGATCATCTGCTTCATTACCAATGCATTTTATATTAAAAATATATTTTATTTATACCTAAAATGGCTGTTCCCTCTTCCCCTTCACAGTAATCACATGGTACAGACAGGGCCAATTACAGACCATCTGTACCATGTGATTAGCTTTGGCCAATCACAGCTAATCACAACAAAAGACACTAAATGAATCAGTTTCATTCAGTAAAAATGGTTGTTTATACCAATGAAATAATTTTTTTGTATGCGCAATCATAATGTGTAAAGAAAAAAAAAAAACTGATAATTTCTCTAGAGTAGTACAATGTTACTATGGTAGCACTGTATTGCTCTGGTCAGTGTGTTAAAAAAAAAAAATGTAATAAAAAAGAAAAACATTTAAAAAAAAATTGAAAAATTATTATTATTATTATTTTTTACATACTGTCACCAGTCAGTGTCCCTAATCACCGCCCCACCAATTATATGATAACGCTGTACTGCACTGGTGACAGTATGTATTCTTCCAAAAAACTGGGACAACTTCAAAAAACTTGCCATGCCCCTTACTAAATACCTTTGACTGTCTACTTTCCAAAAAGGGGTAATTTGGGTATACTTTGTACTGTCCTGGTGTTTTTGGGCCTTAAGAAATGAGATAGGGTGTCAGTACATCAGGATTGATACATTTTCAGTAGGGATGAGCCGAACACCCCCCCCCCCCCCCCCCCCCGATTACCTCAAACAGGCAAAACGTTCTAGCGAACATGCAAACCCTATTAAAGTCTATGGGACATGAACATGAAAAATCAAAAGTCCTAATATCAAAGGCTTATATGCAAGTTATTGCCATAAAAAGTGTATGGGAACCCGGGTACTGCCCTAGGGGACATGTATCAATGCAAAAAAAAGCAAAAATCTTTTTTTCAACAGAAGTGATTTTAATGATGCTTAAAGCGAAACAATAAAACATTTATATTAGTTTAAATATCGTTCCTGGACCCCCCACAAGTAGGTATCAAGATGCTGTGCCATAATTTGTTACTGCTTTCATGGAGCTAAAACTGGTATCTTGGAATGTACGGGGTCTAAATGACAAGGTGAAAAGGGCGTTAATGTTTAAATATCTGAATAAGCACAGGCCCCATATCTTGTTCCTGCAGGAGACTCATCTCCTGGGGAATAAGATCCTGGCGCTACGCAGACCCTGGGTACGGCAATCATTTCACGCAACATATTCTTGTTATGCAAGGGGAGTGGCCATTTTACTGAACAAATCCCTTGCATATAAGGTCCTGCATGTACACACTGACCAAGAAGGCCGATTCATAATTTTACTACTGGAGATCGGAGCGGTGGTTTACGCTCTGGTGAATATCTATGTGCCTCCTCCCTTTCACCAACAGGTCCTTTACAAGCTGTATGAGCTCTTAGCTCCGCTACAATATTCCAGATTATATATAGCTGGAGACTTTAATTCTATTCTAGATCGCTCTCTGGATTCGACCAATCCAAATAGGGTGTACTCACCAGATCTTCTCCATTGGGCACAGGCATTTAATTATACTGAGATCTGGAGATGGAAGCATAAAAACACTAGAGCCTACTCCTTTCACTCCACCACTCATAAATCGGGTTCTAGGATTGACCTGGTCTTTGGCAACACCTGTGCCCTGGCAATGGTGAGGGGGGTCTCGTATTTGCCTGCGGGCCTCTCTGACCACGCACCCTTGGAGGTCACCTTGGAGTTGTCGGACACCAGGAGACGAGACTGTTGGCGTCTAGCGCCCAAATGGTTGCAGGACTCGAGGGTGGGGGAGGAGGTCTCTCCTAAATTGCAACAATATTGGGAAATCAATGAGGACTCAACGTCAGTGCAGGTAGTCTGGGATGCCTTTAAGGCCACCACCAGAGGAGAATACATCTCAGCTATTAAAGCGGTTCGCTCTGAGATGTCCTGTCAGGTCCAGACACTTGAGGAGGACGAGGCTAGGGCGGCAGAGGCTTTTGCTGACTCACCGACTCAGGATCACTTCAGCCGGCTGGCTGAGGCGAGGAGAGCATTGTCGCTGCACCTTGCCTCAGCCACTCACCTAGATTTGAATACCCTGGCAGGAAGAGTCTTCGAGTCTGGAGACAAGAATGGTAAACTCCTAGCTAATTTAGTAGCTGATTCAAAAATGCAGACGGTGGTGTCAGAAATTTGTGGTTTGGATGGTCAGCGGATATCTACTCCTGAGCTAATTCTAGATGAATTCAGATCCTTCTATGAAAATTTATACACGGCAGTCCCTGGCTGGCCTGATGACAGGCGTAGGGATTTTTTGCACTCCCTGCATCTACCCACTCTTTCACAGGAGGATCTTGAATTTTTGGACAAAGACTTTACCACCGAGGAGATAGAGGAGGCGATTTGTTCATTTCCTAGTGGGAAAACACCGGGACCTGATGGTCTACCTGGTGAATGGTACAGAATGTATGCCTCCTTAATCGCACCAAAACTGTTAAAAGTCTTCTCTGACAGTAAAAAACAGATGACATTACCCCCTTCAATGTACCAGGCACACATAGTTCTTATCCCTAAGCCCGGCAAAGACGTATCCCTCTGTACTTCTTACAGGCCGATCTCCCTGCTAAACTATGACCTCAAGATTTTGACAAAAATATTAGCGACCAGACTAAGGACGATTTTACCATCCCTGATTAATATAGATCAGACCGGTTTCATGCCAGGGAAGTCCACAGATATAAACTTACGTAGAGTCTTTACTCATCTTCAGCTGCCTCCCACTGACTCCTCCACGAGGGTAATGGTTACACTGGACATCGAAAAGGCGTTCGATTCAGTAGCATGGTCTTTTATGTCCTTAGTCCTTGAGGTTATGGGTTTTGGAGAGGTATTCCGCAAATGGATTGATATTTTATATAAGGCTCCGACAGCGCAGATTAAACTTGGTGGTGCTCTATCGACACCCTTTCCTGTGGGAAGAGGTACGAGGCAAGGCTGTCCACTGTCACCGGCTCTTTTCGCCTTGGTGATGGAGCCACTTGCCTCGGCCCTCAGACAAGCAGACAAAGTTAGAGGGATACAGGTGGGATCCATACATGAGAAAGTTGCTTTATATGCTGACGATCTTATCCTTTTCCTGAGTGACCCTGCCCAGTCTCTTCAAGAGACGCTGACCATCCTTTCCGATTTCACTGGCTGTTCAGGACTCAAAGTAAACTGGGACAAGTCTCAAATTTTGCCAATAGATAGAGCAGCAAAAGACGTAGCAGACCCCAATTTACCCTTATTATGGACAGACAAAATCAAATATTTAGGTATTCACATATCCACTTCTACCTCTGACTACCATACTCTTAATCTGGAACCACTAATATATAGTATGAGGACGAGACTGAAGGCGTGGGCAAATCTCCCCCTCTCTCTGATAGGGAGGATTAACCTATTTAAGATGAAGCTTCTACCTGCCTTTCTCTATGCTCTCAGACACGCCCCTGTCTGGATTCCCAAAAAGGTATTTCGCATGATAACCACTATCTTGCTATCCTTTCTCTGGGGTGCTGGTCAGCCGAGATTTAGGCTGATGGTGCTGCAGAGGCCTTGGGGAGAGGGAGGTTTGGCTTGTCCTGACCTCCACTCCTACTACCTAGCGGCTCTGCTATCCCATGCCCACAACTGGCTGGTCTCGGACGAGTCCAACGCGGCAGTGGTCCTGGAAGCAGCCTTATTGGGGTCCTACGAGGCGCTACGGAACCTACTTTACCGGGGCCCCGGGGCTCCCTTTCCTCTTACTTCAGCAATGAGAGCAGTCTTGCGGGCATGGTCAGTGGCAAATTTGCTACGCCCCATGCCCTCTGGACACATTTCCCCGTATAGTCCTCTTTGGTTAAATCCGAAATTGTCAGAATTCGGATCCATTCCCGATCCCGGTGTATGGGCTGGCAGGGGCATCAAATACATAAATCAGATCTGTCTTGAGGGCAAATTACAGACGTTTGACAGGTTAAAGGAACAATATAATTTACCTAATTCACACCTGTTTAGATTCCTACAACTTAGACATGCCTTCAATACTCAATTTGAAAATGGTCCTGTAGCCTTTTACACCTCAAATCTGGAGACTCTACTCAGAGATGAAGCTCTATCTAAGCCCTTATCCACCATATATAAATCATTACTCCCTAATGTCCACATAGGACTAGAAAACCTTAGAACAAAGTGGGAGGTAGATTTCCCTGCATTAGACACGGAAGATTGGGAGGAAATGTGGGAGTATCCATTTTCACAATTAGTATCAGCCAGGGATAAATTAGTGCAATTTAAAATACTACATAGAATATACTACACGCCTGTACGCTTACACAGAATTTATCCATCTGTCTCCGCCTCCTGCTGGAGGTGCAGCTCCTCATCAGCGGATTTCATTCATATTTTCTGGAATTGTCCTAAGATTGAAACTTTTTGGGTTGAGATAGCCAAATTTATTTTGGCTGTCACCACCATTCCTGTGCCATTGTCCGTAGAGATATGTCTGCTGGGACTAGTTGAACCACTGGCCCCAAGCCGGGCGATCAGGACCCTGATGGGACTGTTATTATACTATGCCCGTAAATCTATATTGCTCAAATGGAAGGCCCCGGCCGCACCTACCATAAATTTCTGGAAGAGGTTAGTGAATACAGCCCTACCACTATACAAAGCTACTTACCTGTCACGTGGTTGTGGGAAAAAATTTCACAAAGTATGGGATATTTGGACTGAATCCCAGTCCACTAATGCAGACTCAAGTGATGATTAGCAACACTCTATTAAGCATTAAGCACCAGGAATAGCTTGGGCGACATCCCTGATCTCATAAAACGTTCCTAGGCTCCTGAGATTGTTCTGTGGGGAGGGGGGAGTAAAAGTATGATGGTGTATGGATAGTAAGCACTTCATCCTGTGATTAACTACTGAAAGCCTGCAGGGTATCAGTGGAATTAATAGTTCTCGACTTCTACACATACTACATAGGTGGTTGAGCGTACAGTGGTACAGTGGTTTTGTTAGATTGTATAATCTGTATTTTTTTTTTTTTTTTTTTTTCTTTCCATGTTAAGTTTAGTTATAGTAGAGCTTGTGCCTGGGTATGCCCAATAGGCTGTTTTGTTCTGTATTTACCTGAAAATTCAATAAAAACAATTTAAAAAAAAAAATAAAAATATCGTTCCTGGGGGGTCTCCTTAGCCTGCCTGTAAAATTTCCCAAAATTCAAATAGAATCAATTCGAATTTGAATAGAATAGAAAATAACAGAATTGTATGGAAAAAAAAGCAACAGAATAAAATAGAATAGAAAGAATATAACCATCTTTCAAAATTCTAATTTCTAATAGAATATATTTGAATAGAAAAGATTTGAAAGAAATAGAATAAAAAATAAAATAATAGAATGGAAACGAATAGAATAAACAAATAGAAAAAGAATACACTTAAAAAGAATAGAATAGAAAGAATATAACCATTTACCAAAATTCAAATAGAATCAATTTGAATTTGAATAGAATGGATTAGAATAGGAAGATGGTGAAAATGATCAATAAACATTATTGAAAGAAAAAAAAAAAAAAGAATAGGAGGATGGTTATATTCATTCTATTCTATTATATTCTGTTGTTTTTTTTATAAACTATTGTGTTATTTACTATTCTACGCTATTCTTTTCTAGTCACATTCAAATTGATTCTATTTGAATTTTGGAAAATGGTTATATTATTTCTATTCTATTGTTTTTTTTAATCTATTCTTTTCTATTCAAATTTCAGAATATGGTTATAATCTTTCTATTTAATTATATATATGTTTATTCTATTCCTTTCTATTCTATTCTATTCCATTCTGTTCCTTTATTTTCTATCCTATTTTGTTCTGTTTTTTATTTTCTGTTATATTCTTTTCTATTACATTTTTTTCTATTCAATTCCTTTATTTTCTACTCTATTTTATTCTTTTTGGAAATTGCAAAACTATTAAAATTCGAAAACTTTTTGAATTCAAAAACTATTCGAAATTTATTTAAAAACTTTTCGAACCTTTCGATTTTCGAATTCAAAAATTTGAATCGATTCAAATATGCATAAACAAAAAATATTCAGAAAATGAATTAAATTGATTAAACAATTTTTTTTCATTCTGCACGTGTTTAACTTTAGCTAAAATGCTGTGTTTACTGGATATCATAAGTAGCTCACTAAATGCTTTTTCCTGAAGACGTTCTTTAACTCTACATTTATCTTTCAATAACAATGGAATCCTGAGATTTTAAAGGAAACATAGCCTACTCTGATTTGTTGTCCAGTTTCTTATCCAACCCTTAATTTGCTGCCTTTGTCTATCTCTCTTCTTTTTGTCAGTGGTCAGGGGATCCCGAAACATAAGTGTTGGGGATGTTGGAATACCCAATCAAAGGTTTCTAAATTGAATGAACGGTCTGATTTTTGCTCAGTTGTTATGTTTACTAGACATCAGCAGTAGGTCACTAAATACTTTTTCTTGTTACCTGATGTTATTCTTTAACCGCTTAAGGACCACCCCCCGTACATTTACTGCGGCAGGGCGGCCATTAAAGCGGAGCTCCACCCGATTCTAACACCTAGATGTAAAATTATCTCCTGACCTAGCTCTATCCGAAACGGTATGTTTTTTTTTTTTTTTCTGTACCTTTTGTTGATTTCTTCCTGCCACCCATCCCTTCCGGTTTCTCCTGCTCTCGGGTATGGGCAGGGATATTATGGCTATTTCGTAATATCCCCTATCCCGCACTGTCTCCTGGGAGCTTGTGTCATAGTTCCCAGGACTCAGTGCGGCGGCCTGGCCCAAGATATCGCGACACTTGGAAACAGAACGTGATGTCATCTCGACAGTCACGTTCGGTGGGAGTTTCAAAAACTGGCATCTCTGCTATCACAACGGGGCGGGGTCAACTTTCGACCCTGCCGCCCGTTGTGATGGCAACAGGAGCTGCTGACGGCACTCCTATGCTGTTCGTACTGCGAATGCGCGAGATTAGATTCTTTCAAGTGCTCTGGGGTGCGCATGCGTGCAACACCGGCCCCCCGCTTCCATTGTAATTGGACACAGCGGGAGCTAATCAGCGGTCCTGTAAACCCGTTGTCCACAGGAAACCCGGCGATCATTCGGAGGGAGGCAGAACGGCAGTCTGCCTATGTAAACAAGGCAGATCGCAATTCTGCTAGTAAGAAAGATAGAGATCTTGTGTTTCTGCTAAGCAGGAACACGGATCTCTGTCTTTCTTCAGTTAAACCATCCCCCACAAAGTTAGAGAGCACTCCCAGGGAACACATTTAACCATTTGATTGCCCCTGATGTTGACCCCTTCCCTGCCCGTGTCTTTTGTACAGTGACAGTGCATTTTTTTTTAGCACTGATCACTGTATTAGTGTCACTGGTCCCCAAAAAGTGTCACTTAGTGTCAGATTTGTTCGCCGCAATGTCGCAGTCCCGATAAAAATCGCTCTATTTGTGGGAAAAAAGGACATCAATTTTATTTGGGTACAGGGTTGCACGATCGCTCAATTGTCAGTTGTGTTGTATCGCAAAAAATGGCCTGGTCAGCAAGGGGGTAGAACCTTCCGGGGCTGAAGTGGTTAAAGCAATATTAAACCCAAAACCATAAATGCATTATATTGCCGCTTACCAATCATTAGAAGTGATGGCTGCATTTCCTTTCTTTGGCGTTATCTCTGTTTTCGCCTGGTGATCTGGCCAGTAACAAACTTCCTGTATTAGTGAGACACAACTCTGGATGAATGAGCACAAGAGGCACAGTAGACGCCTGCATTGTTAATTTTGGGGGGCGGGGGTAGTGTTAAATTAATTAGCGGATTTAGATACACTAATAAATTAAAGCCAAACCCCAGTTCACAATTTATAGTCAGTTACAGCAAACTGTTTTTTTTACATAGTTACATAGTAGGTGAGGTTGAAAAAAGACATCAAGTCCATCAAGTCCAACCCATGTGTGTGATTATATGTCAGTATTACATTGTATATCCCTGTATGTTGTGGTCGCTCAGGTGCTTATCTAATAGTTTCTAGAAACTATCGATGCTCCCCGCTGAGACATAGTTTAACCACTTCAATACCCAGCCATAGTAAAATGACGTCCTCTAGTTTGTGGGGGATATCTAAATGATGCCTATAGCTACTATAGCTAGCTATGATGCCTATAGCTACAGACACCATTCAGATATCAATCTTTCTGGCCAGCGATTCTGTGCACGATAAGAATGATCATAGCGGCAGTTCTGCCTTTTGATCTTTCTTATAGGCAACGGGAAGGGACATCCCCCCTCCCGCCACCATCCTGTACTTCTCTGGGCTCTCCCGTGCCATAGGGGGCCCGGAGAAAGAAACACCTGCCACCGGATGACGAGCATAGAGATTTCCGGTGACCAGATGGTCACCAGTCATCTCTATGATGTCATGCCTGGTACCCGGAAGTAAACAAATCCGCGATTGCGGCTGTCAGCATGAGATCGGTGAATTTTTTTTAACGATCCAGCTTTCCAGCCTGGAAGAGAGATGTGGGGTCTTATTGACCCCACACCTCTCCATAAAGAGTACCTGTCACATAGATTCCTATTACAAGGGATGTTTACATCCCTTGTAATAGGAATAAAAGTGGTCAAAAAAAAATTTTAATTAAAAAATTTAAATGAAAAAAGTGTAAAAATAAAAAAAATTAAGTAAAAAAAAAAAAAATAATTGAAAACGCCCCTCGCGCTCAGAAGCGAACGCACACATAAGTCACGCCAACATATGTAAACACCGCTCAAACCACACAGGTGAGGTATCGCTGCGTGCGTTAGAGCGCGTGCAACAATTCTAGCACTAGACCTCTGTAACTCTAAACCAGTAACCTTTACTGTTTTGTTATTTTTTAATTCATGAAACCGTTTTTTTTTCCAAAAAAAAGGCGTTTGAAAAATTATTGCGCAATGACCACCATTTTATTCCCTAGGGTGTCTGCTAAAAAAACATATATAATGTTTGGGGGTTCTGAGTAATTTTCTAGCAAAAAAATTATGATTTTTACATGAAGGAGAGAAGTGCCATAATAGGCCCGGTATTGAAGTGGTTAAGGTTAAACCTCTTTTCTTCTAATTTGTGGCCACAAGTCTTGTTAAACACCCTTCCGCGAAAACGTTTTTTCCCTATTGTGGGGTCACCAGTATGGTATTTATTTTTTTGGTATAATTTTTTCATTTGGGGATAAAGGTTTTGAATAACTAAATAAAAGCTGATCATTATAAGCATCTCTGCCAATGTTAAGTGGTTTGTCTCATCCATGTAAACTGATACATTTTTCTGGAGAGCTTGTGCTCTTGAAAAGTAACAGAATTGCTGGCTTGATCACTAGATGAAAATAGAAGAAAGTCTAAAAAAGGAAGCTAATGCAGCAATCACATCTAAGAATTAGTATAATAATTAGTAAGAATATTATGAATGTTTACTTTTTATTTTAATACTGCTTTAACTCAACAGTTGACTGGCAATAAAAACAAAACTCTAGTATTTTTAAAGGGCAGCATAGCCAATCTACTTTGCAGTTCAGGTTTTCATCCAAACCTTAATTTACGGCCTTCATCTACTCCACTCCCCTTTGTCAGTGATTGGGGGATCCTGGAACACAACTGTTGGTGATATTGGAATACCCAGTCAAAGCTTGCTAAATTGAATGAACTGTCTTGTTTAGTTCAGTTGTTGTATTAACCAGATATCATAAGTAGCTGACTAAATGCTTTTTCTCATTGCCTGAAGTCTGCTTTTTAAGAGTTGCCTTGCAATGTAACTTATGGCTGACATACAGATTGCCACAAGGGACCAAACCAACAAATGTATATAAGAAATGTGATCATGAAAAATATGATAGAGCCGCTATATGGAAAAAAAATGTGCAATCATATTGTCATCAGTCAAAAAGCTATTTCACGCTAAGTGTCACCATAACAACACAAAATGAAAATTGAAAAAAAAAACAATAGTTTTCCTTTAAATGTGTAATATAGTGATTGCGTGCTACAGTAATATAATTTCACTTATATTCATTTGTCTTTATGTACAGGATTTAGGTTTCATTATAGCAAATAGGAACTTCAAAGAAAAAGCCACTTTACTGAAACAGAATGTTACACTCAATAGCATAGCATTTCATACACAAACTAATAGAAAGAAGATTCACAGCCGAAAGCCCCTCAAATCAGAAAATAACTGTATGAAGCAATTTGGTCTGTGCTCAGTGTTTTGGATTAATGGTAGACTTTTTGGGAAGTCCACCTTAGTACTATAAGCTGGAGAAAATGCCTAGTAGCATTGTTCAGTTTATTAGTACTGGTCATTACATTATTGATAACAACCGGCAATAAACTTGTGCACTTTCCAGCCTGTGTCATTAGGCCTTAGGCATTGTTTAAATTAGCTGTTGGTATAGGCAGACATTCTCTTAACATTTATCTTATGTGACCATTTAGACCCAACAAGGCTGATTTATGTAGCATTCCTATGTGTCTATCTTGGTGGGGTGAATACAAATAGAGTGAAGCATCCTGCATTAGACATACCCTCGGTTTAGACACTTCTGTCAATCCATTGCCTACAAATTTAAAAATGCCAGTTTTCCTTATGCTTAAACTAGATCTAAACCCAATGAGGTTTCTTATAAACACTTTAAAGTGATACTAAATGATCGTTTTTTATTGAAAAAACAAACATGTCATACTTACCTCCACTGTGCAGCTAGTTTTGCACAGAGTGGCCCCGAACATCTATTTCTGGGATCCCTCGGTGGCTTCTGCGGCTCCTCCCCACATTAGATAACCCCCTTGGAGAAGCGCTCTCCCGAGGGGGTTACCTTGCAGGCGCACTCCCGAGTCCAGCATTCGGCATCCATAGACGCTGAATGCAGAACTCGGCCCCGCCCCCCGGCGCCCGCATCATTGGGTTTGATTGACAGCAGCAGGAGCCAATGGCTGCGCTGCTATCAATCTATCCAATCAAGAGTCTGGGAACCCGTGGAGAGAGGAACGTCCTCCCGGCAGGGAGCGTCCACGCCGCAGCCGTCTTTCGGCTATAGCGCGGGCGCGAAGAGGTTAATGTAATGTCAAGCTGTTTATTTTTATTTTTTGTTATTACAGATACTTATGTAACACTGTCAATTTACGCAGCGATTCAGATATATATTGTACATTCTTATCAGCCCCTGTCCTGAAGAAGTTTACAATCTAAGGTTGTTTTTTTTTGTTTTGTTTTTTCCTGAAAGCCCGATGGTTTCTTTCCAAGTGAATGTTCGTAGGTAGAGCGTTCCATAGCCGTGGTCCTTGGACTGCAAATCTTCGTTCTCTCTTTGATTGTTTCTTGTTGATAAACACACCCTCCAATCTTTCCAAGAAACCAAGTTGAATGTCATTACATGGTCTGACCATGCTCCCATTCTACTTAAACTATTCCCTCCTCACTCTACAGAGAGGGGGACGATGTGGAGGCTTAACACCTCCCTCCTATCCCATCCACATCTCCAGAAACAGGTCACATCCGAGATTGAACAATATTTTTTGCTTAATGCTGATTTCGTAACCAACCCTACAGTTTATTGGAATGCTCACAAGACCTGCCTTAGAGGCCTCCTTATTAAGCTAGGAGCCCATGAGAAGAAACAACGCAATGCTACCACATATAAATTATTGGAGCAAATGTGCATCCTTGAATCTGCTAACTAATCTCAACCTCAAATCTCAACCCTCCTTACACCTTGACTCTGAACTACGAACAGCAAGACAAAATCTTAGTGAACACCTTCATCAAAAACGTTGACTTTTCCCTGAAAAGACTCCGCCTACACTTCTATGCACACAACAACAAACCAGGGGCCTGCCTTGCAAAACAACTTAAACGTTGCTTAGTACACTCTAAAATTCCATACCTCACCTCCCCCTCTCAAACCCATATCACAAACGCCAAAAGGTATTGCCAATCAATTTAGCTAATTTTATGCTAATCTATACAACCTTACTTACCCAGCCCCCACATCTGAAGATAACTTTCAGGCCCACATACATTTGCCATCACTGTCCCCAGAACAAATCCAAACACTCTCAGACCCTTTCCATATATCTGAAGTGGAACAAGCTATCACAAGCTTTCGCTAAACCCCTGGCCCTGACGGCTTCAGCAATGAATACTACAAACAATTATTTTCCACCTTGTTTTCCCCACATCTTTGTCAATCCTTCAACAATATTGCTTCCTTAGGCCACCCCCCCCCCCAAATATATTGAAGCAGTCATCATGACAATCCCTAAACCTGGCAAACCGTTGGACGACCCTGCCAGCTACAGACCCATCTCATTACTAAATACAGATACCAAACTGTATGCCAAACTGATAGCCATATGGCTATCTAGCATCATTCCATACCTATTACACCCTATTCAGGTGGGTTTTGTGCCTGATAGGCAAGCGTCTGATGGCACATGTAGATACATTGACCTACTACAGTGGGTAGAACACCATTGAACGCCTTCTATGTTCATCTCTTTAGATGTGGAGAAGGCATTCGATAGGGTCGACTGGAGCTTCCTTAAAGCAGTTCTGGAAAAAATAGGCTTATCGGGCCAAATTCTTGAAGCCATAATGGCACTATACTCCAACCCTAGCGCCAAGGTTGTGTTTGGGTTGTGGTATTCTCTCTGACTCCTTCCGTATATCAAATGGAACCCATCAGGGTTTCCCCCTTCCCCCCTAATGTTTACCCTCGTTATGGAACCATTGGCCCATTCTATTCGTACAAACTCACTTATCTCTGGTATTGAAGTTGGTGACCACATTCACAAAATCAGCCTATACGCAGGTGACGTGATCATCTCCATAACCAACCCAGTATAATCATTACCTCACCTCCACCTCACCCTAGATCTTTTCAGCAAAGCCTCTCTCTACAAGATTCATTTCTCCAAGTCCTGCATGATTGGCCCTAATATTGACTCAAATACAAAATGTAGCATTGACCCAATCACCTCCTTCTCGTGGGCTCTAGATTCCATACCTAGGTATACAGTTGGTGACACCTACTTCTCGACTAATCCTACTCAACTTCTCTCAACTCCTCTCCAAACTTCAGAAAACAGTACGTGATCGTCAACATATTCAAGCCTCCTCTAAAATGTACCCTTTACCCCACGTACTTTATACATTTCGGACTCTACCTATCCCCTTTCTACAATCACATCTCCTGGTGGGAAACTAAGTACCGGTAACAGCACACATTCCTCCAAATCAAAAGAACGGTATTAGCAACCTGTCCAAGAATGCTCCTCAGCGCCCTACTCTTAGGACAGCATTGACAACAATCTTACCTAGGCACCATTAACGTGACTGTCATGAACCTTGAAACACTGATGTATTTCTCCTTTGATTCTATTACACAGTGGGGGGTCTTCTGCAATGTCTTAAGGCTAACCCCCTCCAGACGTCTCTGTGGTCTGGAAGGAATGCATTGTTCTGTGTTTGACCATTTGTTTATGTACTTTAATTACCTCCTGGGGCTTCTCTGTGTCATTACACCTTATCAGTCCTCCTATTCAAGCTATCGGACCAATCCCTGCTGACCCTGTTTCAAGTCCTAATTTGCATGGCCAGAGGACCTAATTGAGAACTACAGTCTACTTTACAATTGACCAATAGGAAAGTGGTTGTTGGGGGCGGGGTGTTCAAACTGATGTGTATAAAATAGTGTTGTGGATCCAATAAAAAGAGGTTCCTGTTTGAACTTATATACAGCCTGCCTGGTGTTTGTTCAGAGCCATCACAACTGGATTCGAACAGCACATAGCTGTAGTTCGAATCCCGGAGCATCGCATGACCGAAACATCAGAGGTTGCGATCTGCAATCTGATTCCATAGCCGCAGAGGAGTGTCGGGAGAGTGGAACCGAGCGAGCAGGGGCTCGTTACAGCGACCATCAGAGCATGGAAAGCAATTTACCAACATTCAACAGGCATACCCTACTGGACACTGTCTCTCATCTCCCTCTCGGCCCTACAGCTTATCAGTCCCGACTTCTCAGTATCGAACTGTCTCTCTGCTGTCCTACAGACTATTGGAGACCTGTACCAAAACTCCTCATTTACCTCTTTCCAACATCTACAACATAATGATCATATTCCCTCCTACAACACTAAGAGCCCCTACCAAAAAGGTATCTCCCATCTCTACAAGCTCTTAACTGACCCTTTGAATAAATCCAAAACCCCTGCCATGGTGCACTGGGAACGCCTCTTACACTGTATCTATACGCCGTCTCAGTGACAGAAAGCCATCCAACGACCCCTGAAAATTTCGAAATGTATCCTACACTGGGAAACTGTACAAAAGCTCCTCAACAATTGGTACCTAACACCATCAAAACTAGCAAAGATCTACCCCTCTGCATCTGATGTCTGCTGGAGAAATTGCAGAGATCCCAGAACTCCACTATACATCTGGGGGACCTGCCCAAAATGAATACCCTTCTGGTCCACTCTTGCCAGATTTCTCTCTTCCTTGACACCCATCGCTGTTTCCCTATCACTGCAAATGGTCCTCCTTGGCCTGGACATTGAAACTTGGCCACCTCACACCCAAACTGTCATATCCCATGTCCTTATTGCCACGTGCTTAGCTATTGCTAGAAACTGGAAATCCTCACATCCTCCTTCTATCCTGGAAGTGATCCTACATCTGAAAAACCATTGCCTAATGGAAAACATGTATGCCAAGGCCCATCTTCAAATCCCAGCATTACAAAAGAAATGAGCCCCCGGGCTTGCTCACCCTAAAGGCCCATCTCTGCCTTGATCCACCACCATTACCACTCTCTCTTCTGACCTACTGATGAACTTCCTAATTTTATATTCTCTCAGACACTGCCATCATATCTTAATATAGGCAGTATCCCTTTCTCA